>JAQPZY010001577.1:3695000-4217500 GCA_029931535.1 Margaritifera margaritifera
CTCCAGTTGCCATCAATGGTGCTCTGCCGCTAGCGCAGAACCTCACCGGCGTTGCCCGAATCAAGAGCTGGGCCTTTGCCAGCACGTGCCACTGCATCATTCATGCCTGGCATGGCAGGCACTTTGAAGACCAAGACTGGGTTCCCATCGCCCTCCTCGTCTACATGATTGAGATATGTATTTTGACCAAACTTGAGGTTACTGAGGCCATTGTTTTCTTCGAGAGTCAAAAAGAGGTTTGACTTTCCGGCCATACCCGGTCACGCACTTGCGCGCTCTTATGTTGGCCTATGCCTATATTAATCTGTTTGCTATGCTACGGCGTTTCAACGCCAGTGAAGTTGTTTCAGTGGAAACTGTCTCATTGTATATAAAAAAGACATGCGATTGCAGTGATTACCTATGCCTGACATGTTTGGCAGGAGAAGAGTACTCCCCTCATGTTATTCCTGCTCAGTGGCAGGACAAAGGCGAGCGTTTTTATGCCCCCAACGACAACGCAGCCTACAGGCCAAACCACGAGTACTGGTTCTGTCCTTGCAGCTCAGTGCCATACTCAAGCGCGCATCGGGTAGACGATCCACTGGCAGTACACCGCTTTTTCCTACCTTAACGGCGGTGGCGTTTGCGGTACGACAACTCGTGCTATCAATCTCTTACGCAGTCGCGACCTGCTTGTCCTTACCCTGACCCACTGACTGTCAAATTAGATGCGGTATCGTGGTGTCCGTACACATACTTATCACAGCTTCTTTCGCGTACTTGGCTGCGTCCTGCATGGAATACTTGACTCAGCTCTAGCCTGTCGCTGCACCATCAGCAGAGAGGTCGAGGTTACACGGGCGCCTCCTGTGCAGGAAATTCGCAAGCCCATCACATATAAGCGCCAAGACCAAGCCAGGGGTTTTCGCTTTAACCTCAAAGTCAGTGATGTGCTACACCTTAAGTAGCAGCAAGATAACCACTCTGCCGCCTGCAACATCGAAATGCTCTGGGTCTACGAGCAAGACTTCTGGAGAAACACCAGACTACTCCTATCGTAATAAAAGTGAAGATACTTGTTTTGTCTTTCAAGAGAAAGGACATTTGACTCCAGACTATCCACAACGTCAAAGAAAAGGAATCTCTAAAACAAGAGAAAAGAGAGACAAAGATATTTTTTATTATTGTCAAGAAAAGAACATTGGTATACAGAGTGTCCCAAGAAAGTAAAGAGAGAGAGAGAGAGAGAGAGAGAGAGAGAGAGAGAGAGAGAGAGAGAGAGAGAGAGAAGAAAATTCAGAAGAAGAATAAAAATAAAAAAAGAATAAACAGAAGAAGAACCCATTCCAGCAAAGCAATTTAAAGCAACACAAGCAGAATAAAGGGCAGACTAACACACTCCAGTGAAGAAATTGCAAGAAAGAGAGTTAAAGAAGAAGAAAACAGTCTTTTGTGGTGTGTTTTGAAATTTCATTGTGATACTTATTCAAGAGAATATACCAAAAAACGTAAGTGTATCAATGTCTTGAATTTTGTTCTTCAGTATTGATAAGGTATTCAAACACTTTTACGGACAACAAATTATGTTATTGACAGGTACAGACACTCCATATACGACGCACAACTTCGATGTACTTTGGTTTTGCCGTTTTTAACCTAGAACAGAAAATCTTACAACTTTACAGTTCAAGAAACTTTAGTTTACACTTCAAATTCAGACCTTGTTTGAGAATGTGGCAAACGTAAATCTCACCAACAGAGCATAGATAACATTTTACTCAGCGTATTAAATCTAGAGCGACTAAAAAGATTTGTAACGAAGTGAACCAAACTGATATTGAATATTTTGCAACACACTTTTTGCTATTGTTTATCAAGCAACAATCGGCCAGTGGCTGTATAAAATCCAGGGTGGCAAAAACAAAGATAGTAAAGTTGTAACAAACTGAAGAACCCTATCTGTCTCACTTGACACAGGATATTTTTGCAACAAAACTTTCTGCCAATGTTTCTCAAGCGACAATAAGTAGCCATTTAGTGAGAAAATTAAACATAGGACGACAAAAACGAAAACAGTATTACTAACTATAAACCCCACTTGGCTCCATACAACATTAATGTCCAAGTCAGATATGTTTTAACACACTTCTTGGATTGTAAAAGTTAGCAAATGCCTGTCCTTAAGTGTGTGTTTGTTCTTCTCTCCATCCTGTTTAATGTCTATAGAAGGCTATGTTTGTGTATGTGTGTAAGTACTCATACCCTCTTCTCTTCTTTCACTCTAGATATGATAGTATATAAGTATGTTTGTATGCATAGTGTGTGTATATTCCTACCATTTTCTCTCCTTTCACATCACTGCTAGGCTTGTAGAGATTATAAGGGTGGTAGGTAGTGTTAGTTTTGTTTATAAGCGGATGGAAGGGAAGTTATAGTGGAATATGGCAAGTAGGGGATTTAGTTTTGTTTAAAAGGGTTTGACTTTTTACATCATAACCCTTTGCCTGATAGCATAAAAGTGTGTTTGTGGTATAGTGTGTATATATTCCTACCCTTTTCGTTGATTAGTAAGCGTAGGCGTTGGTGCCTCAAAACTGCGTGAAATGTTGAATTTTTATATATATCTTTCACTTTTTTTAAAATGTGCAATTTTGAAATTTATTAGGACTTTTTCAATATTCGCTATATTCGATATAATTAGCCTCCGCTAAATTCTGTATTAGTTTATGGATTTAAGTATTACTTTTAGCCTCAGCCATATTTGTAAAAAAAAAAAACAGGATTTTTTTCAGTATCCGCTAAATTCCGTATTAGTTTCGAAATGTTAGTACTACTTTAGGGCAAAAGTTTTTCCATTTTTTCAGGATTTTTTTCAGTCTCTGCTAAAATCCGTGATAGTTGCGTAATTTTAGTACTACTTTTAGTCTAAAACATAATTTTTAAACAACTTCTGGATTTTTCCAGTCTCTGCTAAATTATGTGACAGTTTCGTAATTTTAGTACTACTTTTAGTCAAGGACATAATTTTTTTACATTTTCTTTTATGGATTTTTTTTTCAGTCTCCGCGAAAGTCTGGAACAGATTTGTAATTTTAGTACTACTTTTAGTCTAAGCCAATTTAATCTAATGTTCCATTTTTTTTCCCCATAGTCTCCGCTAAATTCCGAGAATGTTTCGTAATTTTAGCATAATTTACCGACACCTCCAACATGATCTGGGGTAAAGGTAATGCTTATATATAAATTTCAGATATATGCGTATAGCCACTAGGCAGCAAGTAGTCACTACACATGGCTTGTTCATTGTAAAATGAGAGATGTTGGATAGTAGATGACTGAGTGTTAGGTAGTATATGATTGGATGTTGGTCACTACACACGGTGTGTTGGATAGTAAGTGTGGTGTATTGGTCACTACAAACAGCTAGTATAGTGTGGGGTGCTGGATAGTAGATCACTATATGTTGCCCACTGGAGATCAACAACTTATAACAATGTAACTATGTAGCCTCAATGTTAAATTATCGTTAGAGGTCATAGGGTCCCATATGAGATCAACAACTTCAAACAATGTAGCAATGTATACCATGTGCTCTCGACGGAGCAGACGTCATGAAACGTATGACGTAATACGACTTTTCTGTTAGAGAGTGAACAGACGCCAATTGTTACACTGTTACAAACATACATTTCAAAATGGCGGCCTAATGTTAACTTCCCGTTTGGGTCTATACATTGCTGACCTGTTTAACACAAGACTCCCCGTTTGGGTCTTTATCGTTGTCCCATACTACTACCCTGGTACGAAATGACCCAGAGACTAACTGGATTTGGTACCAGATGGCCCGTTACAGAGCATACGAGGTTATCTGGTAGAAATACGGAGACCTGGTCACACAATGGTCTAAAAATATACTATTTCACTTATTGAATTGGCTAACCCCTAATGACCCATAGCCTACTGAACAGAATAGCACAGACATATCGCGTACCGGGTGAGGTAAAAGGGGTAAGCGATCATGTCTTAGAATGAATTGTCTTAGTTTCAGAATGATTCATGCCAAATAGGATGAGAATCCATCAAGATGTTAAGGAAATGTAGGCCTATGCAAATGATCAGCTTTAACCAGCTCCTGTTTGACATATTGTAATGAAAATCACTCGGCTACACTACCCTGAGTCTTGCCTTGTTGGGTTCTTTGGGATAGGTATTTATGTTGGAATGAAACCCTACTGTATCTCTCTGAGTTCTGGCGCTCCAGAATGTGACAGATCTCTGCCCCAGCGGGATCTGTCGTATTCCCGTCTTCAGCTCGCCAGCTAAGTCGTTCCAAGGATCTCTGTGTCGCTCCTGTCGTCGACTGTGTCGTGCCGCGAGTCGTCGAATGTGTCGTATTCTAAGTCACCGACTGAGTCGTGGTCGGATTCGTCGTTCCTTGAAGATCGACAGAGAGACGAACAGAGACGAAGTAATGAGAGACAACAGATCTTCAGTAACAACCCGTATTCTTGCAAAGCACTGGTTAACAAATCTCCGTGTTTCTTTAACGGGCCTTGAAGTTCCATTGTTTTGGTCGTCAAAATACCTAGTCCATAACATTTCAAGATCCTTAATTCTGCCCGATCTATGGCCAAATGTGATTGCTCCGGCTGGATGGATAGTACCGCTTCACTCGAAGGGACGTCTTAGCTCTAGCTCTAGCTTATTCTGTCTCTTCACACCACGCCTCACCATCGCAACCACAGTTGGCTGACATGGTTTTCTTTACACAGAATCTTGCATCAAGAATGGGTCTATACTGAGAATTATAGCTTTGATCTTGAGCATTCAGAAATTAAAAGTTATTGAATTTTTAATATCATGTTGTTTCCATATGTTCAGTATAGGAACTGAATTAGTACCGTCACTCCTGGGGGAAAAAAATATATATATATATATATATATATATATATATATATATATATATATATATATATATATATATATATATATATATATATATATATATATATATATATATATATATACACACACACACACATACTCAACAGGCGGGATCACGTGACCAGAAACTATGATCATTAGATGGAGCTACAAAGCCCGCTTACATTTAAAATTCGAACTTTAACGTAACGAAACTACTGTCCATGTGTTTTGTCATTACAGTATGTTTTTTTTTCAAAGCATGCTTTCTTCGCAGTAACGTCTGCAAAGTTTACTCTCTCTCTCTCTCTCTCTCTCTCTCTCTCTCTCTCTCTCTCTGTAATTTTATAATGGAGAAGAACTTGCAAAGTTCCACAACCATTTTTCAGTCCTTCAGCCGTGTATATTACAATATTTTGCTATAAAGTATGTTTAAACTAAACTAATTTTATTTCAAAATTGTGTTGCACCTATTGGAAAAGAACGAGTCATTCACGCATCGAATGATGCGGTCTATGTAAGTGAGACAGCAAACAGTGGCTAATTGCGTCATGAAAAACAACTATAGCATCACCAAAAGTAAGATATCTCGAATTTGCCTCCTACCTCAACTCTCTAGTCGTTTTCAATCAAAAGATTCAACGTATTTTTTCGTACTTTTTAAAACAAATTATCAAAAGGTTCAACGCGTTTTTTATACTTATTTTTAAATTTAAAAAAATTAAAAATATCAGGATTGGTTATATTATTATTATTATTATTATTATTATTATTATTATTATTAATATTATTATTATTATTACATCGACGACGATGATGATGTTGAGATGTATGAAGATAACCTGTTGTTTATTTATTTTTAAATCGCGGACAGATTTAAGTCGGTCAGTCACTGAATGCCAGTATGCAGCTTTACATTGTAAAGCATGAATCACCAACTGCTAATAAAACTCTGCCAGCTTTGACGTTAACCGCGTCACAAACGTAATATTAGATAGTAGAGTCCAGTTTCAATTTAGACAGAGATCAAAAGTCTGGCTCTCAAAACTTTACATAAATCTATAATTTTAGATTGCAAGTAATGCTTGGAGACAGGGCCGGGCGGCAAAAAACTGAATGAATAAAAAAAGAAAGAGAAATATCGTAAAATAGAAGATAATAAGCGTCTAAAAACAGAAAGAGAAAAACAGATGCAGAATTTTTATTCATGCTAATGCACAATATTCATTTTAGAAAGAAAGTTAACGGGGGTGGGGTGGGGGGTGGGGGTGGGGGGGGGTGGCGCTACAATGAAGGTTCGCCAAAGGCTCCAAATACACTTGCGCCGGCCCTGCTTGGAGACGATTTCGGGACTTCTTGGTTCATAGCAGAATCTGTCCACTAATGTTCTCGGCCCATAACGAAATCGGACTTGCCAAATCGGTCCATTACGTACTCGGCCTATCACTAGGTCGGTCCACGATTGATACCGGTGAAACTAGTTATCAATGAATGTATAAAATGAAGTTTTAATTTTGTTTCATCAAAGGCTGATTTTCAAGTAAGTTTTGAATAGTTTTGTCTACATATTCAGTTAAAAAATTCATCATTGAGCAAAGATATTGTAACTGTCATTATGAACGAAATTCAGGTACCAAAATATTATTGTAACATACCTGTATTACAAACTATGTGTTGCCATAAGTTGCAGGAATCACAAGCAAGTGCATTCTTCTTTGAAGTTAAAACTATGGATTACACAACACAATGGCCAGTACCCATTGATGCGTTGACATGATCATTAAATTTTTTTTTTTTTGTGGGGGTATCAGTATATATATCAGTTGATTCAAAGATGAAAGGCAAATTCATGTTTGTTTTAAAAAATTTTTTTACTCGAAACGCCCATTTACAAAAGAAGGTCACTTTTTTTCTAAATTTTGATTTTATAACAATCTTTTGTCAAATCCTTCAATAACGCGCACTCTACAATAGTTTACAGAATTGTTTGTTTACTTATTACGGTTTATCAAACTCGTAAAGTTTGCATAATCATTAATCATTATCTAATTAGTCAGTAAATAACATGTTTATAATAAATATTTATTGTTCAGTGACAACAAGTGTTACGAAGCCATACAAGATCAAAAGTAAGGATAAAAAATAAAGCAAAAAACCCCTACGTTTTATTCTTTTTTTGTTGTTGAGTATGTTGTTTTAAAGTGTGGACCAACCGTGACAGTAATGATTTCTTAATTAAATTTGTATGGACCGAATCTGTAATTGGCCGACTTTGCTATGGATCGACTCCGCAATGTGTCGAGTGTGTTTATGGGCCGAGATGTCCGGTTACCTTGGAGACATTCGGAATATCCTCGCCTCTTTCCGATGCGAATCGAATAACTTTTTATTTTCTTTCTAGCATGCGACGGAAAAGACTGAGGATATTCCGATTGGCTTGGAGAGACAAATCGGGCGTCAAAATGGATGTGAATAAACTTACATACAGTAAAACTACTCGCGAATACAGTTCTTTTGTTGGATAGATATGCGATTGCTTGCAGATATTATCGGCGAAACATTATCATGAATAACTCAAAAGCTCATGGAAGTAAAATTACTGTTGCACAGGGGACAAAACAGGTTATCCAAATATACCCAAACACGATCCATATATACACGTAATATTGCCCAGTACGATCCAAGTATATTGATAATACTGCCCAGAACGATCCAAATATACACATAATACTGCCCAGAACAATCCAAATATACACATAATACTGCCCAGAACGATCCAAATATACACATAATACTGCCCAGAACGATCCAAATATACTTCCCATTGTTTTGTTTATTTTTTTGCTTGCATATATGTATGTCAAAGAATTTTCAGGACGTTATACTTGGTGGTAAATTTAATTGGTTACTAGAAAAGATCGAAATGCACCCAAAAACCCAAATACACTGAAATACACATATTTTTACCAAACTATTCACGAAGACAAGTGTATTATGATTTGTATTTGTTTGAATAATAATAAATAGTAAAATAAACTTTGATTTGAGTGATTTTGATACGAATTATTACCTTTTTACCTATTAATAGCACAATTCATGTAACGATGTCACTCGGTTGTATTTAATTGGTTTAATTTTGGTCCAAAGCGGTATGGCATTTTATTCTAAATCACATTATAATGAATGGCATTATATCAGGGAGAGCTATATTTGGGTAAATCATTCCTCCCGTCCAACCCTTTTCCTACAGTGTTAGACATCAATTTGGGTAGTTTTGATAGGGGTGGGTCATTTTATGTCATGAATTTATATATTAAAATAATTAGTCTTCTCCACAGGTCACTTTCTCCATCATATAAATATACTTTATGTAATGGATTTTTATCAGAAAATAATAGCCTTCTTCAAAGGCTATTACATGTACAAGGCTACATATGTTTTGGTAACTTTTATGGTCCTTTCTAGCATTTTCTAGAAAATTGGTCAGTTGATTGATAAATAAAAATATACCTACATTGAATAAATGACTTTTGGAATATACTTGCAAATGCAATTTTGTTATTTATAACTGTTTTGTTAATTTAGTAGATGAAAATCCATTGTTTGAGATGTCACTATTTTTTCTGCATTATCAGTGTACGTTGAATGGGTCTACTACCTTTTATTAGATTGGTCCATTTGCAAAGATTCTGAAACCAGTAGATTACAGCTAATAACCAGTCAACTTACTGATCTAAGTGGGGGTATTGGTCTCATGTACTGAATGAGCAGACTGGTCTCTGTAGTTACTCTATCACTGGTTAATGTTGTAAATCAGTCTATTGATAAGGTAGCTTGTAGTCTTCTCAGCCTTCTTTGACTTTATTGTTCAGAAATTTGCATTCTCTACTGAAGTAGTCAAACAGAGTGAATCATGGGAACTGAAAATAAGACTGCAACGTTTACACGTGTAAATGGCTTAGTTTAGTTTACTACCTGTAACTGTGTAAATGAATCCGTTGCATTTGAATGATATATTTCCAAATCTCTGCTTATATAAAGGACTTTTAAGTTGGATTGTTCAGTCAGTTATTTCCTTAAAGTATGTATGATTTGCATGTTGAATGTGGCATCGGTAAAAATAACCCCAAAGTTGATGAGAATTGGTTTGTACTGCTCATTAAACATCCAGTTGACTTACTAGTAATGTTATCCAAAATTTATTTGAACTACATTATTTACCATTTAAAAAAGTTGTTTGTTAACATAATCTTTGATGAGTAACATTTTATTACATTTTATTGTTGAGAAAAATCATTTCAAGTCTGTGAGCCAATGGCGTATCAACCACCCATGCAACCCTGGCAGCTGCTGGGGGGGCCTAAATTCCCATAAAACAACTTTTTTTTTTATTGGGATGGGACCCCAGAATTAAGTTTTTGGTGGGGCCCAGAATTTCTTGCTATGCCACTGCTGTAAGCCACTCCCCATTTTCATTGTTAGTGTAGATCCTACAAAAGTATGCTATGCACATGTTCAGGCAGTATGTCTGGTTGCATTATTGTTTTTCATCAGTACATATATGTAGCAGTATTAAACAATATCATGATGATCCAAAGGATGTTACCTAAATTGTCAGATATATCGGTATTCAATAAAGACATGTCTTACAAACTGAATGTCAGATATACTGGTATTCAGTAAATACATGTCGTACAGACTGAATGTCAGATATACTGGTATTCAATGAAGACATGTCTTACAAACTGAATGTCAGATATACTGGTATTCAATTAAGACATGTCTTACAAACTGAATGTTAGATATACTGGTATTCAATAAATACCTGTCTTACAAACTGAATGTCAGATAAACTGGTATTCAATAAAGACATGTCTTACAAACTCGATGTCAGATTTACTGGTATTCAATGAAGACATCTCTTACAAACTGAATGTCAGACATACTGGTATTCAATGAAGACATGTCTTACAAACTGAATGTCAGATATACCAGTATTCAGTAAATACATGTCATACAAACTCGATGTCAGATATACTGGTATTCAATGAAGACATGTCTTACAAACTGAATGTCAGACATACTGGTATTCAATGAAGACATGTCTTACAAACTGAATGTCAGACATACTGGTATTAAATAAATACATGTCTTACAAACTGAATGTCAGATATACCGGTATTCAGTAAAGACATGTCTTACAAACTGAATGTCAGATATATCAATATTCAATAAAGACATGTCTTACAAACTGAATGTCAGATACACATTTACTGGTATTCAATAAAGACATATCTTACAAACTGAATGTCAGATATACATGTAATGGTATTCAATAAAGACATGTTTTACAAACTGAATCTTGTCATTAATAAGAGGTTAAAGATGTATAGCAAATGAATCAATCACAAGTTAAGTGAAGTATGGCAATGCATATTTACATATAAATAGTTGTCAGCTATATAGTAAGCCTAACGAGTAGATATGGAAAGGTTTAATTTTGAATCATTTCAATTAAATGGCATAATTTCAGTCATTGTATAACATTTACACATTGAGAAATGTTGGTAAATGTTGCAGCCTTAACTGGAAGTAGAAAGGAAGGTATTTTAGATGGATCACTATGCAGAAGATACACATTTCCATATGAGCTTGCAAGTGGATCAACTCAAGCTGTATGTAAAAAACAGGCAATCCTTTCTGTTAGTAAGAAGGGAAAGAAAAAAAACTCCCTCCCAATCTCAAATGTTGATTTTGAGATGGAGATGGATGTTCTTTAAATTTGTTTACCCTTTCCTAATGACACAAAGAATGCAATGCTTAGTGCATGTATCTAATATGAAATAGGCAAAGCCTAAATATAGTGAACACGGCTGACTGACTTCTGGGGACATCATACATACGCTGACTAACATTCCACAACACTGTGGAAATTGCTTACACTGTGGCACATGCAGATTGTTAGCTGGTGTAGAAAAACTAGTATGTTGCATGGAATATCTCTTAATTTTTGTTAATGGTTGTCCATTTTCATATGTAAAAAATAATTGTTGATTCCAAACCTGTTTGACTGGTATGTAAAATATAAGGTATGCAATATTGTTAGAGGGATTGCGATCAGGATTAATTTAATTTTGTTTTAGTTGATGTCTGGTGCCTTTTTCTATGTTAGAGGGATAGAGATCATGATAAATCTACATGTAATTTGTTTGATTCAAGGTCTTGCGCTTTTTCCCATGCTAGAGTGATTGAGATCAGGATCAATAGAATTTGTTTGATGCGAGTTCTTGGGCTTTTTCCATGGTTAGATGGATTGAGAACACTATCAATCTGATTTGTTTGAGTTGAGGTCTTGGGCTTTTTCCCATGTTACCTAGATGGATTGAGAACAGGATCAATCTGATTTGTTTGATTTGGGGTCTTGGTTTTTTTTCCAAGTTAGATGGATAGAGAACAGGATCAGTATGATTTGTTTGAGTTGAGGTCTTGCGTTTTTTTCTATGTTACTTGGATGGATTGAGAACAGGATCAATCTAATTTGTTTGAGTTGAGGTCTTGGTTTGTTTTCCCTGTTACCTAGATGGATTGAGAACAGGATCAATATGATTTGTTTGAGTTGAGGTCTTGGGTTTTTTCCCATGTTACCTAGATGGATTGAGAACAGGATCAATATGATTTGTTTGATTTGGGGTCTTGGTTTTTTTTCCAAGTTAGATGGATAGAGAACAGGATCAGTATGATTTGTTTGAGTTGAGGTCTTGGGTTTTTTCCCATGTTACCTAGATGGATTGAGAACAGGATCAATATGATTTGTTTGAGTTGAGGTCTTGTTTTTTTTTCCCTGTTACCTAGATGGATTGAGAACAGGATCAATATGATTTGTTTGAGTTGAGGTCTTGGGTTTTTTCCCATGTTACCTAGATGGATTGAGAACAGGATCAATATGATTTGTTTGAGTTGAGGTCTTGGGTTTTTTCCCATGTTACCTAGATGGATTGAGAACAGGATCAATATGATTTGTTTGAGTTGAGGTCTTGGGTTTTTTCCCATGTTACCTAGATGGATTGAGAACAGGATCAATATGATTTGTTTGAATTGAGGTCTTGGGTTTTCTTCCATTTTAGTGGTATTGAGAACAGGATCAATCTAATTTGTTTTGATTCTGGGTCTCGGGCATTTTTCAATGTTAGAGGGAGTGAGATCAGGATAAATTTAATTTGTTTGATTCGAGGTATTGCACTTTTTTCCAAAGCTCAAGATTCAGTTTCATGATAAACTTCCATTTAATGAAAATGTTTCAAAGCAAATGCTATAGAAAATCTGTATATTGATATGTTTTATCATAAGAGCTTTGCATCGCTTGAGCTGTGCTCACGTAAACAGTATAGAAAATATGTGTATTGATGTATGATCAGAGCTTGCTTCTGGAGTGGTGGTTTGTACCGTTGAGATGTGCTTACTTAAACACTATAACAAATCTGTATATCGATATGTTTCATCGTAAGAGTTTGCTTAAAGAGTGTTGCTGTGCACTGTTTAAGCTGTGCTCACTATAAAAAAAGTTGTTTGATGCAGGGTTATGTCTTCCTTGAAAACACAAGCATAAATTTAGAGAAGCAGTGAGTGACAAGGGACAGACACCATAAACCATTTTCTGTGCTGCTGTGAATAGCCAACTGACTATGTTCAAGCTGAAAATAGTTTTCAAAAATTAATTTCCGTTGTTTTATCTTCTTGCAGAATTTTGCTTCTTTTCATATTTTCAAATGTGATATTCCACCTGTTTATATTCATTCTCCTGCTTCTTTTTCTTGCTTGTTTTCAGCATATGTTACTCCCCCAGTGTAATTGTAATAGTGAAATAGTCAAGTTATGTTTACTGTCTTATCTGTACTTTTTCCTGCTATTGTAATTGAATATTTTTTCAGATCTACAGGTAATTATTGGTAGCAAATTAATTATCATTTCCAGTGTCCCCACTGACCTTCCAATTTTTGTTGCCAATATTTTTTCCAAACTGATTATTTGTTGCCCTTTTCTTTAAGTTTTCACCAAAACCTTTTTAAAGTCAATCTGCGATTCAGACATGTATGTTTGAAAAATAAATATAGGAAAAACACAAAATAGACAGTAGTTTATCACCCTGTATTCATACAGCTTAATTATTAATTTAAAAATGCAAATAATTAATAAATAAAGGTGTTTAGCATTCATACCATACATTGATATCTAAAACCAAATTTCCATTTTCTGCTCTGTGAATACACAATTTTTATTTTTTTGTAAAATGAAAGTAAGTGATAAAAACTTGCAAAATTGAGACTTCTCGGGACTTAAGGCTGCAACGTTTACCAAAATTTCTAAACATGTATATGGTTTACAATAGCCAAAATAATGCCATTTAATCGAAATTAATAGAAACTCAACCTTTCCCCCATCTACCGATTGGGCTTTCTGTACAGCAGACTGCTATTATGATGTGCAGGCCACACCTTGCTCAACTTGTGATTGTTTCATTTGCTGTATGGCTTTTACAACATATTATGACAGGATTCAGCATGTACAGTAAGATATGTCTTTGTTGAATATATCTTATAGATTAGGTAAAACATCACTAGGATTGTCATGATATTATTTCCTACTGTTACATACATGTACATGATGAAATAAATAGATAATACAACTGGAAGTACTGTGTGGACATGTACATGGAATGCTTTTCTAGGATCTACAATAACTCTGAAACTGCACAGTGGCTTAAAAACTTGAACTGTGTTTCTTTAAAATGTACAATGACTAATCAATGGTTCTGTTAAAAAAATATGATTTCAAAGGTAAATATGTAGTTTAAATAATATTTATCAGCATTCTCAGTAAATAAACCTGATGTGTAATGTGCACTACAACTGATTCTCATCAACTTTGGCTTTTTCCTAGCAATGCCACATTCAGTGTGATAATTATACATATTTTAAGAAAAGATTTAACAGAAATTTTTTAATAAACTGTCCTCTTAAGCAGATATGTGGAAATATATAATTAAATTGGAATAGGTAGATCTTGCATCACTAATAGTTATGTGCATATTTGTTTACATGTTTACCAATTTTGTAAACTTTTACAGGCAGTAAACTAAACTAAGCCATTTACAGGTGTAAACATCGCAGCCTTAACTGGACTACTGTCTTCATTTATTATGGTGTTTTCCTAACTGGACTACTGTCTTCATTTATTATGGTGTTTTCCTAACTGGACTACTGTCTTCATTTATTATGGTGTTTTCCTAACTGGAATACTGTCTTCATTTATTATGGTGTTTTCCTAACTGGACCACTGTCTTCATTTATTATAGAGTTTTCCTAACTGGACTCCTGTCTTCATTTATTATGGTGTTTTCCTAATTGGACTACTGTCTTCATTTATTATAGAGTTTTCCTAACTGGACTCCTGTCTTCATTTATTATGGTGTTTTCCTAACTGGACTCCTGTCTTCATTTATTATGGTGTTTTCCTAACTGGACTCCTGTCTTCATTTATTATGGAGTTTTCCTAACTGGACTCCTGTCTTCATTTATTATAGAGTTTTCCTAACTGGAATACTGTCTTCATTTATTATAGAGTTTTCCTAACTGGACTCCTGTCTTCATTTATTATGGTGTTTTCCTAACTGGACTCCTGTCTTCATTTATTATGGTGTTTTCCTAACTGGACTCCTGTCTTCATTTATTATGGTGTTTTCCTAACTGGACTCCTGTCTTCATTTATGATAGAGTTTTCCTAACTGGACTCCTGTCTTCATTTATTATGGTGTTTTCCTAACTGGACTCCTGTCTTCATTTATTATGGTGTTTTCCAGTTCATTGATGACTGAGGTTCAGGTTTGCAATAAAGGAAATGTTTTTTTTTTTATTTCAACAAAATCCCTAGCTGATATCACTTCACCCTGAAGTTATAATGCATCATAAATGTTAGCATTCACATCACCATTTATCTAGGTTTATGACAGTTCCAATTTGTAATGATTACAGTGCATGGTGATTTTAAATAGTTCAGGTGTGAATGAGTGCTGATTTTAACTAGTTCAGGGGTGAATGAGTGCTGATTTCAACTAGTACAAGTGTGAATGACGGAGTCCTAATGTTAATTATAGTTCAAGTGTGAATGGGTGCTGATTTTAGCTAGTTAAGTGTGAATGGGTGCAGATTTTAACTAGTTCAAGTGTGAATGATGGAATGAGTCATGATTTTAACTGGTTCAAGTGTGAATGGGTGCTGATTTTGAGTAGAGGAACCAATACTTGTCTTTTATCTCACTGTATTGGGTGTTATTTCACTATATTGGGTGTTATTTCATTGTATTGAGTGCTGATTTCAACTAGTACAAGAATATTTTGTATTTGTTGGCTTACATTGGCATGAATAATTTGTATTTGTTGGCTTACATCTACATGATTATTTTGTATTTTTTGACTTACATCTTTGTATTTTTTGGCTTACATCTTCGGATTTGTTGGCTTACATTGGCATGAATATTTTGTATTTGTTGGCTTTCATCTGAATGACTTTTTGGCTTACATCTACATGAATAGTTTGGAATTTTTCAAAGATGTATTCATTGAATTAACTGACAATATTTGGAGCACATTTAGGAAATTACAGTCAGCTGTTTAGAGAAAATGTTATAATTGTTATCGTTATTACATGATTGGTTTTTGCTGAAGTAACATAATATCTTCCATTTGTCTATCTTTATGTTATTCATTATTTCATTCATTCATTCTGCCACCATATTTTTCAGAGTGATAACACTGCCCTGACAGCTATGGCCATTCAGGACCACCTTGTAAAGACTTTTGGCCTAGGGGACATTATTGGCCCCAAAAAGATTGGGTTGGGGCCTGCAGCCAAGGCCAAGTTGAAGAAACCTACTAGGCCGGTTATTGATACTGGTAGAAGTAAGTAAAATTTTCACAAAGTATCTGTTCTTACCGATTATGGACTGTACATTGGCTGGCAGTTTACTGACTGTGTATTGGTTGATCTCATTGTTGGATGCTATTTCTAAGGTGACATGCTTGTGAGTCATACTTGCCTGATTGAATTGGACCATACAAGGTAAGAAGCCAATATACAGTCAGTATTGACTTTTGATTGGCTGATGTTAATGGGACTCACCTATAAGTTTTGTTAGATAGTTTGAATGTTCTATGGGATTTTTAGACTGGGTTTCTGTTTTGGTAGGCTTTGCAAAGCTTCAACAGCAAGGAACCAGTAGGTCCACATTACACATGTACCTTCTGGAGTAATACATGGATGAGTTTACACATTCAGCCAACATACAGTACTTAGTCTAGTAAGTAATTTTTCTTTTATTAGCTGTTTTCTACTTCAACCCTATGAGACAGAAGTTTTTAACTCTCCTGGTCATACACCAAAAGAGCTTATGGGGTGGCCTGTTGTCGATCATCTGTCTGTCCATTAGCACAAGTTTTTTACAACTACTCCCCCTAAACTACTTGGAGGATTGCCATGAAACTTTACACACATACATTCATCCCAAGGTCTAGTTGGTCCTGAATGAAAATGGTACCTCTTGGACATCAATTACGGCCACCATGGTGGCCATCTTGAACATCTTGTTATTGCTACTCCTACTGAATGGATGGTCATATCAACATGGGGTTTTCACTTAAAGACTTCTTATGAGCTCCAGTTAGTCTTAAAAAAAATGCTGCTGATCAGACATCCAATAGGGCCGCCATGGCAGTCATCTTAAAAATCTTGTTATTGCTTCTACTTCTGAACAGAAAGTCACATCGACATGGTATTGGCCACCATCTTGAAAATCTTGTTATCACTACTTCCTCTAAAAGGAAAGTCATATTGACATGGGGTTTTCATCAGAAGACTTCTTATGGCGTCTAGTTGTCCCTAAATAAAAACAATGCCAATCTGACATCTAACAGGACCGCCATGGTGGCCATCTTGAAAATCTTGTCATTGCTATTCCTTCTGATATCTAGTTGGTCCTAATGAAAATGGTGCCAATCTTAAACTCAATATGGCTGCCACAACAGTCATCTTGAAAATCTTGTTATTGGTTTAACCCTTTTGAATGGATGATTATACTGACATGGAGTCTTCAGCAAAAGACTTCTTATGATGTCTAGTTGGTCCTAAAAGATGTTACATCCAGTCGGGTCACCTTGGAAGGTCTGTTATCACTTAAGAATATCAGAGATGGTTTCAACACTCAGCATTTTAAAACAAAGACATGTTGTTGTGTGTCTTTGATGAACACCCAGGCTTAAAAAAAATTTCACTTGGTTACTTGTCATGCAGGGCAAGTGACGTGGAACTGTTACTTCTCCTGCCTCAGTTTTACTTATCCTACACTGTACATAATAATGAATCTGCTTAAATTACCATTCGTCCAATTGCATGAGCTTCTTGAAAAAGTGACTTGCCCTTCCTCAGCCACCACTTATCAGTATGAATGGACAAGTGAACTTTTGAGCCATTACACCAATCATTCAAAGATATGAGCATACCAAACATTTTACAGCTGAAAACAGGAAATGTATATACAGAGCTCTAGGGTATATTCAAAACCAAACCTAATTAGATTGACAGTGCATAATCAAATTTATGTATAAAAAGACAGTTCTGTTGGCTTGAAACATTAAAAAGGGAAAGGACATTTAACAAAAAATAATTACAAAATACAGAGGGAACAATACAATGTCCAGATTTTTTTTACCAAGGCTTCCTGGTTTTTATTTTTTTTATACCATGGATTCCAGATATTTGGTTTGGAAGTTAGCACATGTATATTATACATCAGTGTTTATGTCCCTTTAGCAAAAGGTACTGCAGTAAAATTGCAGTTTTATACCAGTTTTTTTAGACCAGTTAAATTCCAGTTAAATAGCAGTTCAATTAGTAAATGTAAGCTGATTTGCATGTAGCAGTATTTTTAGCAGTTTTCAGTGAAACTGATTTGAAAATGCAGTTGAAAAGCAGTGAAATTGACCGAAATATGTAAATGCAGTTACCAGTTTTTAGATATCACAAAAAATACCGAAAACTGCAAAAATACTGTATCTATATAAGGAAAACAGTTTTATGATGTCACAGAAAACTACAGAAAAACTGATGTCAAAAACCTTCCAGTTTAATGATGTCATTAAATACTACAAAAAGAAAATGCAAAAAAACTTTCTAAATAAGGAAAATAGTCAGGATATCTCACTGATTTCATAAGCACATACACCAGTGAAATGAAGTCACAAAAAACTAAGGAAATATTTAAATATATAAATTCTGAAGTCATATTTATTTCTTTTACATGAATCAAAACAGAACATAAATTTATTTGACTTGTACAAATAATTTACAGTAGATACTCGACCATTATTTTTATTTCAATGAACCTTTATTACGTTAAATATTTCATATATAAATATTAACATTTGGAAGTAACTATGATCTTGATTTTAACATAGAACAATAAAGGGGAAATTTGGAGCCTGTAATATTGACATTGACATCACATAATTAACTGTAATAATCGGAAAGAACAGAAGATATGAACTAACTGTTCATTAATTAATTTGTTAATGAAATTTAGTATCTTGAGGAATTGAAAAATTTATAAATTTTAGCATTCATGATCAGCAAAATATATCTTCCTTTATTTTAAAGAACTTAAAGCATATATTATTTTGTGAAAGCTCTGTAACAAAGAGCTCAAAAAACCCACAACAGATATTTCAAACACATGTATGGAGTATGACTTTAATAGAGATTAACTTAATATTTAGCAATAAAAAGAAAATGCAACAAAAAAAGCATAGGTTTCCAGTGGCAGATATATTTAATACAACAAAAAAAGCATAGGTTTCCAGTGGCAGATATATTTAATACAACAAAAAAAGCATAGGTTTCCAGTGGCAGATATATTTAATACAACAAAAAAAGCATAGGTTTCCAGTGGCAGATATATTTAATGGTGAATAAGACTTGTGACTAAGAAAATAATTACTTATTTATCTTTCTTTATTTTCGTAATGGAGCATGTGCAACACACCGGAAAGATAATGGCAGACTACATGCACTTCCAGAGTTTCACCGTTTTTGCAACTGCTGTAGGTGTACTTTTAACCTATTGTTTTACATATGCACACTTTCTAAAGAACTCATTACATATTATCAAGCTTTGCTCACTATTAATCATGCAGTTTCACTAGGGACCTCTAAAATCTATTAATAAATCAAAGGAAACGAAGTGGAAGGAATGAATAAAAATTCATTTTTGTTTGGAACAATATTTATCATAATTGCCTGAAACATTATTTATCAAAGTTAAACATTTTTTCACACGGTTGTGCAATATATTAGTAGTTTCTATCATAACATTTAAAAGTTTGTTAAGATGAAATCTTTCAACAGAGTATCATGATGTACTGATATGCTGTTCAATTTCTTTAATAATAGCACTCCATACACAAAATATATTTCGTTAGCTGTTACATTCTGTCTTTTTTAAATGATGCATACTACATTCCTTGCAAAATTGTTGCACTGAGAGCAAATAAAAGAGACACGGTGGGTGTATGATCTGAATCATATCCATTGAATTTCCAAGGGAAAGATTCAAGAAATTTAGGCTGATCCACAGAAAGGCAAGCTCTTCAGTATAAGGAATCTCTCACAACTGTTTTATCAAATATGAAGGAAAATCTACACATTTTTTCCTTACGACTTCATACTCTTTTTACTTCACTTAAGTATAAAAATACAGATTGGTGAGTTGGATGGTGTCAGATTGTTAGGTTCCCCCCATCTGTTAGAATAGTACACTTTTAGGTGAAAAACAAGAATGTTAGCCATTTGAAGTACAGTGAACTACCGCTTCAAAACAAATCCTCTCAGAAAACATCCTGCATCCTCTCCTGCGTCTTGTATAATTCAGGTACTGTCCACTGAAATAAATTACAGCAACATGTACTATATAACATGGAGAGAAACTTTACTATTTACCTGTTTGGCAAAACAGCATAAGCATTTAATATAGTTCAGCATTTGAAAATCACTTCACAAGTCTTAGAAACATATTTATGTGTTATTCATGACCATCCTTTAAAGAGATCCTAATTTTAGTTTTTCCATCCATTTTGGAAGGGCTGCAACATGATATCTGTCAAACGTTCTGTACTTGACATCTTTTTTTTTAAAAAAAAACTGAAATTACTCACTTGCTTCCTTAAAACCTTTTGGGAAAAAAATGAAAACATGAATATAAAAATTAGAATACCTACATGTACACGATCTCTGAACTTACCTCAGTTAAAGTTCACTGCATGAGGGCAGTTGTATAATTTGATATGCGAGAAGAAAAAGAGTCCTAAAAAAAACGGGAATGTGATTGACAAGCTTATGTGTAAATTGCTAATCTCATCATTGAATTGTCAATAACTGACAACATTGCATTGAGAACTGCAGTTTGGCAGTTGCAACAGTAAATAATAATGATCTGCAAAATTATCATTTCAGTGATTATGTAGATCAAGATTATAAGGTCATCTCATTTGACGTATTAAACCAAGGGGACAAAACTGCAGAGCAACAATATAGTATAAAGTGCCCACCAAACTGCAGTCCTGTAAACCAGCAAAATGCAATAAGCTCTTTATCTTACTTACCAACATGATAACTACATGATTTCCATTCGCAACAGTTATCTCCAGGATTGTATGATCAGTTGCTGCGCATATATTGGTATTACTTGCAGTGAAATTTCCAAAATTAACGAGCAGAATTTTAACCAAATCAGACTCAAAAATGGAGCCTGTTTAAAAAACAAGGCTGCTGCAGCAGCTTGGTATCTTCATTGCCTCAAAATGTTTATGTGCATATTTTGTGGTTAGTAAACAGTGTCCAGGTTGTAAACAATGGAAATAACCGTTGTTACTATTCGATACCAAATTAGGTCTCTGTCGCGGAAAATCACATTTCATCTTATGTGATTTTATTATAAAAAAAACTTCAAAAGCAAAATGTGTGTAGCATAATTCTTTATAGAATTATGGTAGAATGGAATGGGTCTCTCTCTCTCTCTCTCTCTCTCTCTCTCTCTCTCTCTCAGAAAACAATAATTATTCCAGGATATATACATTTTTAAGTTTTTATTCAGTATGAAAAGAACTGCCAATTTTTTTCTTCTTCTGGAAGCAGATAATAATAATAATAATAATACTGTTTCACACTGTTCACAACAGTAACAACACTTACAGTAAAAACAGCAGGGACAGGTATAACTTGTTTCATGATAAGAAGCCAAAGAAGATTCAGAAGAATGGAATTTTATAAATAATAATTGATTTTTTCTCCCTTTTTTGGTAAAAAATACTCATTATTTAAGCATATTGTATGGAAATGTATACCAGTAATACAGGAAATAATATCACATGCATTTACTTTTCTTTAATCTATGAATAATAAAGTTTATTGTTATTATTATTATTATTAAGTTTTGATATTTACCACACTGAAAAATGTAATGCAAATCTGATAATAATATTAAATATAATAAAATGGAATTACTGGAAATTTAAAGATAATCTACATGTTTTATTTAAGGTATTTAGAATATAAGTAAACATTTATACTTTACACAAATTTAGTGATATATAATTACCAAACTCAGTTTCTTACGTGTTCAGGTTTGCTTACTCATATTGTATTTATTTCTTAGGAACAGTTCTGCTGTTTAAATAAATTTTTATTTTTATTTTAGTTTTACAAACATAAATGCCTTATTAACAGATGTGGATGACAGAATTTGAAATACTTCAGAAGGGAACAGTAAGAAATAAAAGTCCTGGATGCAAGAAATTCCAGCTTCTAATTTCTGTAGGGGTAGAGCACTTGAAAGACATAGAATTTGATAGTTCTGAAATGGTGGTTTACAAACACAATTCAGTTTTTTTTAATTTATAAAATCTAGTAATTTATAGTGAATATAGCCAATTTTATATAAAAAACCTATTGTTTAAAACATACTTTTCTGTTGTAGCATGTTTCAAATTTTACATCAAAGTGAAAACAACTACAGCATGTTGCAAATTCGTTTCTTCCAGATTGAAATGATAAAGTTTTTACAGCATAACTGCAGCAGAAATGCAGTATTGCTTAATTCTTCCATATCATGTATATGTATATAAATTTATCATGATTGCAGTATGTACTTTCCGCATCATAGCAGTAGATTCTGGGATACTGAATTGTTGTGAAAATATTAAAGTCGGTTCAGCATGACTAGCTTGCAAATTCATTAAGACAGCAATTCATCATTGAAAGCAAAATTTTTGTGATATTTTTTAATCAATTTAGCATGACAGCAGCATGCATATTCAGTATTATAGCATTCCATGCTGGAAATATCAAGCACAGGTGAGTGTTTATGCTGGAAATGTGCTGCAATATTGCAGCATAGATGCAGTGTTTGATCAGCATAAGTACAGCATGTACTGCACTTTCAATTCGTGTTGCAATTCTGTAAGGAATATATATACCATGCCAAAAGTGACAGCCTACTGATATACACCTTGGCCATTTATATATATTCTAGAGCTAGAGTCCCAAGCCAATAACACTGTCTGAAGCATGAAATTATTTGTATTGTTGTAATAATTTAATCACTGAGTAGTTCCTGAGTATTTAAATCTAATTTTGTTTTTCTGTCAAGTGATCTGTCATTTTCAAGTAAATCATGTCATTCATTTTATTGAATTAAGTTATACCTGTTTAAGTAGCCATGTAAAAGGGAATAATTATTAAGTCAAAACTATTAATCAGTTTGTAAAACTTTGACTAAAATCTACATGTAAAAAAATTACAAAGTAATTTCTTTTAATGCTTCAAGTAAAACATGTAAGTAATTATTTGCTTGAAAATTAGGTAATTTGATTACTTAGTAATATCTCAAAGTAATTAATTGATTTTACTGAATTAGGTAAAATCTGTTAAAGCAAGTAAAGAGAGTAATTAGTAAATAAAAGCTACTAATCAGTTAGTAAAAGTTTTACTTAAATCAAGTAAAACGAAATTAAGAAGTAAATTTTTATTAGTGTAAGAAGCTTGATAAATTATGATTAATATCAACTGGATTCAATTCCAATACTATTACATGCATTTTTTATATACTAATACTATTACATGCATTTTTTATATACTAATACTATTACATGCATTTTTTATATACTAATACTATTACATGCATTTTTTATATACTAATACTATAACATGCATTTTTAATATACTAATATTATTACAAGCATTTTTATATACTAATACTATTACATGCATTTTTAATATACTAATACTTATAACATGCATTTTTTATATACTAATACTATAACATGCATTTTTTATATACTAATACTATTACATGCATTTTTATATACTAATACTATTACATGCATTTTTAATATACTAATACTATAACATGCATTTTTTATATACTAATACTATAACATGCATTTTTTATATACTAATACTAATACATGCATTTTTATATACTAATACTATTACATGCATTTTTATATACTAATACTATTACATGCATTTTTAATATACTAATACTATAACATGCATTTTTTATATACTAATACTATTACATGCATTTTTTATATACTAATACTATTACATGCATTTTTATATACTAATACTATTACATGCATTTTTAATATACTAATACTATAACATGCATTTTTAATATACTAATACTATTACATGCATTTTTAATATACTAATACTATTACATGCATTTGTAATATACTAATACTATTACATGCATTTTTAATATACTAATGCTATTACATGCATTTTTAATATACTAATACTATAACATGCATTTTTAATATACTAATACTATTACATGCATTTTTTATATACTAATACTATTACATGCATTTTTAATATACTAATGCTATTACATGCATTTTTAATATACTAATACTATAACATGCATTTTTTATATACTAATACTATAACATGCATTTTTTATATACTAATACTATTACATGAATTTTTAATATACTAATACTATTACATGCATTTTTATTATACTAATACTATTACATGAATTTTTAATATACTAATACTATTACATGCATTTTTAATATACTAATACTATGACATGCATTTTTTATATACTAATACTATAACATGCATTTTTTATATACTAATACTATTACATGCATTTTTAATATACTAATACTATTACATGCATTTTTAATATACTAATACTATTACATGAATTTTTAATATACTAAGACACTTAGACTATTAAGATCTAAGATTTCACTTCATTGAAAATGTATTTTTTTCTTCTTTGGGCTGAAATGTTTAAGATTCAAGTAAAATGGTTTTGTAAGTTTTACTGCTCAAATAACTGGACTTGGAATATGAGTGTGATTATCCAAAGAAATGGTCTCAGAAAAAAACTGGTATATTTCTTTCAGTGTAACTGTATTTTCAAACCAGTAAAAAAAACTGCTGAATTACTGCAAAACAACTGCTGTTTTTCTTCTTTCAGACCCCAGTTTTATGTAGTTTTTTTTTATATACAAAACTTCATTTTAACTGATTTCTGAAAACTGCTTTTCTGATTCTAGGTGAATTAACTTCTAAGAAAGCTGCTTTTTAACTGCACTTTTAACTGAAAACTGGTGTTTCGCTGCAGAAAAACTGGATATTTAGCCAGTTTTTTTTTTTATAAGGGTCAGGAGGATTCCTATTTTTTAGTTCAAGTTTGTTATTTTTACTCCTCCTAAACTACTTGGAGGATTGCCATGAAACTTTACACACACATTCAACCCATGGTCTATTTGGTGCCACAGCAGCCATTTTGAAAATCTTGTTATCGCTACTCCTCCTGAATGGATGGTCATATCAAGACTTTCTATGATGTCTAGTTAGTCCTGAATGAAAATGGTGCTGATCTGGGGTTACATATGGCCACCATGGCAGCCATCTTGAAAATATTGTTATCGCTTCTTCTACTGACTGGATGGTCATATCAACATGGAGTTTTCACTAAAAGACTTCTTATGATGTATACTTGGTCCTAAATGAAAATGGTGCCAATCTGACATCCAATATGGCCAGCATGGCAGCCATCTTGAAAATCTTGTTATCACTACTCCTCCTTAATGGATTGGCATATCAACATTGGGTTTTCACTAAAGGACTCCTTATCATGTCTACTTGGTCCTAAATGAAAATGGTGCTTATCTGTTGTCCGATGTCCATCCTTCTGTTAGCACAAGTTTGTTATCGCTACTTCTCTTAAACTATTTTCAGGATTGCCTTGAAACTATATATTTATATATTTATATATATATATATATATATATATATATATATATATATATATATATATATATATATATATATATTTATATATATATATATATATATATATATATATATACCCCCACACCCACACCCACATACATACACATATAGATTAAAATCCCTGATCATAACTATCAAGTCACTTAGAACATACTTTTCCATGGGACTGTGAACTGTTACTTGCATTGTGTTTGAAAGAAGTCTCATCATGATTGGTTTCATTGTCTTCTACACTTTGATGAAGTATATCTGGGTATAAATAGGCTTGAAGAGAGGAGCTGTTAAAGGTGTTATATATTTAGGCACTATGTGGCTTGTGCCTGCCTGTACTTTGATTTTCATTATCTCGATTAGTGGCATTGTCTTCTATAATTTGATGAAGTGTATCTGGGTCTACCGGGGCTAGGGGAGTGAGGTGTTAAGTGTTAAGTTAGGCCCTGTGTGGCTTGTGTCTACTTGAGCAAGGGAGTTTGCACAGATAAGAGTGGAGGTTATGGACCAAGTTGAGGATGGCTCTAGTGATACAGTGCTGGAGTTGGATCTATTGTTTATGTCTTAACACAGTTCAAGACATCCATTATAAGTCCAAGCCAAGCATCCACTGCCCTGAAATAAACTGGTATTTGTTGATGGGGATGCAGTACATTTAACTTTATTTTCATGGGAAATAGTGATTTTGGACACATGTTATTAGTATTGTAGAGTTGGAAATTAGTCCTAGGTTTATTCATCTGCCGCAGTGATGAGTTGTTCCTGACATGGATAGGGATACTGTCTTGATTTTCTTTGATGTGGATAAAATCTGGGATTACATTTCTGTATGAATTTACTTCCACATACTGAATATCCTCTTGGGTGAATTCAGAGAACTCATATAGACTGAATCCATTGAAAATATTCTACTGTAATGACATTGTTAGATTTACCACCAATTTATTTGTATACAGAACTCCGTAAGTATTTTAAAAAAATAATACAATTTTTAACAGCATCAGTCAAAATGAGG
This sequence comes from Margaritifera margaritifera, assembly GCA_029931535.1. Lineage (NCBI taxonomy): Eukaryota > Metazoa > Mollusca > Bivalvia > Unionida > Margaritiferidae > Margaritifera > Margaritifera margaritifera. Next base: position 3,721,332 of record JAQPZY010001577.1, read on the forward strand.
ATTTACCAAAAGCATTTAGGTACTTAGATGAACAATATCCATGATTACAAAAATACAAGATGAATGAATAATCATGAGATTCACTTACTTTGACAAAGTACTTCTAAGCAATTGTTTACCTGGCCACCATCTTGCAGCATGAATGAAATGATGTGAAGCCACACGTTTTCATCATTCAAAATGGTAGACATTGTTAAAAGAAAGAAATGGTCTTGATTTCCTGGAAATTATTTTGCCCAGTAGGGCATCAGTTCCTTCTATGCACTCTTGTTACTTTTTGTGATACTTGTTTTGATCAGTAGTTTAGATATTGTTTCCAAACAGCAATGATTTACATACATTTCATATTTATTACAGAGAGAGCAACAAAACCCAGCAATGATTTATATGCATTTCATATTTTTTTTTTACAGAGAGAGCAACAAAGCACAGTAATGATTTGTATGCATTTCATATCTATATATTACAGAGAGTGCAACAAAACACAGTAATGATTTACATGCATTTCATATCTATTTTTTACAGAGAGAGCAACAAAACCCAGCAATGATTTATATGCATTTCATATCTTTTACAGAGAGAGCAACAAAATCCAGCAAAAAACCAGATAAAGATCAAGAATATGTGTTGGATCCAAAACCTCCACCATTGACACTTGGTAATATACTCCATCAAATCTGGAAAAAATGAATTGAATTGGACAAATAATTTTTTGGTAAAATTCTTAGAATTTTGTTTTGAATTTGTCATCATGGTAAACAAATACAGTAAATTCTCTTTACTCAATTGCAAAAGTTTCATAATACAGGTTTTCAATAAACCATGCATTGACCAGATATGATCTTGGTTACTTTACAAATTACCTTTGTCTGAAATCTCCTGACACATATTCATACATATGTCCATGCATTAGTAAGCTTCTGAATTGGTTGGCCAAAAATCACATGATTCACATTCATGTACCATATATACTTGCTCATAAGTCAAGTCCAACTGCAAGCACAGAGCCAGATCTGCCATCGCATAATGCACTGGCAGATCTGCGTCTATGCATTTTGTTAGGAGTAATGAGTAAAACAATCATAATAGACCATGATCTGGCAGTGCATTATGTGACAGCATATCAGGGTTTGTGTTGTTTGCAGTTGGACTTGACTTACATGTGAGAATATATGGTACATATCATACATTTGAATGTGTTTGCAAAATGAGGACAGTAGCAGACAACTGATGGAGCACATACTATTTCTTTAAAAAAATGTCGGAAAATGATATGCCTGAGGTTAAAAGAAATATCATGAAATGAATTTCGTATATGATCATAAAATAATCAGATTTCTAAGCTTTTGATCAGTTTACTTTGTTTACATAAGTCACACGTGCTTGTGTTAATCTGTAGATTACAGCAGAGCAAGTTTTTTTGTGGATGTAAAATTTGTTGAAAACAGCGGATTTAAATTGTGGACTGTTTATATATTGATGATTGTGGACTGTTTATATATTGATGATTGTGGACTGTTTATATATTGATGATTGTGGACTTTATATATTGATGATTGTGGACTGTTTATATATTGATGATTGTGGACTGTTTATATATTGATGATTGTGGACTGTTTATATATTGATGATTGTGGACTTATATGGAGGTTATGTTTAAGGTGGTAAATTTTGACAGGATTTATTTTCATCTTTTCATTCTTAAACTGCTAAATTGCTGAAATTTCGTCACACTAAAATTCCCACAATGCAGTATCTACTGAATTACTTGTTAGTACCAGTACCCATTTTAGTCCCTGACAATACATAAGTAAAGACACTTACCATTTGTCCTACAGGAGAACATCACAGTTTTCATTTATAAAATAATTAGGAATCAACTTGATTTAAATATGTTTAAATGCAGAATTTTCAGTGTCTTTTATGAAACAATTTAAATTGATATCTTAAAAATTTGCATGTACAATGTATCCTTTATAAAACAGTGGTAACTGAAAGTTTTATGTTTTGGAGAAAATGGCTGAGTTGGTTTAAATAACAAGTAATCAAGGTATAATTGTCCAACAGAGTTGGCATAAATAGTAAGTAGTCAAGGTACAAATGTCCAACAGATTTGGTAAAATTAAGAAGTAATCAAGTTACGAATGTCCACCAGAGTTTGTATAAATAACAAGTAATCAAGGTACAATTGTCCAGCAGAGTTTGTATAAATAACAAGTAATCAAGGTAGAAATGTCCAACAGAGTTGGTATAAATAACAAGTAATCAAGGTGCAATCATCCAACAGAGTTGGTATAAATAACAAGTAATCAAGGTGCAATCATCCAACAGAGTTGGTATAAATAACAGGTAATCAAGGTACAAATAACAAGTAATCAAGGTGCAATTATTCAACAAAGTTGGTATCAATAGCAAGTAATCAGGGTACAAATGTCCAACAGAGTTGGTATAAATAAGTAATTAAAGTACAATTGTCCAACAGAGTTGGTATAAATAACAAGTAATCGAAGTGCAATTATTCAACAGAGTTGGTATAAATAGCAAGTAACCAAGGTACAAATGTCCAACAGAGTTTGTTTAAATAACAAGTAATCAAGGTACAAATGTCCAACAGAGTTGGTATAAATAACAAGTAATCAAGATGCAATTATCCAACAGAGTTGGTATAAATAACAAGTAATCAAGGTAGAAATGCCCAACCAAGTTTGTATAAATAACAAGTAATCAAGGTACAATTGTCCAACAGAGTTGATATTAATAACAAGTAATCAAGGTGCAATTATCCAACAGAGTTGGTATAAATAACAAGTAATCAAGGTACAAATGTCCAACAGAGTTTGTATAAATAACAAGTAATCAAGGTGCAATTGTCCAACAGAGTTGATATAAATAACAAGTAATCAAGGTGCAATTATCCAACAGAGTTGATATAAATAACAAGTAATCAAGGTGCAATTATCCAACAGAGTTGGTATAAATAACAAGTAATCAAGGTACAAATGTCCAACAGAGTTGGTATAAATAACAAGTAATCAAGATACAATTGTCCAACAGAGTTGGTATAAATAACAAGTAATCAAGGTGCAATTATCCAACAGAGTTGATATAAATAACAAGTAATCAAGGTGCAATTATCTAACAGAGTTGGTATAAATAACAAGTAATCAAGGTACAAATGTCCAACAGAGTTTGTATAAATAACAAGTAATCAAGGTGCAATTGTCCAACAGAGTTGATATAAATAACAAGTAATCAAGGTGCAATTATCCAACAGAGTTGATATAAATAACAAGTAATCGAGGTGCAAATATCCAACAGAGTTGATATAAATAACAAGTAATCAAGGTACAAATGTCCAGCAGAGTTGGTATAAATAACAAGTAATCAAGGTGCAATTATCCAACAGAGTTGATATAAATAACAAGTAATCAAGGTGCAATTATCCAACGGAGTTGGTATAAATAACAAGTAATCAAGGTACAAATGTCCAACAGAGTTGGTATAAATAACAAGTAATCAAGATACAATTGTCCAACAGAGTTGGTATAAATAACCAGTAATCAAGGTGCAATTATCCAACAGAGTTGATATAAATAACAAGTAATCAAGGTGCAATTATCCAACAGAGTTGATATAAATAACAAGTAATCAAGGTACAAATGTCCAACAGAGTTGGTATAAATAACAAGTAATCAAGATACAATTGTCCAACAGAGTTGGTATAAATAACAAGTAATCAAGGTGCAATTATCCAACAGAGTTGATATAAATAACAAAGTAATCAAGGTGAAATTATCCAACAGAGTTGGTATAAATAACAAGTAATCAAGGTGCAGTTATCTAACAGAGTTGGTATAAATAGGTTCTAAATAAATGTATGCATTCTTTTACTACTTGATTAATGCAAAGTTTAAATATTTGTTCTCTTATTCAATCAGATGTGTATATATGGGTACTGGTATACTAAAAATGAATGAAATATCACAATTTACTTATTCTTGGTTTAATTTCAGATTTTAGACATTTACAAGTAACATTCTAATATTTAAACATGTTAGACCAGGCTTTAAAAGTGCTCTGTTTTTTTTGTTTTGTTTTTTAGCCCAAAAATTTGGGTTGGTGGATGCTCCTCCTCAGCTTCTAACAGAATTAGAGTGGCAGAGTGTGAAAGCTAAGTCAAATGAGAGAAATGACTCAGATCAGCCCTGTGTCATTTGTAAAGAGGATTTTGGCTTTCAAGATCAGGTGAGTGTAACTTTGGTGCAAGACTCAAGATCAGGTGAGTGTAACTTTGGTGCAAGACTCAAGATCAGGTGAGTGTAACTTTGGTGCAAGACTCAAGATCAGGTGAGTGTAACTTTGGTGCAAGACTCAAGATCAGGTGAGTGTAACTTTGGTGCAAGACTCAAGATCAGGTGAGTGTAACTTTGGTGCAAGACTCAAGATCAGGTGAGTGTAACTTTGGTGCAAGACTCAAGATCAAGAGGGCATGACTTAGGTGCAAGGCTCAAGATCAGGTGAGTGTGACTTGGGTGCAAGACTCAAGATCAGGTGAGTGTGACTTGGGTGCAAGACTCAAGATCAAGAGGGCATGACTTGGGTACAAGACCCAAGATCAAAGACTAAAAATCTGAACATCATGATCACAAATGACAAGTACAGGAGTGGGTCAGCATTTAATTAGAGAATAACATTTTAAAATATCTAATAAAACCCAACATGCATTTGTTATGTACAGTCATATTAAAAGGAACATGGGAGGTTCAAGTTTTGGAACATATTTAGATGACTATATGCACTTTTAACTATTTTAAAAAGACAGGTTACATTTGTTTTGTCATTTCCAGTAAGAGATAATGTATTTAATGCATGAAAGCTGGTTTAGTTACTTTTCAGCAGCTGCATGCATCTAATTCTCAGTAAGATGTGTTGAATGTGGAAAGGTTTTGATGCAAGTTACCATAATTACTTGCTAAAAAGTAAAGTCCAACTGCAAACAACATAGACCCTGATCTGACATTGTATAATGCACCATCAGATCAGGGTCTATCTTGTTTGTTCTACTGATTACTCCTAACAGACTGCACACACCTAGATCTGCCGGTGCATTACACAATGGCAAATCTGGGTCTGTGCAGTTTGCAGTGGGAATCGACTTATAAGGTTTGACTTTTGTTGGAGCTGATTAACTAGTGCATGTGGAAAGGTTTTGATGCAAGTTAGGCTTTTGTTGGGGCTGATTAACTTGTGCATGTGGAAAGGTTTTGATGTTGGGGCTGATAAACTAGTGCATGTGGAAAGGTTTTGATGCAAGTTAGGCTTTTGTTAGGGCTGTTTAATTGGCATAGTATACGTTTTGTTTTCATACATTTGTTTGGTGTGGGTAATATGATTATCAGAATGAGTCAGTACACTGTAGGTATTTAATTTATAGAGTCTGATACATTTATACTGATAAAGCTTTTTATTAACTCCTCTACAGCTTGCGGATGAGGCATCTTAATTTGATCCTGTATCTCTGCCCATACATGTGTTCATCTATCCCAGGTAGCTTGTTAGCTTGATTACTAAAAAAGTGCTAAGTGTAGACTGGTGAAATTTGGTAGGCATATTTGTATGCATATGTTGATGACCTGATAAGATTTTGATGCCACAAAAAAAATGTTTTCATGTTTTATAAATGTTTCAATTTTTAAACTTCATTTTATTTTGGTGAAAACCTTCTTAGCACAGATGAGGAAAAATAAATTGCTTAAACAAATAAAAATTTTGTTGGCATGTTTGTATGCATATCTAGCTGCCTGATTTGATTTTCATGCCACTAAAATAAATGTTTCCATTTTAAAAAATTTGAATTTGCATTTTTTGTGAAAACCTTGTTAGTGAAATTGTGCAAAAATACTTAACATAGAAAAGTGAAATTTAGTATGGATGGCTATATGTGTTTATAGATGATCGGATTAGATTTTCATAGATCCGATTAGACTTTCATAGCACTAATTTGCAGTTTTAAAAAAGCTTTTAATTAATTTTTCAACCTTTTTGACTTGGACTCTTTTTTGGGCTGCATTGGGGACATGTTTTGAACACAGATCTAGTTTACATCTTATATTTGTTTTATTGATATTTCCAGGAAATTGAAAGTTTGCATGGTCTAACATTTTGATTCTGTGTGATAGTTGCTTTGTCCACTGAGTATAGGTGAAAACAAATTAAGGTCTAGTTTCCAATAATATTTGCAACTTTTTAATTTACTTTTTTTCTTTTTTTCAGGTCCTACTCTCTTGTTCCCATGTCTTTCATAAGGTACTGTATAATTTAAAGTTTCAGGGTCCAACAAATCATGTGCCCAGAACCCAGGGACTACCATAGTGCTGGGTTTGGGCTACATATGGTTTATTCTAGTAGCCTAGTAGGTGGCAGTTCTGGGCTGCCATATGTTTAAATCTGCTAGCCCAGTAGGTGGCAGGTCTGGGCTGCCATATGCTTAATTCTAGTAGCCCATTAGGTGACAGGTCTGTGCTTCCATATGGTTAATTCTGGTAGCTTAGTAGGTGGGAGGTCTGGGATGCCATGTGTTTAATTCTGGAAAGTGAGACTGTTTGTTAAATTGGTAGTTTTAATTAAGAAAAGGCAGTGTGTTCTCAAAATAAATACATCAGAGTATAAAAGCGAGACTGTCAGTTAAATCGGTAGTTTTAAGTAAGAACAGGCCATGTGTTTTCAAATGAAGACATTAGAGTTGGAAAGTGAGACTGTCAGTTAAATAAGTAGTTTTAAGTAAGAACAGGCCGTGTATTCTCAAAATGAAGACATTAGAGTTGGAAAGCACGACTCAGTTAAATCAGTAGTTTTAAATAAGAACAGACCATGCATTCTCAACATGAAAACATCAGAGTTGGAAATCGAGACTGTCAGTAAAATCTGTAGTTTTAAGTAAGAACAGGCAGTGTGTTCTCAGAATGAAGACATCAGAGTTGGAAAGTGAGACTGTCGCTTAATTTAGTAGTTTTAAGTAAGAACAGGCTATGTGTTCTCAGAATTAAGACATCAGAGTTGGAAAGTGAGACTGTCACTTAATTTAGTACTTTTAAGTAAGAATAGGCCATGTGTTCTCAAAATGAAGACATTAGAGTTGGAAAGTGAGACTGTCAGTTAAATCGGTAGTTTTAAGTAAGAACAGGCCATGTGTTCTCAAATGAAGACATTAGAGTTGGACAGTGAGTCTGTCAGTTAAATTTGTAGTTTTAAGTAAGAGCAGGCCATGTATTCTCAAAATGAAGACATCAGAGTTGGACAGTGAGACTGTCAGATAAATTGGTAGTTTTAAGTAAGAACAGGTCGTGTGTTCTCATAACTTTTTGAGTTGAAAACTCAAGCTCAAACTGAAAACCTCAAAATCAGATATAATCAATGTCATTGAAATTTCGCTGTCAAGAAAAGTGAAACAAATATTGAAATTCTTGAATGTTCTGTTCTGTATATACTTGCTTATAAGTTGGATCCAACTGCAAATAACATAGACCCTGATCTGCCATCATATAATGTGCTGGCAGATTAGGTTCTGTGTTGTTTGTTTTACTGATTAGTCCTAACAAACTGCATAGACCCAGGTCTGCTGGTGCATTATGCAACAGCAGATCTGGGTCTATACAGATTGCAGTTGGATGCATCTTATACACGAGTATATACGGTGATTATAACTTGAATCAAAATAAAGTTATAAGCTGTCAAAATGTGTGGACTTTGAACTTGAGTTTTGTGTTCAGAAAGTTTAGAGAATATGCGGTCAGAACTGTTTGACAATACTTTAAATTACAGTATTTATCGTCATTAAATTCGAACCAAAATATTTTATTTTAGTATATTAGCGACATAAAATTTTGCCGAATTACTGATCAGTAGAAAGCATACAGTTTTGTTGGTAGTTTTAACCTAATCTAATGAAAGTGATATATGTTTGCATGCTACGTTATGTCAACATAGATGAAGTGAAGTGTGTAGTCATTTTATTCAAACTGCACATAACACAAATTGCTACCAACGATGATGAATGTTAAAATAAAATTATAAATGAAACATAAATCAGTAATTTTCAAGTAGCATCCACAAATCCATCTGTTTACCCATTATTATCTTATGCTTTTAATAATGAGGTGCTTATTCCATAATATTTGTATTTTCTTCCCGAACACACACTTTGACATCTTTTATCATCGTTTTATAGGCCTGCCTTCAAGCCTTTGAGAGATATTCTGGGAGAAAAACCTGTCCTATGTGCAGGAAAGAACAATACCAGACAAGAGTCATTCATGAAGGAGCCAAAACCTATAAACACAAGTGTGCAGTCAGGTTGGTCACTCTCAGTTTTACAAGTAGATTTTAGTAATGAGAGTGCAGTTCAACAACAAAACAACAACAACAACAACAGTAATGTTATAGGAATTGTATACAGTTTAGCTGTGTGCAAACACTTGCTGGAGGTGGAAGGATGAATTTGAGCCCAAGGGTTGAAAGTATTTTGTCCAAGTGCTCCATCAGATGTTTATGATCATTATTCATACATAATCAGTAACTAAGTACATAAATTATATACCAAATACCTACAAAAATGAGGTTTTAGCTCACCTAGGTTCTATCATCCATACATCAACATTTGCTATTTACCACTCTCGAGGTGATGTTTTTGATCAAGTTTTGATCAAATATGGAATATAAGGTTATGTTATCAAGCTCTCTGAAAAGTTTGAATCTGAGATCTATGCATATTAATGAGGTGATCTTGCATCTGATTGGTTGAATTTGTTACCACACTTGAAGTCATATTTTTAATTAGATTTTGATCAGACTTGGAATGTATGTTTATATCATCAAGATCTTGGACATGTTTGATCATGAGCAGGGTCCTTGCATATTAATGAGGTGATCTTGTATCTGATTGGCTGATCTTGTTACCACTCTGGAAGCCATAATTCTAGTCTGACTTTGATCAAACTTTAAAATGGGCTTACATCATAAAGATCTGAATAAGTTTGAAAATGAGCAAAGTAATTAGCCATATTTTTGATAATTAAGCCGTATGCTACATGTAATGAAAGTTCAGCACCATGTATTCCTGGCATATACTTTTAATTCTGTTAGAAATAAACTCAAAAGATAATAAGAACTGATATAAATAATGGTAATAAATTGTTCATGGCTGTAAGATGTCAGACTTTTTTTTTAATGCATCTCCATGAAACAATGACAAATTTGAGTCACTGTAATGGCTATGGTTGGTTGGTATGATCAGTTTCTGATGGCTATTTTTATGATGGTTTGCCCTGTTAAACGTTCAAGGTGCCCAGAGGTGGTGTTTGACCTTGCTTTTTTTTTCTCAGTTTTATCTGGAACACTGATCATGCATCATCCATCCATCAACAATTGCTTATTATCACTCTGGAGGCCATATTTCTGATATGACGTGGATCAAATTTTGAACGTAGCCTTAGATTTTCAAAATCAAGGATAAATTTGATTGGAAGCAAGATCTACATGTATTAATCAAGTGATCATGCATATGATTCCTTGAGCTTATCACCATTCTGGAGGCCATATTGCTGATCCAATTTTGATCAGACTTGGAATGTAGTCTAACATCATTTTGATCTTGGATGAGTTTGACAATGATTGAGATCTATGCATATTAATGAGGTAATCTAGCATTTGCTTGGCTGAGCTTGTTACCACTCGGGAGGCCTTATTTCTGGTCTGATTTTGATAAAACTTTGAATGTAAGCTAACATATATTATCAAGATCTCAGACTAGTTTTATACAATGCTGTCCATGAGAGCCATGGAGTATACTGCCTTGTAATGAAGTACACTATACATATAATTTTATTACTACATAATAAAATGGGATCCATGACCATATCTGCCTTATATGTGTTATAATGAAGGGCACTACAGTGAGGAGTGCTGTAATGAGCAAGATTCATACCATATATACTCACGTATAAGCCGGGTCCAAATGGAAACAACAAAGACCCTGATCTGCTGTCGCATATTGCACCAGCATATCAGGGTCTATGTTGTTTGTTCTGCTGATTAGTCCTTACAAACTGCATAGACCCAGATCTGCCGGCGCATTATGCAATGGCAGATTTGGGTATATGCAGTTTGCAGTTGGTATCGTATTATATGTGAGTATATATGGTAGTTCTTTATGAGGTGATCATGTGTTTATGAGGTGATCATGCATCTGATTGACTGAGCTTGTTACCACTCTAGAGACTGTATTTTGGATTGATTTTGGACCGTTTTGGTAAATAGGCTTATATCATCAAGATGTTGAAAGAATTTTATTATGAGCAGTATCTATGCATGTTAAAGAGATGATTATGGCTCTAATGAGTTTAACTTCTTACCACACAAAAGTGTGTATATCTGACCAGATTTTGATTGAATTTGAGTGAATATCATCAACATGTTGCATGAGGTTTATTATGGGCAAGATCTATGCATATTAATGAAGTGTTCTTGCAGCTGATTAATGGAGCTTGTTACAACTGTAGAGACTATATTTTTGATAGTATATTGATCAAACTTGACAAATAGGTTTATTTTATAAAAACCTCAGATGAGTACAGTTATGAGTGAGATCCACACCTATTAATAAGGTGATCTTGCAGCTGATTAGCGGAATTTGTCACTACTCCACTATTGTTAGATGAGTTTATGAGCAAAAAATCTATGCATATGTATGCAGGAGACAACAGTTTCTTAGCCCAACTAGCCCAGATAACATATATCATTGATGGGCTAGTACAAGTTCATGTAAGTGGGAAAAAAAAAAAAATCACATTTAGAGACTATTTTAATTACATTATCCATGCTGGGCTAGTATATCAAAGTTGAAATTGTTTCCCCCAGTTTATGAGGTGCTTTTGCATCTGATTTGACTAACTGAACTTGTTACCACTCTGGAGACCGAATATTTATTGGATTTTTCTCAGACTTGGTTAATAAGCTATATCATCATGGTCTTCATATAAATGAGGTGATTTTGCATCAATTTGTCTGAGGTTGTTGCTTGTATAAAATGTATATTTCTCATCCGATTTCAATAAAATTTGGTAAATAGGTTTATATCATCAAGGTCTTGGTTAAGTTAAGTTATTAGTGAGATCTACAAATTTTAATTATGCCTAATTTATTTTTGGAAAGAATTTTTATCAGACTATTGTAAAATAGGTAAAATCAGTTTGACACAAGGTTGGGAGATGATTTACATAGGGTTGTATTCTTACAATACTACATAGGCCTGCTTATTGAAATGGTCAGCTGTTAAGTTACGTAAGCCAGGTGAGTGATATCAGGCCCACTTAGGCCTCTTGTTTGGATTTTTGGGTTGTTACAAATTAAGATTGTCAATATCCAACATAAGATGTCTTTGCCATTAAACATTTATATCTGTCATATCACTGAGTGTAAGTACTAATGAAAATGTGATCTTTTGCAAAACGACAAAAGATGATACACTTGAAAATATATAAATACACAGTATATGATTTCTGCTCTTATATTTTTCCAAATGTTGAACCATTTCTGATTGGTTGAATACAATATTTTTGCAAATGTAGCACAATTTCTGATTGGTTGAATGTAATATTTTTGCAGATGAAGCACAATTTCTGATTGGTTGAATGTAATATTTTTGCATATGTAGGACCTTTTCTGATTGGTTGAATGTAATATTTGTGCAAATGTAGCACTGTTTCTGATTGGTTGAATGTCAAAATGTTGTGTGTAAGATCAAAATATTCAGTAAACTGTAATAAAATTGAACACCATGATGGTGTCATTATGCCCCTTCTCAGAATGCCATTTTTGTAAATAGCAGCACAAAAAATTTCTGAAATTGTTAGAATAATATGATTTTGAAAATACCAAGAGTTCCATCCCCTACCTCTCTTTTCAGTTAGCATTGCTTATGATCCAATAGCCAGCATTGTACAAGGTTAACTATTGATAGTTACTACCTTGGTAGCTACCTATAGGACTTTTATTTTGATAGGAAATGTGTTGCCATTAATTTACTATTTTTTGTGGGGTTATCAGATTTCATGGTTATCAGTTCATGGATTTCATGGTTATCAAAGCTGCAATGAACAACGATCCTGCTAATAAAACAGTTGGACTTCTTTCCCAATCCCCAAATTTAGGTATCAATGATAATATTATTTTTCACAAAACAATGAAATGTAATACCCATGAAAATAAATGAATTCACAGTATGTTTGAAGTGCTGTGCAAGCAACGGTATATGACCTAACTAATCCAGTATTACATGATATTATTTGCCATGTCCTTGTCTACCCCACAGGTCAACTGAGATTTGATTTGCCATGTCCTTGTCAACCCCACTGGTCAGTTGAAATTTTATTTGCCATGTCCTTTGTCTACCACAGTGGTCAGTTGAGATTTTATTTGCCATATCCTTGTCTACCCCAGTGAAAAGTTGAGATTTTATTTGCCATATCCTTGTCTGTCCCAGGGGTCAGCTGAGATTTTATTTGCCATGTCCTTGTCTGTCCCAGGGGTCAGCTGAGATTTTATTTGCCATGTCCTTGTCAACCCAAGCAGTCAGTTGAAATTTATGGTAGTATACAGTTAAAATTGGCAACCCAAGTCTATTTTTTAAAGATGTAAAAAATTAATGAAACTTATTCCAAATTAAAAAACTCATTGAAGCCTCTTCAAAACAGTTTTAATTATCAAGATATCTCTACTATAACCAAAGTTACAGTAAATTAAAGTTGACAAAAATTGAGTCATTTTTGAAATTTTTAGTCTTATATAATGCCTGGTTTGTTTTCTTCGACAACGGACCCAAGACCAACAATATTCTTCTTTAAAATGTTGTAATTTTTTTATTTTTAAAGATATTGCTATGAAATTTTGTATTCCTGTGTAAATTTTCCTACTGAATGCATTTGTGCTCTCAGATATTTTGTATGTGTAGGTGGTAATGAGTTAACTAAGAAAAATTCTGTGAAAATTCTACAATTTTATTTACAAACTTTGTCTTTAGTTATATATAGTACATAGTGATATATAAAAAATAAACTGTTTGTCTGGTCTCATTCTGTATATCACACTGCCTCAAGTTCCTGTATATTTACATTTAACTCTTTTACTTTCTGCAAGTACTGAGTGACCTGACTACTGAGGCTACTAATAAGTGTAACTTGCATTCTTTGTAGATGTTATTTTTTTCTTCTGCTCACTCTCCAGGAATAGTTGTAACTTTTCTTGATTTCGTAGTTTTTCCAAAAGAGAACCATTTAAAAGTTTTAGTAAACTAAACATCCTTGATTTTGTTGCAGTTTTGCTTGTTTCCTTTATGAGTCTCTCTTGTTTCCTTACTGATCGTTCACTGTCTCGTAATAAGTGAAGGATTTTTTTTTGCTGTCTCATCTCTTTTATTTACATTTTTTTTACAGAGAAATGTCCAATTCTGCTTTCAAATGATTTCCGTTTTTCCAGCTTGTTCACTTATTTCATTTCCAAGTTTGTTAGTGTTTTTTTTTTAGTTTGCTCAGTTCAAACTGAAGGAGGCTTTTTACTTTAACAGTTTCTTTCTGGCACTCTTCATCAATCTGTGTACTCACATTTAAATTTACCCTAGCTCTGCATACTTTTTCCATCTCTGGTTCCTGTAGACATAACTTTAAATTTATGATTTCCTCAAATACAGATTGAATGTTATTTGAGGTTTCATTGATTGCTGCTTGAGCTTGATTTGTCAGAGTTGCTGGTGGTTCAAACAAGTTTTCTACAAGGTCAGATACATTTTTGAAGCCTGCAACTTTTTTCTTGTGGCCTAACTTGATTCTCTGTTCACAAAGTCAGGTGATTTTTGTTGCCAAAGATTTTTGATTCACTGTATTGAATCTTGGGTCCAACTTTTAAACCACATTAGTAAGTTCACCAGCAGCTCTGTTTGACTTCTCAAGGAAAGTTTTACTTTCTAGTACAACTCCATTTTGAAGATTGGATATAGGTTTTTGTTCATGGACGTGGTTCAATATTTTTTCTTTTGTCAAGTGATATTTTTGGCAGAAGGAGCCAGGATAATCCATTCTGCAGGGTAAAAAGCAAGAACAGCTTAGAATATCTGTATTACCAGAACAGCTTAGAATATCTGTATTACCAGAACAGCTTAGAATATCTGTATTACCAGAACAGCTTAGAATATCTGTATCACCAGAACAGCTTAGAATATCTGTATTACCAGAACAGCTTAGAATATCTGTATTACCAGAACAGCTTCCATAGACATCAATCTAAAAAAGAGGACCAGCTATAGTACTATTTGTTAATAAAGTATTTTTAAACAAAAAAAATCTAATAATAATAATAATGATAATTTTAAAAGGGGTTTATTTAATTTTCATTTACTTTATAATCATTTTATTATTTTTAAGAACTGTTGACTACAGAAAAAAAGAAGAATAAACTAGCAAATTAAACTATTGAACTACATTGCATATAAATATAATTTAAGGGAGGTGTAATTTTCAAAGTATACATATATGAATATTCAAAACAATTATTGTAATTCACAATTTATAATCATTATAATGTTTTTAACTGAACAGTTTACTGTAAAAAGTAATAATAATGAACTAGCAAATGATTAGATTTGAATGAGAAAACAAAATTTGATATGTTAACTGCGATTTCGAATGGTTATGAAGAAAGATTGTCTCGACGAATTCGCAAAGACAAGACTGCATTCAAAATATCTGAATAACTGCTACAAATCGGTTTAGATCATTTTATTTGTTAGCTGTAAGTCATAACAACTATATTGTGAACATTTATTGATCGATATGGTGTTAAACTACTGGTTACAAACGTTTGTTTAGAAATATTGTAAAATATTGAAGATGGCATCCATGCCACATGCTTGGCGAAGTTGAAAAACTCATAAGTTTCTTACCTTTGAAGCAAAGTCTGGCACATTTAATCTCCTTTGTGATAGACATTTTATATATGAAATTAAAGATGAGAATGTGCAGAATCTAATGGTAGGTGAAGAATATTTATAAACTTTGAGGATCGTATACGATCAATAGTTAAATTTGCATCAAAATATCTTCAGCTTGACTTGTGATATTCTTCAAATTTCACATTAACAGTCATTCAATTTTCTGATTGGCTGGAAATTTTCATGAATATTTATAGTTGTTAGCTAGGATGCATAAATTACCTGTAATTTACTTTTCAACCTGCGATAAAGTGTAAATCTAAATAAATAACACTAACAAGTAATACATATTTAGAAAGATAATTTTATTGGCTTTCATTTCATATATATACTTTATAGCATTCTTTAATGAAGAAAGTTAGTAACATATGGAAAAAGTGTAGTGACCATGTAAAACTGTGACAATTCCAGGGGATATATATGTCCTATACTGGGGTTGCTATTAAGATTCGAGTACATATGTATTGTTGCAGTCTCTGTTATAAAAAAATGCTTGAAATTAAGGGGCTTG
Source organism: Margaritifera margaritifera (assembly GCA_029931535.1). Taxonomy (NCBI): domain Eukaryota; kingdom Metazoa; phylum Mollusca; class Bivalvia; order Unionida; family Margaritiferidae; genus Margaritifera; species Margaritifera margaritifera. The sequence goes on from JAQPZY010001577.1 coordinate 3,736,880, forward strand.
CATCAAGCCCTGTCCAGTCTTACTCACCTTTTTATCTTATGGAGTAATTCAGGCATGAGCAGCTTCCTCCAGGACACGGGACGGATAGTGATTTTTAAATGTACCCGTATGATGTAAATGTAACCGGATAAAACCATGTCACAGGCAGGATGCGTCTCATGGGCCATAGGTTGCACATACCTGCTGTAATTCATAATATTCTGTACAGGTAATTCATAATACTCTGTACAGGTAATTCATAATATTCTGTACAGGTAATTCATAATATTCTGTACAGGTAATTCATAATACTCTGTACAGCTAATTCATCATATTTTGTACAGGTAATTCATAATATAATAGTCTGTACAGGTAAATCATCATATTCTATACAGGTCATTCATAATTTGTACAGGTAATTCATAATATTCTGTACAGGTAATTCATAATACTCTTGACAGGTAATTCATAATACTCTGTACAGGTAATTCATAATATTCTGTACAGGTAATACTCTGTACAGGTAATTCATAATACTCTGTACAGGTAATTCATCATATTCTGTACAGGTAATTCATAATCTGTACAGGTAATTCATAATATTCTGTACAGGTAATTCATAATACTCTGTACAGGTAATTCATAATATAATAGTCTGTACAGGTAAATCATCATATTCTGTACAGGTAATTCATAATACTCTGTACAGGTGAATAATATATAATAATAATACTCATAATTTTAAGAAAAACTATCAACATTATGAAAAGATGATATTGGAACAATGGCCATGTATTTTAGGATTTGAGAAAATCAGTGGTGGTTTCACCATGCCAGATATCTGTTTCCTTGGTTCCAGTGACATGTAAGAAAAACTCAATTTGCAACAGAAAATCTGACCTAAACATCCTCAGATAGAAGGTCATTATCTCCCTAAATTAACTCTTATTTGGTGGATATGAATGTTGATTATCATAGTCTAAATCTTCTTAACATCACGCCATCTCCACACTTTAGGAGAAGACATTGTGATAACATCCAGCTGTCTGTCTCTCATAACCACATCTCTGAAATTGCAGGGTGGAAATTCACCAAGCTTTGTGTATAGGTTGTCCATGTGTTAACAATTTGTGACAGGGTTTAGTAATTTGGCCCCTTTCCCTGGGGCCCTGTGTGGGAGTCAAAGGTCGAATATACACAAATTACAGTTACATTAACATTTTTTGAATAACTTTTTACCAAACTTTAAACATAGAGTCATAGCACAAGGACACATAATATATGTGTGGCTTTTGGGTTAATGATCACTGGGTCAGAGCTGGGGGTGGGTGGCAATGTTGGAGTGGGGAGATATGTAATAAAAAAAACCCAGTTATTTGCCATAGTAGTACCTCAGATTGGTGAAGTTGTTAATTTTTATTTTTTTCAGGATTCAGGCAGCATGGAGAGGCTATGTGGTTCGCTGCTGGTATCAAAAGTTGAGGGAAGCTAATCCACCTAAGGACCCAAAATTGAGGCAGAAGTTTTTTGAAGAAAAAGTGAGTATGAAGAAATGAATTCAGAACATCCATACATAGTGGAACCTTTTATATAAGACCACATATGGAGACACAAGACAAACTTACAAGACAAGAGTACATTGTATACAAAATGAGACCAATTGCAGACTCTGGGATGCCTCTGTCTTGTTATAAATGGAGAAAAATCGGATTTGGGTAAATTTTTAACCACAGAAGTACAATTTTGAAGAAGAAATCATTTAGATTTGACTTTGATGGTTCTCAAAAATTTGTGTTGACCTGTCCATAAGGCCAAGTGATAATCTGGCATGGCTCTTCATCTGTCATGTGTTGTCCATCATCAATTCATCAGGCATCTTCTTCAAAACTGCTTGACAAATTTCAGCCAAACTTGACAAAGAGCATCCTGGCATAATAGCCTTCCAGATTTGTACAAATGATGATGATCTGTGATCATTTTAAAAATAGATAAACCTTTAAATGACTTCTCCAAAACCGCTGAATAAAATTTGACCAAATTTGACAGAAGGCATTCTGGCATGAAGACCTTTCAAGTTTGTACAATTGATGCTGATCCGTCATCCAATATGGCCACCATTACTAAGAAAACCTTGAAATGACTTCTCACAAACCACTGAACAGAATATGATCAAATTTGACAAAAAGCATCCTGACATGAAAAACTTTCAGATTTGTGCAAATGATGCCAATCTGCCATAAATTATGACCACCATTACTAAAAATAGAAAATCCTTTAAATGACTTCTTCAAAACTGCTGAATAAAATTTGACCAAACTTGACAGAAAGCAACCTTTCATGAATACCTTTCAAATTTATAAAATTTGTTGTGATCTGCCCTAAAATATGCCCACTGTTACTTAAAAATAGAAATACAGCTCTCCCGCATTATGACGCAGTAGCAGGGATCCATAACCGCTGACCACGTTATGTACTGAACTGTGTTATAGTAAGAACAATTGTATGTACTGAATCACAATATATTGAGAACAGCATTATAAACCGGCCCGCATTATAGTGGGGATGATCAAAGTTTGTTAAATAATGGTGTTTTGGAAAGGAAATAAAGATATAACACTAAGCTTCATGTTCTTTTCTTTCAACCCATGTTGTTATACGTTGGTATGATTTTGGTCATGGGGTTCATAGTAGTACCACGTTATATCCAGAATCACATTATAACAAAGCACGTTATGACGAGGGAGAGCTGTACCTTTCAATGACTTCTTTGTTTTCAAAAACTGAAAACCACTGAATTTAATTTGACCAAACTTGATAGAAAGCATCCTGGTAGGAAGACCCTTCAAATTGGTAAAAATTATGCCAATTCACCATCAGATATAGCCACTTACACTGGAACTAGCATTCAGGCAAGAAGATCTTTCACATTTATACTGATGATGTCCATCTGTCATAAAATATGGTTGCTGTTACTAAAAATAGAAAAACCTTAAATAACTTCTTCTAAATAACAAATTTGATAGAAAGTGTCCTAGCTTGAGCGCCTTTCAGATTTATACAAAAGATGACATTCCAGCATTTAAAATGGCTGTCGTTACTAAAAGTTGAAAAACATTTACACAACTTTAACCAAACAAAATGCCGAACAGAATTTGACCCACTTTTGCACAAAGCATCCTGGCATAGGGGCCTTTCAGTATTCGACAAATGATGCTCATGTGTGATTAAGGCTGCAGTGTTTAGACATTTAAATGGCTTAGTTTAGTTTACTACCTGTAAACGTTTACAAAATTGGTAACCATGTAAACAAACAAGCACATAGCTGTCAGTGACACAGGAACTGCCCATTCTAATTATATATTTTCACATATCTGCTTAAGATGACTGTTTAGTAAGATTTTTCTGTTAAATCTTTACTTACAGTGTAGATATTTTTCACATCGAGTGTGGCATTGCTTGGAAAAAGCCAAGGTTGACAAGAATGGATTGTACCACACATTACGCAGCGTTACATATCAGATTGATTTACTGATCTTGCTTACAAACATTCTTAAGCTATTGACCTTTGAAAAACATGTTCGTTAACAGAACTTTTGATGGGTAACATTTTATGTAAAACCATCAGAACAAAACACAGTTTCATTTTTGTAAGCCACTACTTTTTGTAGTTAGTGTAGACCCTAGAAAATCATCCTTTGCGCATGTCCATACATTACATCTGGTTGCATTATCATTTTTTCTTCACCAACAAAGGCATGTCTTAAAAACTGAATTCTGTCATAATAAGAAGTAAATGACATACAGTAAATGAAATGATCGCAAATGTAGGGCAGTACAGCGTGCACATTGTCAGTGATTTACCTATAAATAGCCATCAGCTGTAAGCCTAATGTGCCGATTGGGGGAAAGGCTGAGTTTTTAATCATTTTGATTAAACGGCATCAATTCGGTCACTGTATACCGTGTACATGGTTAGACATTTTGGTAAACAGTGCATGACACCTTATGTGTGATCAAATATGGATGAAGATACAAAAACTAGAGGAACCTTGAAACATTTGTTTTTATAACATATGGAATCAACAGCACTGGAGACATTTCAATAGGAAGCATCCTATTGACCCAGATTTCTTGGCCAATTACTCTTGCATTTGGCTATTAGGCAGATGTCAGTGAGATGAGTGATCTCAGGCCCACTTGAACTTCTTGTTTATTTGTTGTTGGGTTTTTTTAGCATTATTAGTATAAAGTTTTGAATCAGTTATTGTAGTTTCTTAAGACAAGTGTTCTCTTAAAAGCAGTGGTCTTTTTACACAGGTTTGACGATGATACACTTCTACATGCTTGATTACACATGTTTTATTGGATGAACAAGTCAAGAGTCAAGTCCCAACATGAACCATTTCACAATTTTATTGCAAAATCATTAACAGCACCATCTAATTAATCTCAAAAATGCAGCATTTGTTATTACTCATCCACCAGAAATAGTTAACCCAAGTTTATCCATGGACTAGATAAATTCAATTTGCTTGAAGTCATATTGTAACTTGCAGATGCTACGCATACTTTTCATATTCTGCTGTGTTTTTGCTGATAAATAATGTATATGGTTGCAGAGAAAAATAATCTTCCCCGTGTGTAGACTGGGTGTGGATCGGACAGAAAGGTCTATTCCTCAGGGAGTATGATCTATACCAGGGACACAAGTCTTATGCCTTGTATTAGCGTTTTCTATCCTGCCAATATAAATGGGGAAGATCCAATTCATCTCATTGTCTATCACTTTAATATGAAATCTTGACCATGATTACTTTATTTAAAGCCAGTTAAAATTCAACTTGTTGATTAGGAAATTTGATTCATCACATGTTTTTGATGGCAGTGGTTTGTTTGAGATTAATATTATAATAGTCAGCTTGGCAGTTGTCAGTATTGTGGCAAAATGATTAAACTAAAGCACTGGTGTGAGTCACAACTTTGAAGATGTATAAGCAAATTTTTGATTTACATTGGTCCATCTTATAAGGCTGTCCCTTCTGTAATGAAAATGTGGCCTTATAAAATGGGTTGACCTCTGGTGAGGGATACAAAATAGTAATAATATGCTATTTTGGTATTGGGCAATGTGGCCTTATAAAATGGGTTGACCTCTGGTGAGGGATACAAAATAGTAATAATATGCTATTTTGGTATTGGGCAATGTGGCCTTATAAAATGGGTTGACCTCTGGTGAGGGATACAAAATAGTAATAATATGCTATTTTGGTATTGGGCAATGTGGCCTTATAAAATGGGTTGACCTCTGGTGAGGGATACAAAATAGTAATAATATGCTATTTTGGTATTGGGCAATGTGGCCTTATAAAATTGGTTGACCTCTGGTGAGGGATACAAAATAGTAATAATATGCTATTTTGGTATTGGGCAATGTGGCCTTATAAAATGAGTTGACCTCTGGTGAGGGATACAAAATAGTAATAATATGCTATTTTGGTATTGGGCAATGTGGCCTTATAAAATGGGTTGACCTCTGGTGAGGGATACAAAATAGTAATAATATGCTATTTTGGTATTGGGCAATGTGGCCGTATAAAAGGGTTGGCTGTTGGTGAGGGATACAAAATAGTAATAATATGCTATTTTGGTATTGGGCAATGTGGCCGTATAAAAGGGTTGGCCGTTGGTGAGGGATACAAAATAGTAATAATATGCTATTTTGGTATTGGGCAATGTGGCCATATAAAATGGGTTGGCCTCTGGCGAGGGATACAAAATAGTAATAATATGCTATTTTGGTATTGGGCAATGTGGCCGTATAAAAGGGTTGGCCGTTGGTGAGGGATACAAAAAAAGTAATATGTTATTTTGATTGTATAGGCCTATTAGAAAGCCTGCAGAGTCTACATTATTTCACTATTTATTGTATAGGCATATTAGAAAGCCTGTTAAGACTACATTATTTCACTATTTATTGTATAGCCCTATTAGACAGCCTGTTGAGACAACATTATTTGACTATTTATTGTACAGGCCTATTAGACAGCCTGTTGAGACTACATTATTTGACTATTTATTGTACAGGCCTATTAGACAGCCTGTTGAGACTACATTATTTTACTATTTATTGTATATCCCTATTAGACAGCCTGTTGAGACCATATTATTTTACTACGTATTGTATAGGCCTTTTAGACAGCCTGCAGAGACCATATTATTTTACTATGTATTGTATAGGCCTTTTAGACAGCCTGTTGAGACTACATTATTTCACTATTTATTGTATAGGCCTTTTAGAAAGTCTTCTGAGACCAGACAATTTTACTAAGATGAACTAAAAATTCAAAAATTAGCTCCAGTTTATGTTAATTATAATTTTGTCATCTCCATGCTTTAGTATTGGGGATATCATATCTGGTCATCCAGTCACCTGTTGACCTGTCTGTCTGTAACTCTATTTCCTTCTAAATCACTGGCATGAAATTCACCACACTTGGTGAATAATTAAGTTGCCCATATGGTAATCATCTGCATGAAATTCACCACAAATGGTGAATAATTAAGTTGCCCATATGGTAATCATCTGCATGAAATTCACCACACATGGTGAATAATTAAGTTGCCCATATGGTAATCATATGCATGAAATTCACCACACATGGTGAATAATTAAGTTGCCCATAAGGTAATCATCTGCAAGAGGAGTATAATTTTTTATCCTCTCCCCTGTTTCCTTTGGAGGGGTTAAATTTCAAATACACAAAAAATCCAATTACAGTGACATTTTCAAATATTTTGTACAAACTTTGTGTATGCAGTCATTAAAGGAAGATATATGTAATGGATTTCAGGTTCTGACCCCTGCATTACTGTATGGGGACCAGGAAGTGTTTTATGAAAGGAAGAGGGGGGGGATGTGTATAACATAAAAAGAAAAGCATGGGGATTTGTTTGGGAAAGTCATGAAAATAGATCTACTTTGGCTTATGATCAGTATGCTTATTTTTGGAATATAAACATTGCCAGGTGTTCAAAGGGAAAATGTTTTCTGTTGTAAATAAGCTGATGATGTTCATAACAAGAATCAAAACAATTGTCAAAATAAACACTTTTCAATTTAGCTATGATGAAGAAATATGTACATGTGATTTTATAACTAGATTTTTCACATATAGTTTATACTATACTGTAATATGTATCTTCCGTGAATACATTTGTCTTTCTTTCCATATGTATGTATACATACATGCAGAGGATGTAGGAATTGAATACATGACACCTGCCTTAGCTGACATCTCCATACATTGCTCATATTGGACATTAGTTATTTATCATATTCTTTGTATTGATTTACTTAATATATTTTATCTGTTTATAAAGGGCACCTGCTGATAAGGACAAAATTGTGTTGTCCCTTTAGTGATTGTTATAGACAAGTTTCACTGTACCATATGTATTTGAGTATAAGTTGGGTCCAACTGCAAACAAAATAGACTCTGATCTGCTGTTGTATAATGCCCTGGCAGATGAGGGTATATGCTGTTTGTTCTACTGATTAGTCCTGACAAACTGCACAGATCCAGATCTGCCATCACATTATGCGATGGCGGATCTGGATCTATTCAGTTTGCAGTTACATCCGAATTATATGTGGGTATATATGGAATATTAGGCAGCTTATTTCTTAGGCTGGCTTACTTTAGAGACTGCCTTGATTTCCAAAATGTTTGCATTTTTGTGTTTTAGATATTGTGGCATCATAGAACTGGAGTAAATTCATTCCAGTTCTGTTTTAGTAATAATTTTGTTATAACAGAATCTGAATTTATATTTTGACTCTAAATTCTTTCAAATTCTCTTTCAGTTGAAATCCATTACTGACAGAATTGTAAGGTCATGTGATTTCCATGTAAATGATTTTCTACGAGATATTGACCAGAGTTTGGCAGCAAGCCGAGATGTTTTCCGCCATTTTGATGCCATGTTTCACCAGATGAGTGAAGTAGAATGGGAGGAAATTCAACTGAAGGTAATATAATTTCACTGATTCAGTATTTTACTGATCATATGCTCTTTGATCCAACTGTATTTTTTAGTTTTTATATTTGAAAAACAAGTAGGTTTTTCGTTATATCCAGAATTTAAATGAGTTAACTCTTATCGTTATTGCTCAGATTTATATTTTGCATCATTTTTTTCTTGACTAAACTATTTCCAGATGGTTTGAAGTGTGCAGGTTTGTGATGTCAGGTTGCTTCAGATATAATTTGATCTTATTTTATGGTCTTTCGTTTTGATAAAAATTGTTATAATAACTTACTGAGTTATACTTGCACCTACATTGTCATTTAGTAGAGTTATTTGCCCCTGATTATTGGACATGGCCACTTTCATCCTGCACAAATTAAAATAAAATAGAAAATTAAATTTCATTCAGTTTTGATATGGAGCATTACTGTACAGTCCTTGTGGGTTCAGCATTTTCCATGCATGTATCACAGGCATGACCAGTGAATGGAAAGGATTTATGGAACCGTAAATGTTCATGCAAATCCACACAAATCCCAACTATCCCCATACACAGTAGGGGCTGGAGCCAATGAAACTTCTGGGGCTGCTACATATATGATCCCTGCATGTTCATGCAGATGTTTGGTGGATGGGGCAGACCACTCATGGCCACAATGGATCATTGTGGATACTAATTAACACATCATGTGTAGCCCCCATTAATTGTACATGCTGTATTAAAAAAACATGCTGAATTTTAAAGAAAAAGTTTCAAATAAGTGTTATTTTATATTTCACATACATTTTTGACATAAATTGCTTGATATTTAATGTTTTTCACAGGCAATTGTTGATGACTTTATCAACAAACATCTTGAAGTTGTTGTTCAGTGAGTGTGACATTGAAATGTCATCCATGTCATGATGTTGACCTTATGTATTTCAGTTATGGTGAAATTCCAATTTCTTATGAAAAGATTTCATAAAATCAATGTGATAAGCGTGGCTGAGATTTAATTAGAACAAAATTAAGTAGGATTAAATAGCTTGAGCAAAGTGACAGCAAAATGCTGATTGGACACATGTGCTAAAACAGATTATTTACAATTTACCAGGCAAATATCAGGTACAAAAATGAAACAAAGAAGTCAGTGAGAGAGATATACAGAGAGAGCACATGGATAAAGTTACTTGTGGCATCACAACATGCAGTTATGTCTATGATTTTGCAATTAATGCATGGAAAACATCGCATATAAAAAACGAGCAGAAATTCTTTTTATGTTGCACTGTTGCATCTTTAGTCACCAAACTTCATAGATGTCTATGAATAATTATTTCATTTTCATTCATTTTCATTTCTCCCGTAACCTTGCTGGTCGTAGGGGTGCCACTGAAGACTTTGCGACAATCTCTTTCCATTTTGCCCTGTTCTCCACTGCTCTTTGGGACTTTGCATAGTCCATGTCTGTCCACTCTTTGATATTGTCTTCTCATCTCTTCTTCTGTCTGCCTCGTTTTCTCTTTCCTCTCACTGTGCCCTGTAGGATTGTCTTTGACAGGCCAGTTGAGCGTGAGACGTGACCATACCATCTTAGTTTGCATTTCTTTACAGTGGTGAATAGATCTTCATAAGGTCCAATTGCACCTTGGATTTTAGTGTGCACCTCCGCATTAGAGACGTGGTCACAGTATGAGATTTTCAGGATCCTTCGATAACATCTCATCTCTAAGGCATGGATTCTTCTCTCTAATTCTGCTGTTAGGGTCTATGTCTCACATGCATATAGGAATATGGACATGACGAGGGAGTGCATAAGCTTGATCTTGGATCCAAGCGTGATGTTGCTGTCTTTCCAAATAGGCTTCAACCTAGCCAGAGCAGCTGTTGTCTGCGCAATCCTGGAAATAACCTCAGGTTTTGAACCTTCATCAGAGGCGATAGCACCTAGGTACTTGAAGCTTGTTACTGTGCCCAGCTTCTGTCCATTCACTCTTATTTCCTTTTGGATGCCACTCGGATTGTTTGTCATTAGGTTTGTCTTTTCAGCGTTGATCTCCATCCCATATCTTAGTGATGCTTAATTGAGTCGGTTCACTAAGGTTTCCATTTCTTCTTCATCTCCTGCTAAGCCATCGATATCATCAGTGAAGCGCAGGTTGGTGATTGTTCTGCCTCCAACACTGACACTGCCCTCATGGTCTTCCAAAGCATCGGACATGATCCTTTCCAGGTAGATGTTGAAGAGAGTGGGTGAGAGAAGGCATCCCTGTCTGACTCCGACTGTGGTTCTGAACCAGTTTCCTATGTTGCCATTGACGAGAACTGTACTAGTCGCCTTGTCATACAGGGTTTCTATGGTGCGGATTAGTTTTGCGTTTATGTTGTATATTCGCATGGTGGCCCACAAGGCTGCATGCCATACCTTGTCGAAAGCCTTCTTTAAGTCAATGAAGACATGATAGAGGTTCTGTTGGTGCATGAGATATTTTTCACAGAGGATTCTAAGATTGAAGATCTGTTCTGTAGTGCTACGTCCTGTTCTAAAACCTGCCTGTTCTTCTGCAATGATGTGCTCTGCTTGGGTTTCAGTCTGTTGAGGATGATCTTAAGCATAACCTTGCTTGGGTGACTGATGAGACTGATTGTTCGGTAGTTCTGGCACAGTTGTAGATTCCCTTTTTTAGGAAGAGTCACGATCAGAGACTGGGTCCATGGGGTGTTTCATTCTCCTGTTTGCCAGATTTGGTTGCAGATTGTTGTGAGGACATCTATCATGGAAGTTCCTCCTGCTTGAACAAGTTCTGCTGGTATATTGTCTACCCCAGCTGACTTCCCCTTCTTTAGTGCCTTTACTGCAGCCTCTACTTCATCCCTGAGGATCGGTGGTCAACCTCTGTTGTGGTCAGTGGTACGTTTAGTACATCTTGATCTCCAGAAGTCTCCTGGTTGTAAAGCTCCAAACAGTATTCCGTCCATCTGTTAAGAATGTCTTGGTTTTCTGTCAGACTCTTACAAGCCTTGTCCTGAATCGTATTAGATCTCCCCTGTTTCTCTGTTGTCAGGTCTTTCACCAACTGGTATGCCCTTTTACTGTCATTCTGGTTCAGGCTTTTCTCAACTTCCTCACATTGGTCCTCTAACCAGCTTTCTTTTGCTTTCTTTATGCTCTTCTTAATCCTGTTGTTAATCTCATTGTATTTTTTTGCTCCTTCATGGTCTACTCGCTTACTCCTCAGTTTTCTCCTCACATCGCAGAGGTCAAGGATATCTGCTGTGACCCAAAGCTTCTTTATTCTACGATGCTTGCCAAGGATCTCTCCGGCTGTGTCTATTACTGCCTTGTTGAAGGTGATGATCAAGGAGTCTAGGTTTATTTCTTCATGTCCCAGAATTGTGAGTGGTGCAAATTTGCCGCCTATCGATGCTTCAAATGCTTGTGCCACGCTTGGATCTTTAAGTTTTTCAAGGTCGAACCTGATCCTAACTTGTCTTGTCTTATTGGTCTTCCTCAGACGAAGTTTGATAGTCATCGTCAGCAAGTCATCGTCGCTTCCTATATCAGCTCCTGGGAAGCTACATGTTCTGGCAATGTTTACACTAGACCGGAAGCGCTTTCTCACCAAGATGTCGTCAGTTTGGTTGTGATGTTTTCTGTCTGGGCTGTGCCAAGTCCATCTTCTGGATAGTTTGTGGGGGCCAAGGGTGTTAGCACTAGGTTATTGTATGTGGCGAAGTCCAGGAGCCTGAGCCCTCTCTCATTGGTCTGCTTATTACAGTATGGACCACAGACTTCTCGCCAGTCTGCTTGTGCGTCTTCTCCTACCTTAACATTGCAGTCTCCTTGAATAAACAGAATATCCTTCTTGGGTGTCTGGTCTATGAGAGTTTGAAGCTGGTCATAGAACTCATCCAGTTCCTCATCATCATGGTCAGATGTTGGGGCATAGACCTGTATGATAGTGATGTTAAAGGGAGATGCCCTCACGCGGATTGTAATCATCCTGTTAGACACAGGTCGACAACCCATGACTGCACTCACAATGTCCTTGTGTACCATAAACTCGACTCCATGTTCATGCTTGTTCTCATGCCCACTGAAGTAGATCCTGTGTCCGTCATCTGTTGATCTCTCTCCGAAATTTTTCCAGCGCATCACGCAGAGTCCAAGGATGTGCCATTGGTATCTTCCCATCTCATGGGTTAGCTCCTCGAGTTTCCCTACTGGTCTTAATGTCCTGACATTCCATGTTCCAATGGTGATGTTATCTCTTGCCCGTACTTTGATGGTAGTTGCACCAGTAGCATACTTGTCACCTCCGTCCTGGTGTCCAGCGGATGGCGCAGTCATTGGTTACCCAGGCTGCGACCGATCCGGTATGTGAAATCTATTTATTGTCCGCCCAGTGATGTCATGTTACCACCACCCTATTTCTCCCATAGGTAGGAAGACTCGTGGAGGCAGGAGTGTCTTAAACATTCCCTTGCAAGTTTTGTATCTTGCCCACTGCCTGTCCAGTCCAAGGAAGTTCTTAGTGTTGAGTGTCAAACGAGGTAGCTCTTGGTGCCATTTTTATTTTTTTAAATTTTTTTTATATGAATAATTATTACAACCATTAAAAGCAGGTTACATTGTTCGTCTTTTCATGCTGGAATGATTATTATAGGTTTTAATTCCCCACCACAAATGTCCATTAGTCCAGCCATCCATCACAACTTAGTTAAATATTGCATTTAGGTCAGGGAAATGATATACCATATTAGAAGTAATACACACTGTGCATTTTGGTCAGGGAAATGATATACCGTATTAGAAGTAATACACACTGTGCATTTAGGTCAGGGAAATGATATACCATATTAGAAGTAATACACACTGTGCATTTAGGTGAGGGAAATGATATACCGTATTAGAAGTAATACACACTGTGCATTTAGGTCAGGAAAATGATATACCATATTAGAACTAATACACACTGTGCATTTAGGTCAGGGAAATGATATACCGTATTAGAAGTAATACACACTGTGCATTTAGGTCAGGGAAATGATATACCGTATTAGAAGTAATACACACTGTGCATTTAGGTCAGGGAAATGATATACCATATTAGAAGTAATACACACTGTGCATTTAGGTCAGGGAAATGATATACCGTATTAGAAGTAATACACGCTGTGCATTTAGGTCAGGGAAATGATATACCGTATTAGAAGTAATACACGCTGTGCACATCTAGACGATTCCATAAATAGTGTACCCATCGTGTGTATTTACCTACTTAGTCTTGGCCTGCCCCGACTGTATTTGCATGGAGAATCTGTTGATATCAGTCTGGGGAAATCAAATGGCGAAAACTATGCCCCCTTGCAGTTTGTTTGCATCAAATTGATATGTTTTGATTTGATCCCTTGAAAAACTGTTGATATCATCAATATTATGTTGTTATAATGTACACGATGCCAAAGAGATGCTAGGCTTGTATACAACTAATTGTTCTTGCAAGATTCTTCCTGACTGATATATATTTTTCTTTTCTTTGCCTTAAAGGTGCAAATTGGCATGCTCTGCTTTCATTATTTTTTTTATTTAATCTTAGTCAACACTCACAATACCACCTTGCACCCCAAAATTTGGGTTGTCTCATTTTTGTTTCACTTCATTTTATATTCCCCCTAATTAATTATTATGTTATGATGTCTGTCTGTCCAAATGGACCATATGTCAATCTGTCTATTACCAATTTAGTTTCCACACAACAATTTTAGTTGTCCATCATCTACAGTTACCATACTTTGCGGAATGCTGCACTTGGGGTAAGGAAGAACCCTATTGATTTCGGGCTCATAAACTCAAATTTCAAGGTCACTGTACCTTTAGGAAGGAAAATGATTTCTGCACAGTAATGTGAGTTCTCCAACATGTGCAGTTAAAAATTTTGTGGATGGCTTACACTTGGAGTCAGGAAGAATCCTATTGGTTTCAGGGTCAAAAAGATCAAAGGTCAAGGTCACCGACTGAAAGAAGATAAATGGTTTCTGCACAATAACCTGAGTTCTCCATCATCTGTTTTTCGCAAACTTTGTGGATGGCTTGCACTTAGATTTGGGAGAGAAAAAAATCAAAGGTCAAGGTCACTCGGACTGAATAAAAATGGTTTCTGCACAATAAACATTAATTCTACATAACATACCTCAACCAGACTTTATGGATGGCTTGCACTTAGGGTAATGAAGAAGGCTATTGATTTTGGTGTCAAAAGATCAAAGGTCAGGACCACTGACTGAAACTGTTTGTGCCCATAGATCATCAGTGATCTGTTTTTAATTAAAGCAAAATGTAATCTGAACACATTACCCATATTCATTTTTAACAAGCTGTTGTTTGGCGTCTCTCTTTGATTATAATTAATGGATTGGTCTTTGGTTACCAGCAACTATCCAAGTCGGTTAACTGTTTAAACCCTGATATTGACTTTGGGTAATAGGCAATGCCCTTTGTTCTCTATCATTAATCCACATTATTTACCAGTTTTAAAATCTCAAGTGGATTGAAAATCAAAAGAAACGATGCTCTCTCTCTTCACTGGACATAATTATAACATCTGCTGCACATATGTTCTCTTTGGGCATTTACTTCATTCCATTCCGTTTATTCACTCAAGAATCTAATGTCAGCGCTATATGGCGTATTCAAACTAAACCCATTGAGTGAAGTCCACACAGTTGCCGCTGTCATCCCAACCTTCGTTGGACAGCCCAGTTGCTGCTGGGCTCCTTCAGTTTCCGCTGAAGAAACTTTACTCAAGGGTTATCCATAACATTCTGTCAGGGAGTTTCACAGCCCAGCTGTGACCTCTGTACAACCACGTTGTGCCATTCAGTAACCACTGAATCACTCACTGACAGAATGAACCAAAACAGTTTCATCAGTAGCAGCAGACAGTCCCCCTAGGCAAACATTATAATTATAAATAAAAACTTAACTGAATCTGTGTTTTGTTGTGTATAAATGTGACTTTTCTCTGTTTTTCTGTTTCCATCATTAATTTTCTTTACATTTCTCTCTGTCTTGTCTTCTTCTGCATAACATGGTCGATTACAATACAGGTAATTTATCTGGATGTATGTACCATTTTATCCAATCAGAGAATAACTTACCTCCGTGTTGAAGTAAATGTGAACCCCATTTGTCGGTGAATTTGAAACCATGCAAAACATCAACTAGAAATATAAAAAATGAAATTGTGGATCGAATTTTGTATTTACGGATGCTGAAATATCTCAGTATCACTTAAAAGTGTATACAGCAGACATACTTGTGGAGTTTGGCTCTTTAATTCAAAGCAACAAAGTACACTGCAACGAAACTGATGAAATAGCATGTTAGCATCGGTGACTGATTTTCCCAATTAATCTGGAATAGTGATATCGTTAATAATCATGAAATCATAAGTTAATAATAAAAAAGACGAAGCCAAGGTGTTGATCTGGCTTCATCTTATACTACACATCAACTTATATATGGATGAGGCTGGAAAAGTTATAAAAAATTAGCGAATTTGACTTATACTCCACATCGACTTCTAGGCTGAAAAAATACAGTACACAGTTTCTTTGTCCTCTTACAAGCATACAAGTATATACATGTTGATGATTGCATTGTAAAGTATTGCAGTGCATGGATTTTCATCTGACATGGTACATGGACCTTGTCCAATACTGTTTAGTGCTACCTTAGTATGATTGGACATGGGGAACATTTGTAATGTTAGGGGTATGGATAAGTAATCCCACAGTATTTCCATTTTTATCAGCAAAGGAGTCATGAATGTATGTCTGCCTATGGTAGGCCTTGTGGAACATAAGTTTTGTGCATAAAAACTTTGTGCCTGTTGGGTTTGAGATTAAATTCAAGGTCACAGTTGATATGCTTGTTTAGCTAGCTAGGAACTAGCTCTACATGAGCACTTTCATGGCAATTCTCAATATAAGTTTTGGAAAAATGGTTCATTCATGGTCCACTTTTCTACTGCATTTTTTACATATTTGTTTCTCACATGATAAGCCTTTACTACTGTCATTTCTACAATGTATTTGGTATTCATCTGTAAATGGGTTGAATATGTTTTACTAATTTTCACTTACCGTTGGAGGGCGAGTAGGTGTGAAAATAAATAGATGAAATATCCTGAGGAATTGTTTGTCATGCAAATATTTTATTGCGCAGTTTCTCTGTCCTATTATGAACATAAAAATACATGTTTTTATTGCATTATAATGTATCGTAGTTTGTGGATTTTCATCTTGCCCAATACTGTTTAGTGCTACATTTAAAGACACATGGAAGATCCATTCAAGACAGATTTAACCCACAAAGTTAAATGTTTACAAAACAACACTCACGCATGGTGGTAGGTTCCAAGAAAATGTTTACAAGACAACACTCATGCATGGTGGTAGGTTCCAAGAAAATGTTTACAAAACAACACTCGTGCATGCTGGTAGGTTCCAAGAAAATGTTCAAGGCAGGTTTTGGTAGCTGCATCCCTTCCACAAGGCTAGATCAAGACATGCACTTAGAAGTGGAAACGTTTTATGAGAGTTTTGACCAAAAGAGGTGTTTGTGTTTGTTAAAGCCTGTGCTACATTGATAATTGTATTGATAAAGAGGGGATGGTTGGGCACTCTGGTTCCATGAACTTGTTGGATTATTAGTGACAGAGATGGCAAGACATAGCTTCATGAACAAGTCATGTTAAAATTTTATATGTTAATGCATGTCTTTTATTTTTTGCAGGCTGTAACAAGAGGAGAATCAGACTGCCCAATATGCCTAACACCCTTGGTTTTAAAAAGTTACATAGAGAAAACTTCCATTGATAAGGAGGCAAATATAAACGAGTCAGACAAAGCCATAAAATCCAGACAGAATGTACCACAGACATCGAAATCAACATTTACAAAGCATCAATCTAGTGCTAAATCACTGGACAAGAAAAAGCAGACTGGGCCTACAGCATCTCAAACAAATGAGCAAACCTCTGACAATACAAATGTGAACCAGTCTGCTGCTGAGAGTTCCCAGTTAAGAGAGACTAAAAGTAGGCAGACTGTGTTACTGTCTTGCTCCCATGTGTTTCATGCCACATGTTTGCATATGTTTGAGGAACTAAATGTAGGTGAAAGCAAACATGCATGTCCTGTGTGTAGGTCATTGTATGAAAAGAGAATTATTGTCATGTAATTGACATGCTTCACCCACCTGCCGACAGCTGTCAGTCAATTTTTTAGCTCTGCTTGTTAAAGACCAGAAGAGCTTATGCACTGGCCTGTCATCCATCGTCTGGCATCCAGGTTCCATCCAGCATCCATCTATTAGCTTATTGTCACAACTACTCCTAAACTACATTTAACTTGGAAAAATGAAAATGGTGCCTTTTGACATACAATATAGTTGCCATGGTGGCTATCTTAAAAATCTTATCACTTCTCCAGAATGGGTGATCTTATTGACATGGATTTTTCATTCAAAGACTTATGATATCTAGATGGTACTGAATGAAAATGATGCTGATCTTACATTCAACATGGCCACCATGGTGACCATCTTGAAAATCATGTTATCACTACTCCTCCTAAATAGATGGTCATATCTACATGAAATTTTCACTGCAAGACCTCTTATGATTTGTAGATGGTCGTAAATAAAATGGTGCTGTTGTGACATCCACCATGGTCACCATTTAGATAGTCCTTAATGAATATGGTGCCAGTGGTGCCAATCTGACATACAACTTGGCTGCAATGGAGGTTATTATGAAAATCTTGTTATGACTACCGTCTTTACTCGCATATAAGCCGAGTCAAAATGCAAACAACATAGACCCTGATCTGCCATCGCATAATGTGCCGGCAGATCAGGGTCTATTTTGTTTATTCTACTGATTAGTCCTTACAAACTGCATAGACCCAGATCTGCTGGTGCATAATGCGACAGTAGATCTGGGTCTATGCAGTTTGCAGTTGGTATTACATTATACACAAATATATACGGTACTCATCCTGAAAAGATGGTTAGATCGACATGGTGTTTTCACTAAAAGACTTTTTAAGATATGTAGATGGTTCTAAAGATAAATGGTGCTGATATGAACACCATGATGGTTATCTTGAAAATCTTGTTGTTGCATCTTCTCTTGGATGGTCAAATCTACATAGAATTTTCAGTAAAGACTTCTTACGATGATGGCCAGTTTGAAAATCTTTTTATTCCTAAAACAGAATGGATAGTCATATCGGTTTGTACGTAAAGATCTCTTGTGAATCTGGTTGGCCCGAAATAAAAATGCTGCTGATTTGACCTCCAACCTGGCTGCCATGGTGGGAGTCTTGAAAATCTTGTTATGACTCTTTTTTAGATCAACATGGTGTTTCCACTGAAAGACTTCTTATGACATGCAGATTGTTTTAAATAATAATGGCACTGATCTGACATGCACTTGGTGGCCATCTTGAAAATCTTGTTGCTACTTCTCTTGAACAGATGGTGATATTGACATGGAGTTTTCATACAAGACTTCTTATAGTAATTATACTATGTGGATGGTCTTGAATGAAAATGGTGTGTGACCTCCCTATATTGCCACCATAGCAGTTATGAAAATCTTATTACGACTACTTCCCCTGAATAGAGGGACATATCAACATGGGGTTTTAACTAAAATACTTCTTGCCACATGTAGTTAGTCCTATATTAAAATGATTCTGATCTAACCTCTAAAATGACTGCCTTGGCAGCCATCTTGAAAATCTTTTTATGGTTACTTCTCCTGAATGGATGGTTGTATTGACATGTGCTTTTCACTGAAACACTATAACAATATATAGCAGGTTCTAAATGAAAATGGTGCTGATCTGACCTCCAATATGGCAGTGATAGTGTCTATCTCATAAATCTTGTTATCACTACTCCTCTTGAAAGAATTATGACATTGATGTGAAGTTTTCACTAAAACAACTCTTGCACTATATAATTGGTCCTGAATGATGAAGATCAGACCACCAGCATGTCCATGCTGTTGTGAACCTGTTTGAAATTCAGATCTGCTTGATTTTGTTATGGTCAACTCAGAGGTCACTGCTTGCATTTGTGTACTTCAGTGAGTTTAGGAACACAGTGACTTTACATATGCAAATGAATTTTGACCAGACTTTATATTTCATCTTATTTCTTCAAGAATACAATACATCTTGCCAGATTAACAAATAAAACTCATTTACTGTGTCAATAAAATTTTGTAGTAATTCAAAAATTATTTTGTAGAGACGGGTGACAAGGTTGTAAAAATTTGAGAGCCATGCCGGGATCGTGTTATGTCAGAATTTGTGTTTTAATGAAGCATGTTATAGAAGGGTTTCCATGTACATTTAATATATATACACGCTTATAATTCGCATCCAACTGCAAACAACATAGACCCTGATCTGTCATCATATTATGTGTGAGCAGATCAGTGTCTGTGTTGTTTGTTCTATTGATTAGTCTTAACAAACTGCATAGACTCATATCTGCCAGTGCAGATCTGGGTCTATGCAGTGGGCAGTTGGATCTGACTTATAAAGGGAGTATATACTGTAACAAGGAATTAAATGAACATATTCTACAAGTCATGGAAGTAAACTTTGACAACTCAAACATCAATAACATGAATATATGATATTGCTAAAATGACTTGTTCAGTCCAATTGGTTGGTACCCAGCCTAGTTTGGCAAACCAATATCATTGGCCGGTAACTCCAAAATCCATTTTTCGATTGGTTACTTTTAAAGTCATTCTGTCAGTATTGATGTTTATCTCTCAGTGGCTGTTCTAAATTAGTATGGAAGACTCAACAGTGATTGGTTGGTAGACTCACTACTGGTGTGGTGCATGATGTGTAAAAAGTACAGGAATTCCCATACTTTGTTCAAAGATGGCTGTTAATAGTTATCTGTGGTCTCACAAACACTGGAGATGTGACACAGTTATCAGCAAATCAGTCCTAGAGAAAAACCTATGCCTTCAACCTTGGAAAGTCAAAACACCAAAAAACTTCAGCAAAACTCTTAGACCCTCAACATTTCAAGTTTTTGAAGTTGGACTTTGTTTTGTAAAATATAGCAAATCGGGGATATACCATGCAAATATCCAGATGCGGTTTGTTTGGGCCCTGGGCTGGAGAATGGTAACTCATGCTTTGAAATTCTACAAATGTACTTTGTTCTTTGAAATACCCAGCTTGTTAATTATTGTTTCATAAGTCTTCAAATTCTGTTGTGTTAGAGAGAGAGAGGGAGAGAGAGAGAGAGTGGGGGGGGGGGGGCACCAATTATGTGCATATATTTGTATCTGTTGCAGTAAAACCTGTAAAAGTTGAAACCTTTTAAAATTATATAAAAGGAAAATTATTGGGAAAAATATTTACAAAATTTCCTGATTAAATTTGAACATGTTATTTCCCAAAATCAGAATTTGTAAAAATGTAAACATTTGTTCCCGTACTTGGGATTTTTATTTTGTCAATTGAAATACCACTGACATTATATCACAGATAGTAAATTGTATAGATGTCTGAAAAATTGAATAGATCTCGGATGAAGAATGCATCAACTTGATGATACTGACATTACATTACAGATAGTAAATTCTGTAAGATATATCTCACATCATACCATCTTATTCATAAGAAAAGCCATTCAGTTTGTGCCTTTCTGTCCATTTTCAGAAGGATCTTTTTTTTAGCCTTCAAATAAAACATGGATATTCCATTGGGCTATTTATATAAAGCTTGGATAATCCATTGGGTTATTTATATAAAGGTTGGATAATCTATTGGGCTATTTATGCTACAGTTATTGAAATATATATGCCTGAGAAGATGACAATGAGAACATGTAGAAAGCTAATGGATAAACAAAAGTCGCAATATAACTGTTAGTAACTCATTTTTCATGCTGTTAGGAACTATGTATTTATTTATTTATTTGTCTATTTTTTATTGTATTTTAGAATTACCAGGAGAAGGTAAAAACATTCGTAACCCATTTTACAATGCTTCCATTTTCAAGTATTTCAGTGATCTTGATATAGTCATGTCCAGTAAATGAAAAAAAAAAAAATGAACACCAAAAAAGAAAACAATTTTTACAAATTAAAAAAAACCCAATTTTTAGTAAGTATATAGGCATTAGCAAATGAAAGGGGAACCTAGTTTTTTTTTAGTTCACTGCACTGTTATATTTAATTCAGCAACTTTTAGTTGACAAAACAATTGTGATAGTGTGCTCATTTGCTGTGATATTCATATATTGATTATTGATGACTCAAAGAAATTAAAAAAATATTGATAGCAACTAGCCATTACAATTTTGTGTCCTTTTTCTATTCCCTGCCCTCCAACACCAGATTTTGATATGAGTAGGTATTGGCATTAGCATATGGAGTTATTTTGATATGAGTAGGTATTGGCATTAACATATGGAGTTATCTTGATACGAGTAGGTATTGGCATTAACATATGGAGTTATCTTGATATGAGTAGGTATTGGCATTAACATATGGAGTTATCTTGATATGAGTAGGTATTGGCATTAACATATGGAGTTATCTTGATATGAGTAGGTATTGGCATTAACATATGGAGTTATCTTGATATGAGTAGGTATTGGCATTAACATATGGAGTTATCTTGATATGAGTAGGTATTGGCATTAACATATGGAGTTATCTTGATATGAGTAGGTATTGGCATTAACATATGGAGTTATCTTGATATGAGTAGGTATTGGCATTAACATATGGAGTTATCTTGATATGAGTAGGTATTGGCATTAACATAGGGAGTTATTTTGATATGAGTAGGTATTGGCATTAACATAGGGAGTTATTTTGATATGAGTAGGTATTGGCATTAACATAGGGAGTTATCTTGATACGAGTAGGTATTGGCATTAACATAGGGAGTTATCTTTCTGTAGTTTTCTTTTTGCATCTGTCTGCTTGTATATTTTACTTGATTTATGGTCAGTATTTCTTATTTATTTAATATATTTATATTTAATATAATTTATATTATATTGGTTAATATGATTATGATCTAAAAGTTTGATATTCAGTCTTGTATTTCTATACTAAATAGAGTTATGGCCCCTCTTGACCTTTGCTGTGCCTATACATCACATATCTTGGAATTTACTCTGAAAAATGAGAGGATGGGTCGAGTACTTTTAAACTGGCTAAAATGGAATATTATTGTGGTGGTGGGGAGTTAACCAGGGTGGTGATTTCAAAATTTTGTAGTATTATCAAGACCGACTTTTGGTGATTCTAGGTTCGGATGAATTCATATGCCAAAAGGTGGAATTAAATTTGGTTTCTAAGCATACAAGACTTGGTATTTGAGTCTGAAGGTAATTCATACGCAGGATTAGATCAATTGGAGGATAGTGTGGTCGTATAATGAGCCAATTTCGTTCATTGGAGACAAGTAATGGTTTATATGCCTCAACATTGTCTTTCTGAAGGGAAGTTCTAAATGCTCCCAGACAAAGTCAGTGTCCCCGACTGTATATCAAAACTTCCTACCATGCTGTTGCAATATGGTACTATCTGAAGCCAGTTACTGAATAAATCCTCTATTTTTGCCACAGAAATTACAACCATACTAAAATCTTTGAACTACACTGAAACCTCTGAAAAAATAAATGTATCATCTTTTCGGATTCCCATTCCTCACCGAGATACACATGGAAGTCCAAACAACTAGGACTCGAGACCAAGCTGAGGATTTAGTGAAGCAATGTCCTCAGAGTACCGCTGTACAGCTTAGAATGCTGGAAGCCAACATCAAGGGTAGCACAAAAGCTTGAAACCTTCCAAAACAAGTGCCTGTGGAAGATTCTCTGCATCTTCTGGCCTAACCAGAACAGAAATTATGATCTTCATCAAAGGACAGAATCAACATCTCTTGTCCAGATTGTGAAGAAAAGAAGATGGTGAAGGCTGGGTCATATGTGCCAGTGGCACCTGACGCACTACCCAGGACAATGAAAGGGCAGTTAATGCAGCCTAAGCTGCCTATACTGGGCAAATTATACAAACAATCTTCTGAACATAAAACCCATCATTGGAGATGCATCCTTCATAAAGAACAAATCTCAGAGATGAGGTGGTGTTGTCAAGATCACATATAGGGCACACATGCCTGTCTTGTGTATACCTCCTGAAGGGTGAACTTCAACAAGAGTGCATACCATGCTAGAGTTCCAATGACAGTCAAACACATAGCAGTGGGGTGGGGGTGGGGGGGGGGGAGGGACACACTAAATTACTGAGGATGGAGCCAGCTGTCACCGCACATTCCACCACCCTTTTCGACACCCCAAAACACAAAACAACCAACAAACAGCCAGCCTCCATTTTTGAAAAGGGCCAGCCACGGCTCCCAGCAGGAAAACAAAAATTAGGCATGTTAAAAAAACTGCACATCTCTTGGGTAACCCCTCTGGGGCCATAAGGGCTGGCCCACCCATATTACTGGCCCAGGTCTCCATAGTGTTTCTACTATGGGTGGCTTTACAATACAGTCCTGTCACTCCTCACTTTAAAACTGAGAAATGACTACACTTAAATAGGTCGCTTTGATAGCAGTGGTGAAAATGTTGCAAAAAATACGCGTGTCTGGTTAATGAATGGAAGAACAGATCTGTGCTGGAGGACTTGCCTCCTAGTGTATAGCCTTTCCGTCTAAATTTTGATCTTTTTGGTCACATGTCAATACTTTAGTCACAGAAAAACGCAAAGAAAACTTTGTCACAAAAGTGGAAATATTACACACACACAATGTTCTAATCTATTGATGGTATCAATCAAATGTTTACTCACCAATGTGTGAAATGAATTTTTACTTGCCTACGTATGTATTAGTTCTAGATGACATGACGTTGTAGTAAAGTGAGGGTTTAGTCAATCCCCTCATGTCAGGTGCAGACTGTAAAGACACTAGATAATTGGTTTGCTTGGAAAATGGGTCATTGATTTTTTGTTCCGACAACCACTTTACAATATTTTTGTGTTCATGTAAGGCACATGCGAACTTTCTTTCGGAGATGATGCTGTCAAGTAGTGCATGACAAAGATACTAGATAGCTAGTAGGTTTTCTTGAAGATAGGGCCATTGACTATTTGTGTATACAGTCACTTGACAATCATTTTGTGTTCATTTAATGCACATGCGAACTTTTTTTTGGAATTGATGCTGCGAAGTATCACGTCATAGAGAGTAACAAGGCTCTGAATAAAAAGGTCATAAAGTTTTTTTTCTTTCTAAGAACATGTCCATGTCTTTCCAACATCTGTTTGCAAGTCAAAACTTTCGTACTTGCCTTTGAATTAGTACTGTGTTGCTTTGATAACGCGCATATGTATTTTTATAAAAGAATAGCTCTTTGTTTGGTCTTGGTTCAACTGTGAAACCTCGCTCACTCAGCTCTGCATCTAGTTTTTTTTATTATGCTCATTGTGATCATCTATCTAATGCACCTGTGAGTTTCCTCCTGTAGTTCCATTGTACTGAGTGTACAGGCGCAGCATAAAATGTTTAAATGAAGTTTTTTATTTAGAAATGTCATAGTATTCTAGATAAAATGTGCACCGGATGTTTTCTTGTTGCTTTTGTGCCCTTGGCGACTTTGACTGTAACATCCTTGCTTGTAGTTGGTTTTGTAATTTACACAGCAAAGCAAGTGGTTGTTCCAACAAATGTTGACAGTGGCATCGATAATTCAGAACTTTCTGCAGTAACTGCCTACATGCATCTGCAGGCCATATCGGACGAGGGTGATGGCACGTGAGGCAGCCATCATTCTTGGAAATTTACTAAAATAGCAGGTGAAAAAGCAAAATAAGGCCACTTTAGCGACACATTTTTGTTCGGCTGTTATTGAAAAACTGCATCATATGCTGGAGGTGTGCTGGGAATAGGCCTCAAATCAGAGAGCTTTCGTTCCGGTGGTTTGGTCGTTTTTGTGTCCTTCCGACAGACAACACACAGCTTATTATGAATTCCCAGTGAGATTTTTTGATCTTCTTGCAGGCTTGGGCTCTTCAGCGGGCTTTTAGTTTGTTTTTTGCCACTTCGTTGATTCCAACAAAAGTGTATGTCTTATGCAATGTAGCATGTATTTAATTTTTCATGGCTGTGTACTTGTTGACTTCATATAGGATAAGCTTGAACTCTTCTTTAGAGAGGGTGTTGTTGCGCAGCGCCCAAGACGTGGTCTTGTAGGAAAAAATGACCTCAGTCACCTCAAGGTGTGTGAGTATGCCCGTCTCGACCATAAGCTGCAACAGCGCAATGGGAGCCCAGCCGCAGTCGTTGAAGGTAGCCTCATTTGCTTCAGGCTTGCTAAAGTGATGGCCAAACCAGGCAGGGATAATTGGGTGACATTCGAGAGCAAAGGCCCAAGAGTGCAGCTGTGCAAATCCCATGATGTCTTGAGTGAGTGGTCTATCAATAGCCACCGAGGTCATCCCGTTGCATGGGTGACCAAACCATTGAAAGCATAGGGCAACACTCTCCCCTGCCCATAAAGCTGCCTTGGTAGCAGGCAGTCATGTCAAGACTCACAATCTCAGAGACATTGTAGCCATCGGAGCTGTTCCAGAGATAACTATTGGAGGGGGGTGGGGGCAGCTTCCAGCTGTTTAGCTCTTGGGCACACTAGCAGCGGTAGAGGTCTCGCTGAAGACTTTGGTAGCTAACTCTTCGGGGTTGACTGTGTACTTGCTGCAGGCCACAATAAGTTCCATGTGCTTCTCCTGGGTTCTAAAACACCAACCGTTGGCCAACACAAACTGCTCCACAAGCTTGGGGTCGACTTTTTTGCCGTATCCACTGCCAAAACACCAAGAACCCAAACTTCCTTTGGCTCGCCTTACGTAATCCTCTGAATGGCATCCCAGATATAGCCCTTGTAGTACTCAACACTGTGCACCACTGCAAAGTGAAGGTTTTTGGACCAGGTGTGGCAGATGTGGATGATAAGATCGACTATCTGCCCCATCAGGTGCGATAGATTCAGCTTTTATAGATGTCACCACCAGCAATGTCCTACAAGATCATTGCACCCTTGATAATTTTTTCCAGATTGATGAAGGCGTTGATGGTTGCACCTGTTTTGTTGACTTGAGTCTGCACGTCTCTAGCTTTTGGCAGTGAGCTTGTCGGCCTCGTCGTCAGAGGGCGTTTTCAAAGTGTTCTACCATATGCTGTGCAACACTGTTCAGGTCACCATCCTTCAAATGGGCCAAGTTGTCAGGGTCAGGCTCTCGAATGGGTTAGAGGCCATACACTACTGCTGTCACCGGGTAACCATTTTCATAGTAAGACTTATCAATATCATTAAGAAGTTCAGGTTTCATATCACATGAATTCTAAACCACCCTTCTTCACTGGGTCATGCTTGTCTACTACCATCCATTCATTCTTCTCCTCACTGTAGTAAAGCAACTGAATGCTAAGGAAAAACTTTGTCGGAACAATGGGGAGGGCTGCAAGAATAGTAGCTGCGAGTGCGTCAGTCATTTGATTATGCAAGATCAGGCGATTGCCTTGAACATGGTACCCCGGCATTATGCCAAGGTCATCCTCTTTGATGCAAATGTGCCAACGACATGCAAAGCTCTGTTAACTTTAAACTTGTCCCTAGCGTCACGAAGACAACGATACCAATCAAGGTCTAGGTCTTTGGCAACAGGCGCAGTATGCGGCGCTACCTTGTCAGTATCAATGGGGACTTCGGGTTTCTTGATTTCAATTGCACTCAAGCAGCCAAATTCCTGCCCCAGTGTCTACACTGCATTTTCTTTCATATTATGCTGATTGACTGCCCTTCAGCGGTAAAGATTTTCCTGGAGCTTCTGCAGTGCTATGCGGCTCCTGGGGTAAGAGGATCAAACACCCATCAATGCTTTGAATTCATCGCATGTGCTTGTTGTGCATGTGTTATCTTCATGAATATTGCTACAGCAGATATTCTCTAATAGGATACATGAAGACAGTTCTTGTAACACAAAACTAAATATTTTTTGCGCACTCTTTTCAGTGTAGGCAGATTTTGGGGCTACTCTATGAGCTCCTCAAGACCCACATAGATGGATTTGTGTCCCTACCATGCATCAGCATCAAAGAACAGGAGGGCTATGGCCTTGTATTTGTTTTTGCCTGTGAAGTCCACAAAACTCATAAATGGAGCTCCAGCCACATATATCTGTGCTAACCAAAGGCCACTGGCACTTGTTGTGTTGCCTCATAACTGTGATATATTATCCATCAGAATTCACAGGCAATTCACTTAGCATATGGGAGGTGCACGATCTAGAATTGGAGAGCCGCAACCATCAAGCTGTCCTATTTTTTTTTTATCACTGCAATGTAATATATTCAGCTATGCATAATACACAAACAATTAAGAACAGCATCTTTGACACATGGGGTGGCCACTAATGGAACTCAAGAATACCGGACACTCCTTTGCACACACGCAAAAATTATCACATTAAGAAGGGGACAGACCAGCTGAAAACAGGACTGTTCGGTATAAAACCGAACGAGTGGCCGCTCTGTTGACACACATCTTCTATTGTACAAAGCAGAAATCTGGTAGACCAGGGTCTCTGCTATTCATTGGAAGTCATTGGTAGAATCAACAATGTAGACCTTGAGCTGCCAATGAGCTGCAGCCATCAAGCTGTCAGATCAGATCGGGGTCAATGCATTTTGCAGTTTATGTTATACACAGATAGGCATAGTAAACCTAAAACAAATCAATTATGGAAAATTGATTTTATAAAATTTTGTTTTTGTCTCTCTAAAATATGGGTCAGCTGGGGCATAATCTTTTATTTGACCTTTCAGTGAGCTTGACCTTTGAGACAGACTCAGCCTCCAGTGATATTGCATGTACCTCCAAAAAGATTTATTTAAAACAAATATTTGCAGTGTTAATAAATTGACATGACTATGGTTAGAAATTTATTTTTTTAAACTTGCTTTTACACTGACGTTCAAGCAAGGCTCTTTATTGTTCAACAAAACATGAAGCATTAATAATGCATATATATGTATATATATATATATATATATATATATATATATATATATATATATATATATATATATATATATATATATATATATATATATATATATATAGAAACTTTACATTGCGACGATGCCCAAGTTTCGTTTTCGAATGATTCTTTTACCCGGAAGTGAACAAACCAAATCGGAACTTTTCGGCTAAACTGATACCAGGCCTTCTTCTGTCAATGGAAAAAAAGCCGACTTATCTCCGATTGGTAAACTAAACAAAAGTAGGTCAGTGTCATTCAAAACAAACATGTAGGTCTGTACTGATTTTTTACCTTTCCCTGGCAGATCGTGTTGATACCGAATTCTGCCTCACATTTTGAACGCAGACGAATATCCAAGGTAAGTCACAAGTGTATTAAAAAAATCCCATTTGCAAACAATTTGGGCATTTATCAGGATAATTCATTTTTTATTTTAAAGACAGGACTTAAAGATTCCTGTTGATGTTTAATTCAATTAATGTCATGAAAATTATATCCGTATAAACCACTTTCATGACAATGCATTTCTCGATCTTAGCATTAAATAGACAGGTATTTAAATGTAATTTTTACCAGTATCATCAAACTCGGTAAAGTCTTCGGGAATATCTATCTGGAACCAGTCTTGGAAGAAAGACACACACACACACACACACACACGCGCATAAATAATATTAACACCAAGGCAAATAACACCTTAATAGTTATGAAGAGAAACATCCAAACAAGCAAACAAAACAAAGATCAAAGAAACAACATATAAAAACTATGTAAGACCCCTTTTAGAGCACTCCACATAGTCGTATAATGGGAACAAATGTATCTGCCAAATTTAAATGTTTCAAATTTTTTTTATAATCATTATATAAACAACATTAATAAGTAACAAATAAGTGGATGAAATCAGTGCAACTGTTAACAAACACAAAGAAAACGTGCATGTTCGTTTACACAGTTGACGATTTTGTAAACATTTACGGGCAGTAAACTGAACTAAACCATTTACTTGTTTTAAGTGTTTCATGCTTAAAATGTAGCAATTTACAGTCATTTAGGTGAATATTGTAGCCTTTACTCAGATATGCAAAAAATTAAATACAATGTTACAGGCAAGTCAAGAAATGACTCACAAGGTTGTATCAAAGGTTGAAACAGCAAAGATCCAGAGAGAAGGAGGAGGATTTTTAGTTCGCCGTGTGATTGGTGGAGCAGTGCAGAGATGTGATCCTTTCTTAATGCTGGACCATTTAGGTGAGTTGAAAGTGTATAGCATATAAAGTACTCCCATTATTCTTTGGCCATTTTTGTGCTAGGAAGAAAATGGTGGAAAATCAAAGGTGGTAGAAAATTGAGGTTTACTAGTAATGTTTACAGAACAGTTGAAACAATGGACTTCATTGAGGCAACTTAGAGTGATGAAAAACTGAGAGGTGAAAAATTGAGGGAGCAACTAAAAATTTGACAAAGTAGAGATTTTGTTTCAAAAATTATGGCCAAACTTGTAGCTGAGGCTAATATATCATGGTAGCGTCTGATATTTAAACTTTTTTCTATAAAGAGGCAGTGTAAAAACTATAACAATCATGTACTTGCCCAGAGTTGAAATTTTTATGAAACTGTTCAAAAATGTAAAACAAAATTCTTATGTCATACCCTCTTTATGTTCATCAGTCTGTTGGTTCCCTGTCTGTCTTTAACATTCTCCGGCATGCTAAGGGATGTGGAATAGGTTTGATGCACCCCCCATTCCCCTCATGTCAACATAGGTGACCAATGTAGGCAGGAGCCACAGTGGTTAATGTGATGGACTTGTGTCCAAAAGGGTGCAGGTTAAAATCATATCATAATCATTGCATCAACCCTGGTTGGCTTCCATGGTGCATCCTCGGGCAAGGGATTTTACTCTAGTTCCTTCCCTTGTGTTGCTATGCTGTAAAACACCAAACCAAACCATTAGCAATTTTCTCCTAAATTGCTTGGTGTAACTTGATCAAGCTTGCTAGATAAGTTGCCCATATAGTAAACATCTATGAGAGGGGTGAAACATTTGGCCCCTACCCCAGGGATCTCAGGAATGGGTCAAAGGTCAAATACACAAAAAGTGTAGAGACATGGCCCTTTTTTGAATATTTTTTAACCAAATTTTAAACACACAATCATTAGCAGTAGGACACGTTGAGACCAAAATCTTGAATTTTAAGTTTACCGAGTGAATATTATTGAAAAAAAGAGAAATTAGGGACCAGCTGAGATTATTTCAGTTTCAGGATGGTTTCACTATACAGATATTGTAATAGATTTTGGGTTATGACCTCTGGGTAATGGTCTGGGGTGGGGGGTGGGATGGTTTTTGGGTGATTACCTCTGGTTCATGGTATACAGGGGGTCGTGGGATGGTTTTGGGGTTATGACTTCTGGGTCATGGTCAAGACGAGGGCTGGAAGATGGTTTGGGTATGTGTGATAAAAAGTGTAGAGATTTGTCACGGACTTACTCTGTATACTCGCATATAAGTCGCATTCAACTGCAAACTGCATAGACCCAGACCTGCCATTGCATAATGCACTGGCAGATTTGGGTCTATGCAGTTTGTTAGGAGTAATCAGTAGAACAAACAACATAAACCCTGATCTGCTGGTGAATAATGCGATGGCAGATCAGGGTAAATGTTGTTTTCAGTTAAACCAGATTTATAAGTGGGTTTAAATGGTTGTTTTTGTTCAGTTTGGGTCATAAATTTAATATCTACTGTATTTGTTTATCTTCAGTTGTTTTATCCACACTAAACTACAAATTGCATTGATCCAGATTAGTTGTGTTCAGCCAGAATCTCTCATGGCATTGTGAGATCTCCATTACACGAGGGTCTGATAAAATGCATCACTGATTGCTGTTACTGATAGAATATGCTTCTGTTAGACTTTGGACAATGAAAGCTACAAAGACATTTATCACCATCCGAGAACTTATCTAGACATACTTTGTACAGTAATCTATCAAACCAAAATGAAATTGTAAGCTTGAAATGGGATCATTAAACAGTTTGTTTCAAATAGACACTGATGGAGGAGGCATGTGTCAATCAGTCAATGAACTGTTGTTGCTTACACAAAGCATAATGTATCTCATCACCTCATTTCATAAGCCAATTAAATCCCTTTTCAAATTTTGGGAGATCCTCATTCTAGTGTTACAGGAAAAACTCAGTTTTTTTATTACCAGACTTTTGTTTGGCAAAGATGACAGGAGTCACATTAAAGGTCTGACTAAGAACCATGGAGATTCATCACATTAGTATAATACTCTCGCAGATCAGTCTACAATTTTTCCTTGAAGTCATTAGTAAAGATTTGAAATTTATCTGCTAGGGGATCATCCATAAAGGACGTCCGCAAAGATGGGGGGGAGGGGGGGGTTTGTTCACATGCGGATAACTGCGGACAAGGGGGGGAGGGGGTGTAAAGGACCTTGCGGACGTCCGCAAGCTAGTATTTTTTGTTATGATATTCTGTGTTGAACAGCTGCTTTAGGCCTACTGAATGTATTCCAGTATGTTTTGCGGACGTCCTTTATGGGTGATCCCTAAGTATAAATTATTTGTTAATTTCAATTTGTACGATTCGTGCCACAGAATATATATGAATGTGTTGGCTGACCATGCGACTGCAGAGCTAGTGCCTGAATACAGACTTTTTTAAAGAAAGAACTTTCTGTTTATTTTCTTCTTTGTTTTGAGCTACATGTTGTGATGAGATCAGTGAGCGTAGTATTTTGAGAGCACCAGCTATTACACTGCCAGACCATAGAGCAGTGTATAATGCTAGATGGGGATGTCCGCAGCCAGGGGGGGTAAGCCACATGCGGACAAGGGGAGGGGGGGGTAGGAAAACAGGTATTATCTGCGGACGTCCTTTATGGACAACCCCTAGTACATTATGCTCTGTTAGATGAGAGTCTACACTTTTCCCTTGAAGTCATTAGTAAAATAAACAGATTTGACACTTATCTGCCAGCACATTATGCTATGCAAAATTAGGGTCTATGCTGTTCCCTTGAAGTCATTAGTAAAATAAACAGATTTGACACTTATCTGCTAGCACATTATGCTATGCAAGATTAGGGTCTATGCTGTTCCCTTGAAGTCATTAGTAAAATAAACAGATTTGACATTTATCTGCTAGCACATTATGCTATGCAAGATTGGGGTCTACGCTGTTCCCTTGAAGTCATTAGTAAAATAAACAGATTTGACATTTATCTGCTAGCACATTATGCTATGCAAGATTGGGGTCTACGCTGTTCCCTTGAAGTCATTAGTAAAATAAACAGATTTGATGCTTATCTGCTAGCACATTATGCTATGTTAGATCAGGGTATACACTATTCACAGTTGGGTGCTGACTTTTAACACAAGAAAATATGTATTGAACACTCTGGCAAGATTCTCTTTATGCTTTTACTAGGTCCCACAGTGTATGGTCCAGGTGAAGCAGTTGGTGCACCAGATCATCCACATAGAGGGTTTGAAACTGTGACCTATATTATTGATGGGGAAAACAAGCACCAGGATTCTCAAGGAAACAGTGGTAAGCTGCACTTCTATGTTCAGTCTTCAGCTTATCAAGAATGAAGTTAAAGGACAGTTTGTTTGCATTTGACATTAAATGCATATAGATGACCTCAAAAATAATCAGGTCTCACAGAATTTACTGAAATCTCATATACTATTTTGTCAGGTCACACAGGTATTAATGATGAATGTCCATCAGAAGTTGGTGGTCGTTCAACTGGATCCTCCAATCTCTTCCACCTCAGTGATCACTTGATGTAAGTATTCCAGCCATCAAAGGTATGATGGACCGGTAATAAGAACTTTATTTGTAGCCATCAAAGGTATGATGTACAGGTAATACATAGATTATTTGTAGCCATCAAAGGTATGATGGACCGGTAATATGAATTTTATTTGTAGCCATCAAAGGTATGATGGACCGGTAATAAGAACTTTATTTGTAGCCATCAAAGGTATGATGGACCGGTAATAAGAACTTTATTAGTAGCCATCAAAGGTATGATGGACCGGTAATAAGAACTTTATTTGTAGCCATCAAAGGTATGATGGACCGGTAATGAGAACTTTATTTGTAGCCATCAAAGATATGATGGACCGG
This sequence comes from Margaritifera margaritifera, assembly GCA_029931535.1. NCBI lineage: Eukaryota > Metazoa > Mollusca > Bivalvia > Unionida > Margaritiferidae > Margaritifera > Margaritifera margaritifera. The sequence continues at coordinate 3,770,218 of JAQPZY010001577.1, forward strand.
TAATAAGAACTTTATTAGTAGCCATCAAAGGTATGATGGACCGGTAATAAGAACTTTATTAGTAGCCATCAAAGGTATGATGGACCGGTAATAAGAACTTTATTTGTAGCCATCAAAGGTATGATGGACCAGTAATAAGAACTTTATTAGTAGCCATCAAAGATATGATGGACCGGTAATAAGAACTTTATTAGTAGCCATCAAAGGTATGATGGACCGGTAATAAGAAATAAGAACTTTATTTGTAGCCATCAAAGGTATGATGGACCGGTAATAAGAACTTTATTAGTAGCCATCAAAGGTATGATGGACAAGTAATACATACATTAGTTGTAGCCATCAAAGGTATGATGGACAAGTAATAAGAACTTGATATGTTTTGTGCTGTTTACACAATGAGTTTTCACAACTTCTCCTGACTGCTCAGATGCTTGCATGATGTGGTATTTGAGGAAAGGAACATGAACCATGAGAAAACAAATGACCTTGTAAGGGTGACCACATAGTCTTGTATGTGATAGTACAGGGTCCGAAATCCGCATAAAAGCACTTATACTTTTAACTTTTGGACGCATGAAAATTCCAATAGCTGAGTCCTTGGTATGCTACCTTTTTGGTTGGTGATATTTTATTTGATCTGTTTCTACAAAGCAATTATCAGCTGTGTAGTGTGCGAGCTATCAAACAAAATTCAGGTGATTGTAATGGGATTAGGTTAGATGTTGGCAGACAAGGAGACCTGTTAATCAATTGTCAGTGCCTAATGATCATTTTGATCAAAAGACTAATTACATGCTCATGTGATTTGACACCTCTCTTTGATAAACATTACTCAGCACAATTTTAATCCATTATATTTTATGCGACGTTTGGATCTCTTGCATTTGGGTTGAAAAGTAGTGCCAAGATTTTGGGACTATTTTTGTTTGTCAGAGGAGGAATATGAACTCTCGTGTTAGTTGTCATAAAATAAGCTGTTTTTCAGTGTCATGTACAGATTTACTGCGTCTTCAAGTGATTATCATATGTGTAGTTTTCTGATGGCAACTGTACATAATTTCTTTGGTGCTAAGCGCAAGGCTGCAGATGAGCATGATTCTCATGAGAATGGCCGACAGAAATCAGCAGATGCGTCTTGTTTTGATGAAGAAAACAGAACATGAAAGAGATGGAGATATTTGTGGAATGAATAATGGAATAGGACATTCCTATGGGCTGAAAAACAAGAGAACAAGAGAACATTATTAGCTTTATGCACATGATGTCGCAACTGTGGAAGAAAAAATGCAATGGCAACCCAAGGAGCACCATGTCCAGAACTTAATGGATTTTTATCCTAAACCTGCTGTGGAGAAAGTTTGTTTAAGGAAAAAGTGAATGTATATGCTGTGTTGCTTAAAGATTAAATGAAAAAAGTCAATGGCATATGGTCATGTGTCTTATTTCAGTGTCTTGTACAATTTTATTGATTTGAAATGGAATTAAGTTAATTAAATAAATTAATATCGAAAATAAAGTGCAATCTCTTTCTTGATTCCTTCTAGCTGCACACAAAATTAAAGGCATTGAGAAAGGCGGTATGGGAATTTATGCCACCATTTTGAAAATGTGTAACATCACAATCAGAGTGACCATAGTTATCAACTGCCTGAATTTTTCATTTGTGATTTTATAATAGTAAATATTTCACAATGAATCAGCATTAGCAGTCTGATGACATATATATATATATATATATATATATATATATATATATATATATATATATATATTATATATATATATATATATATATATATATATATATATATATATATATATATTGGTGACACAACACTACACACATAAAGTTCTGAATTATTGCATGGAAAAAAAGGTATTGTTATTGGGACCTCTGGTTTTAGGGTGGGGACTGCAACTTTCAAAATCCTATGGAGAGCCCTGATGGTACGTAAGATCAATCCAAGGACTACATAGATGCAAAGTTAGAGCTTTACCAGTGTGTTATCTTGGCTGTTCGAATTTTTGCACAGTTAGTGCAAGATAAATAAAGTGGTAATTTTAATTGTATGCAGGTACACTTAAGGCAGGTTGGGTACAATGGATGACAGCTGGTAGTGGAGTTGTCCACTCAGAAATGCCATCTGATGAATTCATGAAGACTGGGGGCAAGATGGAAGGATTCCAATTATGGGTGAACCTCCCAGCAAAGGTGAGACAACCAAAATGATAGCTTTCATGTATCACTTATTATGTAATGGTTAATGAAATATTTTTTAACTGAGTGTCTTCTTTGGGGTGGGAGGTGGCACAGAGATGTTTAAACTTTGTAAGGCTGCCATCAATCTATAATATTAATAACAATAACAAGGGCTTAGCAAGGCAATTTTCTGATAGAAAATGCACTCTTGTATAACTGCATTAGATAGTAGAAATTTAAAACGTATCTTGATTTTTCTGTTATACGTGTGTGTGTCTGTGCTTATGCCAAGCTATGCCACAGATTAATAATAATAATAATAATAATAATAATAATAAAGTCTTTATATAGTGAGGTAGATTCAGTAATTAAACAAAAAACTGCACCATGATGAGGGCCTTCTATATGTAATGTGTACATATACTTGTATATAAAATATGTTCTGTATTTGTTTCTGTCTCTTGGTGTCTTTTGCTCAATTTCTCATACTTTCTGCCCTCTATCCCTCAGTAGGTTTCTCTGTCTCACATATACATACAGTCACATACATTCACACACAGACATCTAGCATACACACACATTAAAATACACAAATTATAAGCTGACACATATTAAGTACCTGAACATAATATTTACAGGAAAATACATTGTATCCTATTCTTTCTCACACCCAAACTTTCTGATACATACTGAAGAGTGCCATAATCCGCTGACCTGGGTTCAAGTCTCAGTAGAGTATGAATTAATTTTTTTTTTAGCCTGTATGATAATATTCTTTCTCCATGTGTGTATATATATATATATATAACTGCTACAGTGCTTTAGATGCTCAAATAATCTTTGTTAAAAGACCACTTGTCTTCAGAGACATTTGTTCAGGATCCCATTGGTATTCTTTTAGACTGGTTCCAATGTCATATCTTACTATAGTTTTGATTATACCTCAGTATGAAATGGGCATTCAAATGTAAATTAGAAAATACATTGGTAACATACTAGTGGTGGTGTTCTTGCTATAAGTAGGTAATCATGCATGTTGCATTTTTAATACTGCCCTCCCCACTCTTCATGATTTTCAGCTGCTAAAAGCATACCCCTTTCTCCCCAGGCCACTGGATCTGCCACTGCTTGGCCACTGAACTTCTCGACTTGTAGATTTCCTTTTTCTTTTATATGTCAGTAGTGTAATAGTGAAAACGAGCTGGAGATGATGTAACATTTCTGTTTTTAGGACAAGATGATTCCCCCTCGCTACCAGGATACTCCGCCTGAAAAAATCCCGGTTGTTGAAACTACTGATAAAACAGTGAAGATCAAAGTTATTGCCGGTGAATGTTTAGGTAATGTTTATCTTTTTCAGTTACCATTATTTTTACCGATGGACAGTGACCAGCACTTTAACGATAGACAGTGACCAGCACTTTAACGATGGACAGTGACCAGCACTTGCTATCAGCTGTGAATTAATTGAATAAGACTTTAGCCCCTTATTCTCACAAATGTTTGAGGATGAAATTTAAGTTCTAGCTCAAAGTCCAAGAGTTGTAAAGATCTGTACCTTTAATTACCATCTATACTTGCTTATAAGACAAGTCTAACTGCAAGCAACATAGACCCTGATCTGGCATTGCATAATGTACTGGCAGATCAGAGTCTGTGTTGTTTGAAATCAAATCTAATACTTAGAATACAACTATGTCATTGAAATCAGATTTGATACTTGGGGTACAACTATGTCATTGAAATTAGATCTAGTACTTAGGGTACAACTACATCATTGAAGTCAGATCTAATACTTGGGTAAAAATTTACATCATTCAATTCAGATCTAATACTTAGGTACAACTATGTAATTGAAATCAGATCTAATACTTAGGGTACAACTATGCCATTGAAATCAGATCTAATACTTAAGGTACAACTATATCATTGAAATCAGATCTAATACTTAGGGTACAACTATATAATTGAAATCAGATCTAATACTTAGGGTACAACTATATCATTGAAATCAGATCTAATACTTAGGGTACAACTATATCATTGAAATCAGATCTAATACTTAGGGTGCAACTATGCCATTGAAATCAGAAGGGTACTAGATTTAATACTTTACATCAATTTGCATATGATGTCTTGAATTTCTGCAATGTATCTAGCATTTTTATATTCAAAAGACAAATTTTGCTTGTTTATAAACAGTAATCCTTCTTTATAACACATTTTGTTGTAAACTAAATTTTGTGTTTTGTCTGATTACATAAAAATTATATAAAATAGCGTGTACTTCTGTGACAACATCCATACATATATTCTGCCAATTTTTTTTTCCAGGGCTTCTGGTCGCTGAGTGGTCTAAGGTGCTCACCTTTACAGATCACTCACACATCTCACCTCTGTCCGCATGAGTTTGGTCTTGGCTCGACCAGTGTGGGTGTGTGAGAAAGCTTGCCAGTAGCTTCCCATGGGTCAGTGGTTCTTCCTGGGTTATTTCTCTACTGATATATACTGGCTGCCATGTATAGCCCATTGTGTGCTGAAAACCGGCATTAAAGACCACAAAGCCAAAAACATATAATTTTTTTCTACATTACTCTTTCCTAGTGAGAAATGAGAGAAAATAATCCATCATATGCACTGGTGTGGGATAGGGAAATCCCTCCATCAGGATCAAAATTTGTGGGCAGGAACTCTGCAGAGCTTTGTGGGATAGGAAAATCCCACCATCAGGATCAGAATTTGTGGGCAGGAACTCTGCAAAGCTTTTTGGGATAGGGAAATCCTGCCCTCAGGATCAGAATTTGAGGGCAGGAACTCGGCAAGGCCTTGTTATTGCCCACACATTTTCACCCTCAAGTTGGATTTCCCTATCCCACACCAGTGCAAATGATGAATTCTGTTATTCTAATAAGAAATTGATTTTGTTGGCAAATCTTTTTTGTCTTGAATGTCTTCTTGGCAGATAGTAAGACATTTCAGTAGAAATGGTGACAGTGCCAGAAATGATAACTTTGTTGTAAAGGCTGAGGTCACACCATAAAAATGAGTGAGTGCCCCATTCCGTCACTTTGAATTTAGTTGTCATCAAGAAAACTTGTTCCTTATCATGATCTGAGTCACTATTAGATATGATATTGGAAACTACCTGACACATTGATTGACAGGTAAAGTACAACACCTTACTGACTACCTGTCATCAAGAAAACTTGTTCCTTATCATGATCTGATTCATTTGATTAGATCTCAGAAACTACCTGACAAATTGATTGACAGGTGAAACTTGACATTTTACAGATCGCCTGTCAATGTTAATTGGCTATATAGATGGAGGCTAATTAGCCTTCTCTTCATTATGCCAAAAGATTGACAAATAGGTTTTTTCTTATTTACACCTTATTTAATATGATTTGCTAGCTAAGTCACCTACTTGACCAGTCATAATTCATATGCAACTCGTGGCACCTACCACTTTCTAGCGACTGACTGCTTTCGAGAAAAGTTTGGACTTTTTGAAAGTCACATAGCATGATATACTGTGCATTAATTTTTGTTTAATGGGTATACAATTTCAATGTGTTGTTTCCACAGAATGATTTTTTGTTTATTTGTTAAATTTCTGGTTTGTAACAATCACAAAATTGGTACCCCACAAAAATTGGTAACTTGCAAAAATTAATATTCCACTAAAATTGGTACCCTACAAAACATAGTGAGTTCACAGTATCAGCAGCACAATTTTTGAAGATGAGACAATATTTGGTTGAACCTTGATTTGTCATTGAAACATCTATTCAACAAACTTACTTTGATGTATGATTATTACAAAATTTTATCTCAATTTTAGGTCAACCAGCTACCATAGAAACTAGAATACCAATCCTGTACCTGGATATTCATTTGAAGCCTGGAGCATTCTTCAGCCAGCCCATACCAAATGACTACAATGGCTTTGCTTATGTCTGGAGGGGAGCAGGTATATATATATATATATATATATATATATATATATATATATATATATATATATATATATATATATATATATATATATATATATCACATGCTTTTTTTTGTGGAACCCTTGTTGCATATTCAGTCCATTTAGCTTATTTTTCAGAAATAATTTATTTTCATAAATTAAATGCCATTAATCACAAATTATTGTTAATGTATATTTTGTATTTGTTGCTTTTAATAAGAATACAACAATACCCCAATATGTTTTTCACCTGAAACACTTCCAGACTTTAACTACTGGTATTAATCCTTATATCCAGACCCTCTAGTTTTCTGGATGCTGACCCTATACATTTTCCATCTATAAAAGGAAATAAAAAAATCACCAACAAAAACAACAAACAAATGAATTCCAGATTTTCTGAATGTTGTGACCAGATTGCATTTTATTTCTTTCATAGGGAACAGTATTAGTAATCACACTCATTAGGATGCTTACTATTTCTCCCAATATTTGTTAGTGCCTACTGGACATGGACTTTAATGCATGATTCTATAATGGCTACCTTTGTGTGCTATTCACTAATCATGTTCAGTTAAAATATACAGCAAGTTATATGAAATGCAAATTATTTAAGTAATTATATAGAGAGTGCATATGTAACTGTCATATAACATCATGTTGTTGGAAAATGCTGACAAGGTCTTTTCTCAGAGGAATACAATTCGGTAATGCAACCGTGGTTCACTTTCAGTAAATGGAGGCGGAAAAATAAGTCAAATGAAATCTTACTCTGAATGAGCAACCTAATTTTTTTTAGCATGAAACTGGAAACGTGGATATTATATTTTAGTTCTAATAGACGATGTGGAAACTAAGTGCTCCAAACTTTTCTTTCCACTCCATGATTTCAATACATGTATGAATTTGCTTTCACAAGCTTACATATGTCAGTTACTCAGGTGAGCAGTGTCAGACCTGCTTGGGCCTCGTGTTGGGTGCATGATATACCCACATCCCAAGATTTACCTACAATGCCAGTTTGATATCATTAGGTTTGGTAGTATAGAAATGACAGATCATACAGGGAGGACCAGCAGATGCATTGAAGGACAGATCATACAGGGAGGAAGAACAGATCATACAGGGAGGACCAGCAGATGCATTGAATGACAGATGGATGGAAAATATTGATCCTTGATATTGCTTTCTTTCTAAGTGTGATTAGGGAAAATGTGTCCATCTTTCATTATAAACACTTTCTAAGTGTGATTAGGGAAAATGTGTCCGTCTTTTATTATAAACACTTTCTAAGTGTGATTAGGGAAAATGTGTCCGTCTTTCATTATAAACACCTACTTTGCAGGAATATTTTACTAAACAAACACAGAAATGGTTCAGTTCACACAATCCATTCATGAGTTTATCTCCAGTTACAAAACATTGTGAAAAATGATTCATTTAATAGTTGACAACCCAGTCAAAACATGTTAATACAAACAATAAGCAAGTAACGTATCGCCATGTGTCATTCAAACCCTAACATGTGCCGGATACCTGGATTGCTGACCAATGTTATGACTGGCATAGTTGTGAGACAATCACGTGATTTACACAGTGCACTGGAAGCTTGTCTGAAATTCAAGCCTTATGTCTGTTTCCTAACTGATTGCCAATATATATCATATACAAATTCAGATTGTCATGATTTAAACATTTTTCAACCATTGTACATGAAAGTTTTAGTATACACTAATTGACATTGGGTAAAGTGTCAACATAAAATACTCTGATTTATATATAATGTGCTGTGCTAATGAGGAGGTGTGGTTAACTCTGTTCTGGTGATAGGTCAGTTGTCTAACATAAAATATGTCATCAAGCAGTTGGGTTAAGGGAGACAACTTTTCATGGTTGATAAGTGTAATAACACAGGGTAATATACATATATTGAAGGAATTATAGAAAATCTAATAAATAAATGGTGGAAATAAATCATAACAGAGTTTGTTTATGTACCTTTTAAAGAGATACAAGAACTAGTAAGTGGCATCTTTTTAATTGGTCAGATAAGTAAATACACAGTGTCACATAGATTTTGATTGGTCAGATAAGTAAATAAGCAGTGTCATAGATTTTGATTGGTCAGATAAGTAAATACACAGTATCATACAGATTTTGATCAGTCAGGTAAGTAAATGGACAGTGTCATGCAGATTTTGCATGAGTTAATGTATACTTAAACACAAAATGATTACATCCATCGTAAACAACTTGAATGCTTATAGTGCACTGACCTGTGGCATTGTTATGTCCCTTGTGACTTATCATAGTAATGTTATTGTATAATTGTATTGAGATTGATGGAACTTAATGGGGGTTCCATTAAAAGGAGTGGAAAGTGTTTTAATTACAAAAGGATCAGGGGAACATTATTACATGTGAGCAATTTTCTTCAGTTCAAAGAATAATTCCTGCAGTCAGGACATTATAAAAGGACTGAAGTTACTTAGAAATATGGAGACTTGTTACCGACAGATGCTAGTTCTATAGGTGGATCACATTTGAGATTAAAAGAAATTTTGTTACCTACTGATTTATCTCCCCTAAATAGTATTTTAATTGATTAAAAGGTATCATTTCATCTGTTTTTAATTTTTGATGATTCCAGGGTATCATTTCATCCGTTTTTAATTTTTGATGATTCCAAGGTATCATTTCATCTGTTTTTGCAGGGTATTTAGGTAAAAGTGAAACTCCAGCACAGATGGGACAAGTTGGTGTGCTGCCAAAGTCTGGAGATCAATTTCAAATGAAAGCTGAGAAAAATCAAGGTATGTGCTAGGGTTAATGGTCTTAAATGTGAGGTATTTCTTTGCTGTGTAGGTAGAATTTCTTGTGCAATTGGAGCTGAGTTCTTAATGAACTCAAATTTCTTTCTTGGTTTTTTTTTTATTTAAAAAAGTCTAGGAATTTAATTCATTAGATCTAGACTCAATCAATTTGCAACATTGTGTGTTACATACCTGCCAGCAAAACATTGATGGCCTGCATTATAATGATGTTGGCTGTGTACCTAAGAATTCAACTCTAGATACAAAATTTCTGACCTCTCCAGAATAGTCCCACAACTGTAAAGGTCACATTTTGTTTATAAATATGCCTTGTTTTGTTTCAGACTGTCACATTCTATCTGTATATATGCCTTGTTTTGTTTCAGACTGTCACATTCTGTCTGTATATATGCCTTGTTTCGTTTCAGACTGTCACATTCTATCTATATATATGCCTTGTTTTGTTTCAGACTATCACATTCTATTTGTATATATGCCTTGTTTTGTTTCAGACTGTCACATTCTATTTGTATATATTCCTTGTTTTGTTTCAGACTGTCACATTCTGTTGATAGCAGGACACACTGTAGGAGACGCCACTGTATAATATGGCCCCTTCAACATGAACATGCACAAGCAGATCCAACAAGTCAGATTAGCTTCAGACTGTCACATTCTGTTGATAAATATGCCTTGTTTTGTTTCAGACTGTCACATTCTGTTGATAGCAGGACGCCCTATAGGAGATTCCATTGTACAGTATGGTCCCTTTGTCATGAACACACAGGAGCAAATCCAACAGGTTATAATAGTTTGTCTTTTTTGTAGCTCAAAGAAATTTTTGTTCTAACAACTTGATTTTGCTACAACAGTAATGACAGGTAGAATTTTAATCCTTAAAGATAAATTTGTTGAAATTTTAGGAAGCAAATGGATGTTACATTAAACTCTTAAAAAATGTTCTCTTCCTACCTGAGACTAATTATATGCACCATAAATTTAAGTCATTATGATATATTGATACACCATGAATTTAAGTCATTATGATGTATTGATACACCATGAATTGAAGTCATTATGATATATTGATACACCATGAATTTAAGTCATTATGATGTATTGATACACCATGAGTTCAAGTCATGATGATGTATTGATACACCATGAATTTAAGTCATTATGATGTATTGATACACCATGAATTTAAGTCATTATGATGTATTGATACACCATGAGTTCAAGTCATGATGATGTATTGATACACCATGAATTTAAGTCATTATGATGTATTGATACACCATGAATTTAAGTCATTATGATATATTGATACACCATGAATTTAAGTCATTATGATGTATTGATACACCATGAGTTCAAGTCATGATGATGTATTGATACACCATGAATTTAAGTCATGATGATGTATTGATACACCACGAATTTAAGTCATTATGATGTATTGATACACCATGAGTTCAAGTCATTATGATGTATTGATACACCATGAATTTAAGTCATTATGATGTATTGATACACCATGAATTTAAGTCATTATGATGTATTGATATACCATGAATTTAAGTCATTATGATGTATTGATACACCATGAATTTAAGTCATTATGATGTATTGATATACCATGAATTTAAGTCATTATGATGTATTGATACACCCTGAATTTAAGTCATTATGATGTATTGATACACCCTGAATTTAAGTCATTATGATGTATTGATACACCATGAATTTAAGTCATTATGATGTATTGATATACCATGAATTTAAGTCATTATGATTTATTGATACACCATGAATTTAAGTCATTATGATGTATTGATATACCATGAATTTAAGTCATTATGATGTATTGATACACCATGAATTTAAGTCATTATGATGTATTGATATACCATGAATTTAAGTCATTATGATGTATTGATACACCATGAGTTCAAGTCATGATGATGTATTGATACACCATGAATTTAAGTCATTATGATGTATTGATATACCATGAATTTAAATCATTATGATGTATTGATACACCATGAATTTAAGTCATTATGATGTATTGATATACCATGAATTTAAGTCATTATGATGTATTGATGCACCATGAGTTCAAGTCATGATGATGTATTGATACAACATCAATTTAAGTCATTATGATTTATTGATACACCATGAGTTCAAGTCATGATGATGTATTGATACACCCTGAATTTAAGTCATTATGATGTATTGATACACCATGAGTTCAAGTCATGATGATGTATTGATACACCATGAATTTAAGTCATTATGATGTATTGATACACCATGAATTTAAATCATTATGATGTATTGATACACCATGAATTAAAGTCATTATGATGTATTGATACACCATGAATTTAAATCATTATGATGTATTGATACACCATGAATTGAAGTCATTATGATGTATTGATACACCATGAATTGAAGTCATTATGATGTATTGATACACCATGAATTTAAGTCATTATGATGTATTGATACACCATGAATTTAAGTCATTATGATGTATAGATACACCATGAATTTAAGTCATTATGATTTATTGATACACCATGAATTTAAGTCATTATGATGTATTGATACACCATGAATTTAAGTCATTATGATGTATTGATACACCATGAATTTAAGTCATTATGATGTATTGATACACCATGAATTTAAATCATTATGATGTATAGATACACCATGAATTTAAGTCATTGTGATGTATTGGTACAACATAAATTTAAGTCATTATGATGTATTGATACACCATGAATTTAAGTCATTATGATGTATTGATGCACCATGAGTTCAAGTCATGATGATGTATTGATACACCATGAATTTAAATCATTATGATGTATTGATACACCCTGAATTTAAGTCATTATGATGTATTGATATACCATGAATTTAAATCATTATGATGGATTGATACACCATGAATTTAAGTCATTATGATGTATTGATATATCATGAATTTAAGTCATTATGATGTATTGATGCACCATGAGTTCAAGTCATGATGATGTATTGATACAACATCAATTTAAGTCATTATGATGTATTGATACACCATGAATTGAAGTCATTATGATATATTGATACACCATGAATTTAAGTCATTATGATGTATTGATACACCACGAGTTCAAGTCATGATGATGTATTGATACACCATGAATTTAAGTCATTATGATGTATTGATACACCATGAATTTAAGTCATTGTGATGTATTGATACACCATGAATTTAAGTCATTATGATGTATTGATACACAATGAGTTCAAGTCATGATGATGTATAGATACACCCTGAATTTAAGTCATTATGATGTATTGATACACCCTGAATTTAAGTCATTGTGATGTATTATTACACCCTGAATTTAAGTCATTATGATGTATTGATACACCCTGAATTTAAGTCATTATGATGTATTGATACACCCTGAATTTAAGTCATTGTGATGTATTGGTACAACATAAATTTAAGTCATTATGATGTATTGATACACCCTGAATTTAAGTCATTATGATGTATAGATACACCCTGAATTTAAGTCATTATGATGTATTGATACACCCTGAATTTAAGTCATTGTGATGTATTGATACACCCTGAATTTAAGTCATTATGATGTATTGATACACCCTGAATTTAAGTCATTATGATGTATTGATACACCATGAATTTAAGTCATTATGATGTATTGATGCACCATGAGTTCAAGTCATGATGATGTATTGATACAACATCAATTTAAGTCATTATGATGTATTGATACACCATGAGTTCAAGTCATTATGATGTATTGACACACCACGAGTTCAAGTCATGATGATGTATTGATACACCCTGAATTTAAGTCATTATGATGTATTGATACACCCTGAATTTAAGTCATTGTGATGTATTGATACACCATGAATTTAAGTCATTATGATGTATTGATACACCATGAATTTAAGTCATTATGATGTATTGATACACCCTGAATTTAAGTCATTATGATCTATTGATACACCCTGAATTTAAGTCATTATGATGTATTGATACACCCTGAATTTAAGTCATTAGGATGTATTGATACAACATAAATTTAAGTCATTAGGATGTATTGATACACCCTGAATTTAAGTCATTATGATGTATAGATACACCATGAATTTAAGTCATTATGATGTATTGATACACCCTGAATTTAAGTCATTATGATGTATTGATACACCCTGAATTTAAGTCATTATGATGTATTGATACACCCTGAATTTAAGTCATTATGATGTATTGATACAACATAAATTTAAGTCATTATGATGTATTGATACACCCTGAATTTAAGTCATTATGATGTATTGGTACAACATTAATTTAAGTCATTATGATGTATTGATACAACATAAATTTAAGTCATTATGATGTATTGATACACCCTGAATTTAAGTCATTATGATGTATTGGTACAACATCAATTTAAGTCATTGTGATGTATTGATACACCCTGAATTTAAGTCATTATGATGTATAGATACACCCTGAATTTAAGTCATTATGATGTATTGATACACCCTGAATTTAAGTCATTATGATGTATTGATACACCCTGAATTTAAGTCATTATGATGTATTGATACACCCTGAATTTAAGTCATTATGATGTATAGATGCACCATGAATTTAAGTCATTATGATGTATAGATACACCATGAATTTAAGTCATTATGATGTATTGATACACCCTGAATTTAAGTCATTATGATGTATTGATACACCATGAATTTAAGTCATTATGATGTATTGATACACGATAAATTTATGTCATTAATTTAAGTCATTATGATGTATTGATCTTCAGATGGATGAAGACAGAAATTGATCACATCCATATTTACCGCCCAGTTGATTTCTTGAAAAAAATATTTGTATTTCTTCTTCTTTTCTCTGTCTCAGGCTATTGAAGACTACCATGCTGGCAGACTAGGGGAAATCCCTGGTAAAGAGGAGAGGTATGAACAGACAAACAAGGCTCGTGCCAAACAGAAACAAACAGGAAAGTGGTAGTTTGAGAAATTATAACTAACTATATTTTACAAGAGTGCACAGTTATTTTTGTCACTTAGATATATAGAACACAGTTTTGAAATGAAAAACATGCAAAATATCTCTGTGTGTGTGTGTGTGTGTGTGTGCTACAGAGAGAGAGAGAGGAGTTGTTGTCCAAAAAATGCTGCACTCTAATAAGGTTGTTCGAATGTCTGAAGTTAGACTTTTTTTTATTATAAGTGACCTCATTACTTTTTTCAATATGAAACATTGTATACATCATATACATTAGTTGTTGCAGGACACGTATATTTCTGTATATAAACAATATTGGTATGTTTTAATTTACAAGATAATTACACAGTAAAAATACGTTTGGAGACTTTTTTATATTTGATTTTTGTTATCCTTGTTTGTTATTGAGATAATATTGTGTATTGTTCATTATGAATTTAATATGAATACTATTCTTTTACAGTAAAAACTAAAATTAAGAAATGGAGACAATTTCGGTGCATCTTCTTCATAATCAGTATTGTATTAGTGTAGTCATAAAGTGTACTTTGGATTTAGTTTGAAAATATTTTATATCTGACTATATATATGTCCATGTTTCTATGTCTGTCTGTTTGTATGTATGTATGTATGTTTCTTACCAAGTTTTACTATGTATATATGCTGAGCAGTCAGTACATTTATCTTCACGCTTGCAAATTGATGTAGTCTACTAGTATATTCACTTTATGTAAGACAAGTATACATAAAATTATAAATACAAAAATAAGAAAGTCAAAATATATCAAAATTTGAGATAAGTAAGGTGAGAGAGTTCATGACAATGTCTCCAACTTTACCATGACTTATCCAAACGTATAACCTTTACTTACAGCTGTGGAATATTTTTTAATATGAAGTAAATGGCAAAATATACTTCTAAGGAAAGTTAAGCAACACCAGTCTCATAGCCAGCAATTAATATATGGTTAAGTCTGACCACAGTTCAGTGGTGAGGTCAGAGGTAAACTGGAAGAGTCTATCAAATGCATTCATGGTTTTGAAATATAAAATATCTGTGTGTGTGTGTGTGTGTGTGTGTGTGTGCTAGAGGGAGAGTAGTTGCTGCCTGAAAGATACACAATTAAGATGTTTTGCAATATCCAAAGTTGGACTTCTTTTATCATAAATGGACTTCATTGCTTTTTTTAGTATGATCCATTATACAAATCATATACCGGTACTTAGGTGTTATAGGACACGTATATTTCTATATATGAACAATATTTTTATTTTATTTGAGAAGATATTTACACAGTAGAAGTACTTTTAAACATTATTTTGCATTTGATTTTTGTTATCCTTGTTTGTTATTGAGAGAATGTTGTATATTGTTCATTATGAATTTCATGTTAATACATGTATCATACTTTTTCAATAAAAACTAAAAATGGAGACAATTCTTATTTCTATTTTTCCTGAACAATATTGTATTTATGCACAACACAAATACAGATGTATACGAGGAAAGGTTTAATATATGCATTGTAAGAAATTAAAGGTTACATGAGTATATGCATTCTCTCTCTCTCGATTCAACAATTCAACTACATCAAAAATGTATAACTACAATAACATAAATACTTAAACAAATAAAATATTTGGCTCTCTCTGTGGGGGCTACTCATGGGCTAGAATCTGAATGAAACACTATACGAGTCTATGATGATTCCCAATTGGTGCTAGGCTGATCCCAGCATTAGAGTGTATTCTGGGCTGATCCCAGCATAAGTAGACTGTGCTAGGCTGATCCCAGCTCAAGTAACATCTGTGCTAGGCTGATCCCAGCATTTGAATGTATTCTAGGCTGATCCCAGATTAAGTGGGCTATGTGCTTAGTCATTCAGGTGTATTCTGGGCTGATCCCAGCTCCGTTAGAATCTGTACTAGGCTGATCCCAGTATTTAGTGTATTCTGGGCTGATCCCAGCATAAGTAGACTGCTAGGCTGATCCCAGCTTGAGTAACATTTGTGCTAGGCTGATCCCAGCATTCAAGTGTATTCTGGGCTGATCCCAGATTAAGTAGGCTATGTGCTAGGCTGATTCCAGCATAGTAGTGTATTGCTAGGCTGATCCCAGCATTCGAGTGTATTCTGGGCTGATCCCAGATTAAGTAGGCTATGTGCTAGGCTGATCCCAGCATAGTGTATTCTGGGCTGATCCCATCTTAAGTAAATCTAAGCTAGGCCGATCCCCGCATAGGAGTGCATTCTGGGTTGATCCCAGATTAGTGGAATAGAGCTAGGCTGATCCCAGCATGAAGAAAGTATTCTGATTTTTTTTGTGTCTATTTAAACCTGTATGAGAAATGCATTAAACAGGCATGGCCTTTATGTTTTTAGTATAGCAGATGAGTATCCGATTGGGGGAAAATACCAAAATGAATTTGATATAAAAATATATCAAATGAGAGCCCCCAAGATTTGAGAAGATATTTACACAGTAGAAATACTTTTAAACATTATTTTGCATTTGATTTTTGTTATCCTTGTTTGTTATTGAGAGAATGTTGTATATTGTTCATTATGAATTTCATGTTAATACATGTATCATACTTTTTCAATAAAAACTAAAAATGGAGACAATTCTTATTTCTACTTTTCCTGAACAATATTGTATTAGTGTATTTGCAAAGTGTTCTTTGGATGTGGCTTGAAAATTTCTCATATCTCTCTGTAAGTTTACCTATGTTTCTGTGTCTGTCTGTTTGCAAATGTGTGTATTTCTAACCAAGTTTTGCTAGATATATAAATAGAAAGAAACATACATACTTACAAAAACCTGATTGATGTCCAGTATTACCATTCCCTCCTCAGCTATGATCAATATCTGCTTCTTATTAAACAGGTTACTTGTAGATTCATTTCTCTCCAACTAATTGCTCTGTTTTACTTTCAACACTTTCCAATAGTTTTGCAATTTAACCCTTTTGGTTGCATCTCTTTCTATGCTGATTTCTTTTATTATGTTCACAATCTGTTTTTCATACATACCAACGTCAGATCTCATAGATTCAGTTTTAGAAATGATATCTACAATAGAATTTACATTACCCATAGTTCTCTTTCCTTCTTGATCCTTTTCACCGTGGCTGGAAAATCTCTGCTTTGAATTTTTCCATGGTATTCATCAATAAAAGTGTCAGCTTTTCGTATCTGTTCATCAAATGGCATATTTTTGCCTTTGAAGTAACCAGCGCAATTATCGAAGAATTTACAGAGTTTTATGAGTAAAATGAATTAGTTTAGATAGGAAAGTCAGTAAAGAAAAAAAAGTGTGAAAAAAGAGCTGTTAATGATTTAAAGATAGTTTTGATTACAAACTTTATTTAATTGTGAAGAAAAGTTTCAAATCAGTAGATCTTACAAACATAAAATATACAATGTTGAGATAGACAAGTAAAATGTGCCTCTAATGTTAAATATATTTAATAAATAAGGTTTAAACTTTACCATACGGATGTGCTAAAATTCAGATATGCTAAAGCATACAATTTTATCATTAAATTGGATAAACGGGTATATTATGAAGCAGGAAAAAAAAAATTGTTACAAAGATTTCTAAGAACTAAATATAACAATGACATCGAAAAGTGTGTGTAACAATATAATTAAAACAATGGAAAATGTTAATACGATATCAAAGGCATATAAATTATCATTGATTATGGATGTGTTATATCAAAGGCATATAAATCATCATTGATTATGGATGTGTTGTATCAAAGGCATATAAATCATCATTGATTATGGATGTGTTATATCAAAGGCATATATATTATCATTGATTATGGATGTGTTATATCAAAGGCATATATATTATCATTGATTATGGATGTGTTATATCAAAGGCATATAAATCATCATTGATTATGGATGTGTTATATCAAAGGCATATATATTATCATTGATTATGGATGTGTTATATCAAAGGCATATAAATCATCATAGATTATGGATGTGTTATATCAAAGGCATACATATTATCATTGATTATGGATGTGTTATATCAAAGGCATATAAATCATCATTGATTATGGATGTGTTATATCAAAGGCATATAAATTTTTATTGATTATGGATGTGTTATATCAAAGGCATATAAATCATCATTGATTATGGATGTGTTATATCAAAGTCATATAAATCATTATTGATTATGGATGTGTTATATCAAAGGCATATAAATCATCATTGATTATGAATGTGTTATATCAAAGGCATATAAATCATCATTGATTATGGATGTGTTATATCAAAGGCATATAAATCATCATTGATTATGGATGTGTTATATCAAAGGCATATATATTATCATTGATTATGGATGTGTTATATCAAAGGCATATAAATCATCATTGATTATGGATGTGTTATATCAAAGGCATATATATTATCATTGATTATGGATGTGTTATATCAAAGGCATATAAATCATCATTGATTATGGATATGTTATATCAAAGGCATATATATTATCATTGATTATGGATGTGTTTCAAAACGAGAGTTAAACATAAAAGCAGATATCAAGATGACTTTTTAAAAAGGTGTTCTTGAACAACATATTGTAAAATCAAAAAGAAGTATAATAAAGTATCTCTACTGAGATAAAAACAGTAAAAAAAAATAAAAAGTGGATAAAGTTATTTTTATGGGGTAAAAAAAGCCGATCTAAAAAAACTTCGTACAACCAATTATTAACAATGACATTAAAAGATCTGTGCAACAAATAAATAAAGGCAGTGGAAAATCTAAATGTATGAGTATCGTTGCAAGAAATTCTGGCTACCCCCCCTTCCAGCCCCACCCCCGTAAAACTTAATTATAGGTCACACTCCCAATAAAAGAAGTTGTTTTATGGGAATTTCGGGCCATCACTGGGTCCGCCCCCACCCCCACCCGCAGCTGCGGGGGTTGCATGGGGGTCGGACGGTTGCTACACCACTGCGATGTATCCATTGTATATACATGAGCATTGATAATGGATGTGTTTGAAGAATTGAGAAAAGAAAAATAAATATCGAAAAGGCTTGTGGAAAAGCAGCTGTTTCAAAGGTCAATATAGTACAAGGTAATGCACGAGATATAATATCTTCACTGAGATATTCAAACAGTAAATAAGTTTCAAAAATAACTTCAGGAAAAAAGGTTCAAGAAAACATTAGCTCTGATAGCCTTCGGACATAAAACCTGAAGAAATAAAAAACCAAGGAAAAGGCAAACACTCGTGGTAATAAAGATGAAGGCCTAATAGGAATCGGTCTTGTAAATATTTCAGACATATTATCAAACTCTTTTGAAAACTTGGATCATATAGCATTATGAAGGCCACCTTCAAATGTAGTCACAAACTAGCTACACCTATAATCATGTATCAAAACTGATTTCTCAAAAGATTTACTCTTATTTCTTCCGATCTTAAATTAGGATATTTAAATAAAAATAAAATCTTAAATTAGAATATTTAAATAAAAATATTTTACAGCTATAAAAAAGAGTGAAAAAGAAAAACAGTGAAAAGTGCATGCGAACCTGGGAATACAATTTTCCACAGGGACTGCAAGCATGTATAAACATCAATAGTTATTGACAACGTTCACGTTTTCAAAGAAAAGAGATTAATACATTGTCATCATTGTAAACTAAAACTTTTTCCATTAATTTCTGAGTCAAAGGTTATCTATAATTGAATAGAAAAGACGGGAAAAAATCTTGCTTTTTTTAACCTAAATAGATTTTATTGGTCTAAAATTACATCACAGATAAGTGATTAATATTTAATATGATTAATATTAATTAGGCCAAATACAGAATACTCAAAGCTTTATCTTTAAGCTTAAATTAATCGAATTTTAAATTATCATTTCCTAGTAATTTTGGTCGCACTATTGTATGACAAGTTCGATGTTAAAGATCTTTGTATCAGTACTGTTGATCTAATTTCATTTTGTTTGTTTGCACCTTTATTAAGTGTAACGTCATTAACCAAAGTAAATAGGCTTCAACCGCAATTGATTATAGAACCTTAAGAACATGTTTCTATACCAAAAAGTATATTGGCAAATTATGCAATAATACGTTCAATTTTTATAAAATTTCAGCAAGCACGTGATACTGAGCCTTGTACTAAGAAAACATACAGACAGAGGATATACTCATTGTTATATCCCCTGTACAAACAAAGTTTAAATGAGATTTCTCAAAAGAAGATTTTTGAAGCAAAATTTTTAAATGGAATAAAACCGGCCTTATTAAAAAAATTTGAATATAAATTAACATCCTTAACATCAACTCTTTAAAGAATTTTTGCATTGACCTTTCTTTAAGATTTTATCTCTAGGGATATTTTCGACTCAAAGAAAAAGTCTTGACGACTTTCAAAGAGAGGAATCAGAGAAATAAGGGGGAACTTATTGGTACCGGGTACAAAAAGCAGGTGAAATGTGGATTGATTCTATCAACATTTTGAACCATCTGAACCCCTACTTAGAGGGTTTTGATTTCAACGCCTCTTTGGCAGTTTCTAGTCATAACCATCAAAATATATTAAGTTGAAGGCATGCTCTTATCACTATTAAAATGTTGACAAAACAACACTTTTAAAATGTTTACTACTTCAAAATGTAGTTATCCCACAAGGACAACATATATTTGTGTCAGCACCAGTATCTACACAATGGTGCGTTTGATTGTTTGAGCAGATGACACACATGCTAATCATATTCAGTGTTATATGACATTATAAAATCAATTCATTCCTTTCAGTTTGAAATCCCGTGTACCCTACAAACGAAAGATCATAAAGAAACCTATTTCTTTGAAACTGAAATAAATTTGCTTGTTAGCAAAATAGCGATTTCATTCGATGGTATAGCTCAGTTAGTAGAACGTCGGACTCATAATCCAAGGGTCGCGGGTTCGATACCCGCCAATGCCAGCACGGGTCGGCAGCCTAAACATTGTTTTCAATTAATTGAACTGAATGGCGGATAGTACAATAAACAACAATGTATCATCATCTATACTATACAATATATGTACAAAAAAAAAAAAAAAAAAAAAAAAAACATAGTAAGAAACGAAATTACATATGCATGCAGATGTAGATCAATGCAAATGAAATAAGCAGGCTAATTCAAACAATTTCTCCTTTGGGAGAAAAAGATATCTACATTATTAAGGGTAATAATATGAAGATAAAATCAGAAGTGATGTAATTTAAATTCATATTGAAGTAGTGGTCAGTCAAAATATTTACAAGATATCTGAATATACGACAGTATTTCTATGATTAAAAGCTTTATAAATGTAAGTGGCCAAATGATTCAAACTTCTAGTATTCTGGGTATTCATAAGTTCTTTAAATTTAAATGTATTTGGTCTTTTTTTGAAATATTTCTTTATATATTTGGCTCTTAGATTTTTATGCAATAAGCATTCAAGAACAAAATGATATTCATCTTCAAGGAGGTTACAAATAGAACAAAGTCTATCATGAATTGGTTTATACGGTCTCGCCCATCTACCAGCTTCAACTTCGAGTCTGTGATACTCTAAATTTAGCATTTGCATTTCTAATTTTCAAAGAATCTATGCTGTCAAGGTAAAGCTTTGATACTAAATTTGCAATATTTACATAAATAATGCTCGACTACTGTTCTTAAGACGATCCATCCAACTTTGGATAAAATTGTCATATAGCCTTAATTTAAATAACTGTAAAAATATGTCAGTATTACCGACCCCTTGATTAACCCAAACGTCATAGAATCCTAATCTTGACAATAAATCTTTAACTAAATATGCCCAATTTACAATACTGATACAGCTTCTAAATCGTTCAACATTATTTGGTGTATGTGTATATATATATATATGTATATATATATATATATATATATATATATATATATATATATATATATATATATATATAATATTTGTCCTCCTTTGCGTCTAATATCTTAAACCAATACTTCACAATGTAAGAAAATCAATTTACTATCATTGTCGTACGCCATAACTCGCCATAAATAAAATCATTTTGTGTTGTC
The DNA here is from genome assembly GCA_029931535.1 of Margaritifera margaritifera. Lineage (NCBI taxonomy): Eukaryota > Metazoa > Mollusca > Bivalvia > Unionida > Margaritiferidae > Margaritifera > Margaritifera margaritifera. Next base: position 3,792,392 of record JAQPZY010001577.1, read on the forward strand.
TTCTTCGCTCCTAATATCTTTTTGCACCCTTTCAATGTATTTAGCAGGAATAAATCGCCAAACTTGGAAACAATAATTTAAGATAGGTTTAATCAGTCTATCAAAAAGGTTCATGACATGGCCTTTTTTAAGAATGTAAATTTATAAGGGTGCACTATCAAGTAAGAATATCGCGTTTTTAGCTTGCCCCGCCATTGTTTTCTGTGCTTCGGTAAAGGAACCACCAGACGTCATAACAAGTCTAAGATATGTAAACTTATTTGCAATTTCTAGTTTTTCATAACAGCAAGTGAATTCTATATTTCTAGGTACAGTACCAATTTTTCTCAATATCATAACCTTTATTTTTGAGGTGTTAACCACAAGTTTCCACTTAGCACAATAATCTTTCAAATAATTTAGCCCGGACTGAAGGCCTTCGGGAGAACCTGAAAAGACGACAATGTCATCTGCGTATAAAAGAATAAAAAGATGTAACGTGCTAATATCTATACCTTCAATACCATGCATGGCAAACTCTTCCTCTACGCCATTTACAAGAACACAAAAGAATTCATCACTTAATATATTATCATATTTTACTCTTGACTTTACATTGCTGTACATCGATTTAATTATATCTAGAATATTTCCCCTTAAACCAAGCTTATTAATTTATACCATACGTTATCCCTTACTAATCAATCGCTTTGGTGAAATCAATAAACGCACAAAATAATTTTTACCTTGATTAATAATATGTGAGATAACCCCATGCAAAATTAATAATATTGTCAACTGTACTCATGTTTTTTCTAAATCCTCTTTTTGCTTCAATAAAGACATGATTGTTTTCTGCCCAATCAGTAAGTCTATTATTAAGTATACGTGTGAATAATTTACCTGTGCAACTAAGAAGCGTTATACCTCTATAATTATTAACATCATCTAAATTGCCTTTTTTATGCAATGGTATAACTAGACCTACGGACAACATTTCTGGAAAGAGAGCACTTTTAAATACAGCATTAAATCAATTACACAATATATTTAAAACTATATATTTACAATGGTAAAGAAACTCATTAATAATCATATCTGGACCAGCACAGCGGCCTACTTTCATTGGATATAAAACCTTTTTTACCTCTTGAAAGGAAATATCTTTATTTAGTTCATTTAAACCCAGTCTTACTTTATAAATTGAGGAGCTTAATAAAGAAACAAGATTCTTCCAAACTGAAATGGATTTATCTTTGACAAAAATTGTATCAATCGACGGTATTACAATTACTCAATACATTTTTAATAATATAAATATAGTGTGTACATATCTTTATTTGCGAACTGCAAATATCATTAAATGTAATGGATCTCAAAGTACCTTAGCTGTGTCAAGTAAGTTCAGATGCACTCGAACAATACGAAAATCGATGGAGCCTAGGATTTCTTGAATTTATTCTATTGGTATTTGTACCAGCATGCTTTTATACAGTAATGACGAATAAAGTATATACTTTAATATAGTAATGACGAATAAAGTATATACTTTAATATTAGTATTATGACACGTTAACAAAAGGAATGACATTTTTCCAACGGGTTTGTTATTATAGGCACCGTCAAAGACAAAAATCTTTTTTCTGTCGTAAAATTGAATGACATTTGAAAAATTGAAAAATACCGGTTTTAGTTTTCTAAAGCAATATAATTTTAAATTTAGTGTTTTGAAAAAGTCCCCACATCACATCATATATTCATATTCAGTTCTATTATGTAATTGAAATTGGAGAAAGTAGTCTCAGAGTGGTTGAGAAAAAAACTTTAAAAAATATTTTTAAAACTATGGTACGAGGTTTAAATATAAGCTAAATTAAAGTTTCCTCGTGTTGTTCATAGCTCAATCTCTCTACTGAAATTTAATTTTCTTTTTCAAAATTGTTATGTATATTAGTTACATACTAATTACAAAGAATTCAAGAATACAAATAATTTTTTTAAATTCATTAATTTAAAAATGTAATTAATCTATATGTATCCATCAGAGATGCCACATTTGATTAGAATTAAGAATCAAATGATGTTTGTAAGCAATATTGGGAAATTGTAATAAACAAAAATGTATTATTTTAAATGTACTATTTTGAATGGTATTAATATATATATAGCTTTCAATCTGAGACACACTTCCAAACATAAAGACAAACAGCATGATAGAGAGAGGTGTGTGTGTGTGTGTGTGTGTGTGTGTGTGTGCTGGCAAAATTTGTGAAATAAGATATTTTGTGGACTAGTAACAGTCAAACCAAAGATTTTTTTAGAGAGTTTGAAGTAATTGTTATTCGGTGTCCCGTATACAGATATTTGTAATATATTTTACGTTGTATTTGTAACGTGAATTACTTTATATTAAAAAACATTAAATGAATTGTTTTATACTAAAAAAAATAAAAATAAATGAAATTATCTATTTTTAAAGCTTGCAACATGATACCGAACAATTTATTTCTGTAATTACAACCCTTTTTCACAACATTTCAAATAAATTACCGCTTCTCCTATGTAATACAAAGTTAACAACTTCCGGAAAAAAAACACATTGATGCGGTTGACCTGAGAAATAAAGATAGATATAGAAAGGTAGATAGACAGAGAGACCGAGAGATGAATGGATAGAGGGAATGAGGATAAAAGGATTTTCTTGACAGAGATCTCAATGTTTCATACCAGGAGAAGTTTTCACGATATATATATATATATATATATATATATATATATATATATATATATATATATATATATATATATATGTATCAATCTGAAAGCCGTCATTACTCATATTATGTTATTTCATTTTTAAGTATTATCATCTTCGCTAGCCAACGTTCCGATACGTTAACCTATCTACATGTAGATAAGTTAACATATCGGAACCATGGGGCGTTAAGATGAAGCATTATATGATTATAATCATACAAATACTTTCAAAATACGTACCTACTTCAGAAATAGATTTGGCACGAGGACAAGTAAGTGTCTAACGACAGCAAAACCTGCAATAAACATTCACAATTGATGGAGAGTAACTATCTTATATTAATGGTGAGTGAAAATTATTTCCTTTAATTCCAGAAACAAATATTCTATGGAATCGAACTAAGCAGAAAGAAACCGGATTCTCTCTTTAAATGGATTTTTCGGGTCTATGATCACAATTTCGATTTTACTAGACGTAGATAATTAATTGTTGATAAAATAAATATTGTTTACTCACTATATAATAGTTTTTAGAGAAATTGAGACAAACAGTTTTATTTTTCTTTAAATATATAGAATGAATTAAATACTGTAAAATAAACAATTGATAAAGTTTATATATAATTTTAAAATATAAACCTTTTGGATAGACAGTATCCAAGCGGTGAATCCAATATGTTTTCTTTAATAGATGTTTCACTTCTGAATTAACTATTCCAAATATTGTAATTTATTGAGTCGCTAAAGTTATTAATATCAGATCTATGTTTCTTCATACGTTTAGATACTTGCTGTCAAGTTTGTTCAACATACTGTATGCCACACTATTTACAAGTTATTAAATAAATAACACTTGAAGTTGCATAATTAGTATCATCACGCATTTTACATTTGAAGTTGGTGTTACTGTTCTGAAATAAGTATTTTCATTAATAAAAGAACAGTGTCATCATCTGCATCTATTACATTTAGTATATGTACCTCTTGTAAATGGTTTCGTTATGAATTTACAATAAACAATGAAATCTTGAAGATTTTTGCTTCTTTTGTAAGCAACTGTAGGCTTGCTTTTGTGTAGTAGTTTAACACTTACATTTCAAATAATTGCAAAAGATCCCAAATTTTTTGCTAATCCTGCCTAGATTAAGTAAGGTAAGGTTATACTCAACAAAGATAGGAATGAGATTTTCATCTTTTCCCGTAATTTTACATTTCAGTGAATCAAACTGTGTAAGAAAAAATTGCTTTTACCTGTGGTGTTGTTTACATTAAATAATTACTATATAGTTCGATGGGTATTAACTTACTAAATCATAGCCAGATAAAGTAAGGCGCACCTGAAACTGCCTACGAGAAGCTGCAAGTCTATGGTATTTGCTTGTATTTGATAATATTGATTCTTGTATTCCGTATATTTCGTTTTTAGGTACAGTTTAGAGGAAAGTCAATAAAGTTGAATGTTCGATGACAATTAGTCTAACATATGTACTTACCAAAGGCATGTCAAAAATTGTACATTGCGCATGTCAATTTCCTAAACAACAGATATTTTTAAAAAAAATAACAAAATTGAATGTCACCTGTATACAAACCCCAAATTACTTAGATCAATAGATAGATAATAATAATAAATAATAATGAGGACTTTTCATAGCGCCTAATCTTTGGAAGCTCTAAGCGCTGTAAAAATGTTTTTGAAGACTTCCAAGACATTTGCAATTCAGGAAAATTTAAAGTTTAGTATATGTATTTCGCGACAAAGTTAGCGGAGAATCTGAAAATGTATCAATGTAAATATTTTGTTTGCTTCCTAGATTCTTTTCGATCCGGTCAGGAAACAAAATTCTAAAGCAGACTTTATTATATGTGAATCAACTGAATAAAAATTCTTTCATACATCCATAGTGTCTCCATGCTATGACTGTTTATGTTGTGTCTCCATGCTATGACTGTTTATGTTGTGTCTCCATGCTATGACTGTTTATGTTGTGTCTCCATGCTATGAGTGTTTATGTTGTGTCTCCATGCTATGACTGTTTATGTTGTGTCTCCATGCTATAACTGTTTATGTTGTGTCTCCATGCTATGACTGTTTATGTTGTGTCTCCATGCTATGAGTGTTTATGTTGTGTCTCCATGCTATGACTGTTTATGTTGTGTCTCCATGCTATGACTGTTTATGTTGTGTCTCCATGCTATGACTGTTTATGTTGTGTCTCCATGCTATGACTGTTTATGTTGTGTCTCCATGCTATGACTGTTTATGTTGTGTCTCCATGCTATGACTGTTTATGTTGTGTCTCCATGCTATGACTGTTTATGTTGTGTCTCCATGCTATGACTGTTTATGTTGTGTCTCCATGCTATGAGTGTTTATGTTGTGTCTCCATGCTATGACTGTTTATGTTGTGTCTCCATGCTATGAGTGTTTATGTTGTGTCTCCATGCTATGACTGTTTATGTTGTGTCTCCATGCTATGACTGTTTATGTTGTGTCTCCATGCTATGACTGTTTATGTTGTGCCTCATCTTTGTACCCATTAATTTTTATTTTTTTTTTACATTTCGTGAAGGGAGGGGGGTGGGGTGGAAATTCTGGTACGGCACTGAAAGCGAAGGCGCGGACACTTGTAAATGATGTTGGCATTGTCAGACCTTTTTCGACTTTTGGTATAATTTTGTTGATTGTGTTTCTCAATCATCTAGATAAAAACACATAGATTAGAGAATAAAAATACATAGTGCTATACACATTTTAGTCAAGAACCTTTACGCCTTTTTTATTTCTTGCCAAGGTGTAAAGAAATATGATTTCATTTTTCGCAGTGTTGATTTTTCTCCATTGTAATGGGAAAACAACATTATGTACACTTTTTAGCCAATAATCCTAGAATCTGCCACAGCCAATTAAGTTTATAATAGCCATGTTATGTCACCCATCTTATTCTTACCCCGTTTTCGCTAAAACTGAAATATACATAATTAAAATACCCTTAGTGATTCAGAGCTGTAAATTTAAATTAAGAAATAACATGCAATTTTAGGGTTGAATGTTACAGGTGAAGGCTTATTAATACTCCTTTTTGTACTTTCTTTAGCTGAAATTTTTAATTTTTACTTGCTTAAATTATAATAATAATAATAAGATTTAAGTGGCGTTGATTTCAACTTTAACAATAGTATGCCCATGTATGAACTGATTATTAATATCTATTGACAGAAATCTGACCCCGCTAGACGAAGGACCGGGAATAATTTTACTAAGAGAAAGAACGGATGGGGGGGGGGGGGAGAGACCTTTCATTATGTCTTCATATTTTACAGAACATAGGAAATGGACTCCCACTTCGTTTATAGTGCATTTTTTCAAAGCCGTTGTTTGTAACATGTTATGACCGAGCAAGAGCTTGTCCAACAGAGTACAACAAACAGAAACAAAAATGTCTTTATATCTTATTCAACTCGTTAAAACTTCGACTTTTTTCAACCTATTTTCGTGCATTATTCAGAATATACCTATGAATTTTGTTTCAATCACAGAAAAGTTTTGTAAACTCTGGTTTTAAAAGAAAAGATATTGAAATGATTATATGTGCAAATGAGGAATCAGATATGGTGCAACTAAACGTCTAAACTAAGAACACGACTTACACGAGGTACTTCAAATTCAAAACAAATTGAACTTTCTGTTGTTTTACCTACTGTCCTGTTCAAAGTCAGTTTTGAGTCCAAGAAGTGTTTGTAAGAAAGATATCTATCAAACTCAAAAGAAGTCACGGCTACCAGATGTAATTCTTTTGCATTCCGTTTAGTACCTTAGTCAGGAGAAAAGCGTCATTGTATAAAAGAGCGACATTTAAAAGAACAATAGTCTACAAGACAATATTATGTCTTAGATGAAATTTAGCAAGTATACAAAAGTATTTCTCTAAGAATTATAGCTTTCCAGATTAAAAAAGTTATCGAATCTTATCGATTTCTTTTCCTTTTGGTGCCTTGTATAAAACATATAAATACTTTGTAAAAAGGTCTTACTTTCTTTGACTTCATTTGATTTACATGCAGGTTGTTTGTTTTTCATCCATATTGCGTGGAGCCAAATTAATGAATTTAGGTGTCAGTGCTGAACTTTTCATACCACTAGGTTAAGGGCGCTTTCATTTCACATTATAAAAAATGTTTCATAGCTTGTCTGCATTTTATACCTGTTAACATTTTAATTGTCGCAAGAGGAAGAAGAACAAGATCTATCTGTTGTCATGCACCCGAGTGGTGACATATAAAACATGGACTGAATTCATTTGCCTCACACGCAGGTACTAAACTTTTTTGGGAAATAAATTGTTGCTTGAGATCATTTGAAATCAATATATAATATGTGGTTACTGGGTCAAACCAAAAATTCTATCTAGTAATCGCATTAAAAATTAACGCAGTTGCTGCTAGAGATCATTTGAAATCAATATAATTATGTGCTTTCTAGGTCAAACAGAAAATTCTGTCTACTAATTGAATTAAAAATTATGCACTTCTGTAAAGAAAAGTGCATTTGTGATGAAAGAATCTACTACCATTTTTAAAGGGATACATCTATTACTGTTACAAAAGATGCTATATAATTCTTATTTATTTCATTAAATAAAACGGTTTTATGTTGTTTACTATCAAACACGTTTAAAATCTGTTGCAAGTCAAAACTCGGTACAAGTTTAAGCGTGTGATATAGCTGACACGTGTCTTTTATTGACGGGAACTAAAACGTTATGCTGGGAATTATTTCAAAACTAATTTCTTTTTCTGAAAGAAATCAATATTCAAATTATTTCTAAAGCACAGTAAATATCGGAAAATTTATTGTTGATAATTTTTGTTTCTTCCGAGAAGAGTTTGACTCAAATATCTATCCGTGTATCTCAAATGTATTTACATACAAAGGGCAATTAATTTACTTATTTAACTCATTTGGATGACTTCCAACATAAAGAGTTTCAACCAGTTTTACAAAGGAATATTTACTTTTTCAAAATCGAATCGCTGCAAGAAGTACAACAAAATAAAGAAAAACTCACCAGATAATGACATCGCTGCCACAGATCAATTCCGTTCATTGTTATGACGCGGATACTACGTCAAACTATGAATATATTTTAATAACATTATGAAAACATAATCGTGCATTGTGAAGTAAATAGTCTACTACCATCAATAGAAAAGGAACATTTTGTTTGATTATTAGTACAAACGACCGCACATTGTTTGCTTTTAAACAATTAGATTACAATCCGTCGCACCGTCCATTGTAAATGAAAACCCTATATAAGGATTAAGAGTTTGAAAGTGATGTATCATTTTTTTTTGCTGTGAATGATGAATATTTAGGTGAGTAATTATTTAAATATATTCCTCTTAGGTGGTTAACGAATTATTAGAAGAGTTTGTCTTACGCTTTAGATTATAGCTATTTAGGTAAATAGGTCTTGTAAAAATATCTCTATATTTTTTCATCTATCTATCTATCCATCTGTGTGCCTATCATCTGCGTCGCGCTTTCTGTTTCATCCCGTTTCTGATTATCTGTTAATATAGACTAAATCTGAACATATACCTTGCCTAATGTCCAGTTGAAAACTTTTGAATCGTTTTCTTAATCATATAATGTAAACAGATACAGAGCACAGTGTGACGTGAAATTCGGACACAGTCAATGAAATCGGGCATTATGGATGGCAACAGCTGCTTGTGAAAATATCCTATTGGCGTTTAACAGATAAAAGCGTACTTTATATATATATATATATATATATATATATATATATATATATATATATATATATATACACTATATTTATTGGCTATCGACATCATATAGTTCTGCAATTTTAAACTCTGCACTCGGTAAAAACAAAATTTTCACAGATTTGTACAGTTCGACTGACATAAAATAGTAACATTAATTTAAGAAGTATAAAAGAAAAACCTTAGTATCATAAGCAACTGAAATGTTTTAATTTAAAACTACGAGGCAGTGTTTTTATAAATTCATGCAATCACAACCATCAATAGATGTATTTATTAAAAGATTAACACTTGAAAAAATGTGATCAGTCAAAATTTACAAATTTTCATGTTCAAATGCCATAAATTATCTAATTTCAGGATTTTTCCCACAAGTTTTATCGACATGAAGAATATGACACATACATGTGATACATTAAATATTGTAACAGTATTGCAACCACTTTTCGTTATAACAAGCAACGTAGGCAATTCTAAACAATTATTTTGTGTCACTGTCAGATCAAAGATTAAAGATAAGGAAAGAAAGAAGAGTAGGAAAGAAAAGGATATATTATTGATATACATATTTTTAAAGTAAGCATACTAATATATATCGAAAATAATGGCATTTCAACAGAACATATATCTAAGCATGCATATATATTCCTTGACAAAATACCAAAGTATTCCTAAGAATAGGTATCAGATAACATCTTTTCTGATGGGTAATCTACATTAGAAAGCAGATGTTGGCTTGCCAACATGCAAATTCTGGCAACAAACGGGGAATTCAAAAACCTGAATAGCGGGTAGATATCTATATATGACTCTATTAACTGTCTGTACAATGACTATCTTTTGTCAAACCTTTTCCATTTACAGTTTCTATAAGCACTATATTTTTCCACATTGAAATTAGAAGCAACAATCTTTTTGAACTGAGACAAAATTGGCCTGTCTCTATTAAATCTGCATATATATATATATATATATATATATATATATATATATATATATATATATATATATATAATTTTGCATATATAATTACTAATTTAATTACATCATAAGTCTGAGTGTTGTCTCTAATTCCAAAGATAATATATATTTTTTTGAATTCCAAATTATGTGTGACAACACTCACTATTTATCCATTATAAGGTGTCATTTTAAAAAATCTTTGTTACCTGACAATCCCAAAAATATGAGATATTGTCTCTGCATGCAACATACAGAAAGAACAGAGCTCGTTTGGAATAATGTTAATTCTTTTGAGAAATACATTCTATGTAATATTTTAAACTGCAACCATGTAAGGTTTGGACATCTGTAGTTTTATATGGTATTAAGAAATATGACTGCCAGTCTTTCTCTTCTAACTCACCAAATTAGAAATACCACTTCCTTCTAGTAGTGGTTTTTTTTTATTGCTTCCAATAAATTTTTCCTCTACATCCTTTTTTATTTTTAATAATAGTATATACAGCAGTATTTATAGAAGGTTGTTGTAAATTAGTGCCATAAATGATTCTGAATTAACTTTTGTATGACTTTATCGCTGTAGGTATGCTTTTACAATCTACTAAATAAATATTAATAGAATAATTATTTTCAACATTATTAAAATTTATCCAGGAACCATCGTCATTAACAAAATCATTCACAAATCTAATGCCTTTCTGAAACCAAGGTTTCTAATACTGTACACACTTTTTCCATTTATTGTAATATAAGGATTAAACCATATCTGTGTTTCTAAAAATTATTCCGCTGTGACCATTTTGAATGATTTAGTTAGTTCTGAAAATGCTTTAAAAATCTGTATCCAAAAAGGATTAGGATCCCTTTTTATTGAGTTAATAAAATCTATCCCAAATAAAAAGAAATGATCAATAGCTGATACTGAAAATTGTAACAGACTTTTCCATTAGGACTCCTCAAACAAGATTCTTCTAAGCCATGTAAGTCATGTAAGTTTCAAAGCATTCAGAAAATTAAATATATGAATCATATAAAATCACCCCTCATTATAATCTTTCACAGCAACATTCTGTCCTCTGACCCATGCCAGAAAAGCGTGTGAAAGAGTGTATCTAGTTCACTAAGAACCCGTGTAGATGGATTTGGTAATGACAATAAGGTATGATTAATTCTGGAGATAGCTAAACTTTTTATTACTGCTGTCTTTCCAAATGAAGTTAAACACCTTTTATTCCACTGAATTAGCTGGTTCCTAATTTCTCGAATTTTAGATGGGTAATTAATACAATATTTTCCAAGTTAGTTGAAAACTTAACACCTAAGACAGCAAACTCAGTACATCCCCAATCAAGTTTATATATTCCTGACAGTATTTCATATTACTATCAGTTCTACTTCCGATCCATCCACCTTTGTTTTTTCAATATTTGCACTAAGGCCAGAAAATTTGGAATGTTGATATAAAAGATATAAAGTAGACATCAAAGATTTCTCCGAACCATCAAGAGTAAGTGACATATCATCAACATATTGAGAAAGAACGTATGTTATATTAGCTATATATTTATTTACCTAATATCTTTATTTTTTGTGATCACATGGACTAAAACCTCTGCCCACAGGATAAAAATGCATGGGGAGAGAGGATCCTCCTGACTACATCCTCTTTCGATACTAAACCAATTGGAGACGACCATTAATAATTACACAAGATCTGATGTTTAGATAGAAAACCTTTATCCAAAAATTTATTATTGGTCCTTCAAAATTGAAAAAATTCATAACTTTATCAATAAATGGCCATGCAACTGAGTCAAATGCCTTTTCATAGTCGATTGAAAAAAGAAGTCCAGGTATATTGTGCTTTTTGGTGTAAAACATTAAGTCATATAAGTTTCTTATATTCTCTCCAATGTATCGTCCTTTTAGAAACCCTGTTCGATCCTTATGTACGATTGCGGGTAGTACAGTTCTAACGCTGCTTGCAATACATGCAGAAACATCTTTGTATGATACATTTAGAAGTGAAATGGGTCTCCAATTTGAAATATGCTGCTTGGGTTTATCACCTTTTGTTATACATATAATTACTCCTTCTTTCTTTGTGGAAGATAATTCCCCAAATTCATATCCACAGTTAATAGCCCTCACTACAAACTGTCCAATATCCGTCCAAAAAATCTGTACAATTCTATGGTGAATCCATCAGATCCTGGACTTTTTTCATTAGGCATTTTTTTGTAAAGCATTTGCAGCTGCTATATATGATATAGGGCTCTTTGAGGAATGTTTCTGCTGTAAATCATTCATTCTTGGAATGGCAGAATAATTAATTAACGTTTCAATATCGACAGGATCAACTTAACGCTTTTTATATAAGTTCATACAAAATATTTTTCCGTCATTCAAAATTTCTTTCTGACTGTCAATTAAAAAACCATTGCTTTTAACAAGAGGCGGCATCATTTTGCGTATGTAATTTCCATTTTCTAAGTTACATAAGTATTTTGCATTTTCTCCTCTTCTTCAATCCATATCGTTCTAGACCTAAACCTCACACCATCCGTCTTTTTGTTTCTAATATCCTTTATGTCTTTTTCCCTCCAGTTTTGGTATTTCATTCACATCGCTTCTCTCTTGTAAACTGCTTATATCGGCAATTAGCTGCTTTTCCTGTCAATATTGCATTTTTTTCTCAAGGATGCGCATGAAATTGTTATTCCTCTAATTTCTAACAGAGGCATTTCAAAGAAAAATGTATAATTTATAATAGGTTTGAAATCAGATATAGGCATATTTTCAAATATATATATAATTGTTCATCACATAAATACTGAAGTTTAACTTTTAAGATAGCTTCTTTTACTCTTTTCACACATTCAGGGTCTTTTAAAATGAATTATTAAATTTCCAGAAGGTTTTTCTTTTCATATCCTTTTGGAAAACTATCTTCATTTTACAAGAAAATGATCAGTCATATATCCCGGTTCAACATTCAAATTTGTAATAATTGTGAATACATTTTCTGACACAAGAAAAAAGTGCAGTCTGGCTTGTTTTACTGGATTACCTTTCCTCCAAGTATACACATTGATCCCTATATTATGTTCCCTCCATATACATCTACTAAATTAGATTCTGTACATATATCTAAGACAACCGCTCTTGCTCTTGGATTATTTACATCATTGTAATTGCGAGTATCTATATTTTGATACATCACAAGATTCCTCCCCCCCCCCCCCGAATTAAAATAAAATAATTTTAAAATGCAATACATCTTTTTCATCTCAAGGTAAAAATCTGGATTTTCTCTATTTGGTCCATAAATATTAACAAGTGTAAATCTGTAGTTTCCAATGGTTACATCCATCATAACCTTATTACCCGAATTATTTGTTTTTGTTCCATGGAAGGTGAACTGGAAGTTAGTATTTAATACGTTAGCTACACCTCTTGAATTAGTAGAATATGAACTAAAAAAACATCCCCAGGAAGCCGGTGTGAAATTTTCCCATTTTTTTTAATGAAGTGGGTGTCTTGAAGAAAGTATACTCAATACTTTTTATTCCTAAGAAAATTAAATACATCTCTTCTTTTCTTGAGATCCCCCAACCCCTGTCAATTCAATGTAGCAATATTTATAGACTCAAACATAAAGAAAGTTAAAAATATTCTTATGATATTTATGTGACCATAAGCAACTTATATAAGACTGAGTTTGTAGATAAACAATGCCCACTGATGACGTTTAACAGTACTGATGTATATTGTACTTTATCAAGAATACTGATAAAAAGGTTGATGGTGATGTGGTATACGAGTCAAAACTGAGGTGTGTCATAGCAGTAAGTTGATTGAGATGTGGTATACAAACCAAAATTGAGGTGTATCATAGCAGTAAGTTGATTGTGATGTGGTGTACGAACCAAAATTGAGGTGTATCATAGCAGTAAGTTGATTGTGATGTGGTATACCAACCCAAATTGAGGTGTGTCATAGCAGTAAGTTGATTGTGATGTGGTATACCAACCAAAATTGAGGTGTACCATAGCAGTAAGTTGATGGTGAAATTGAGGTGTGTCATAGAAGTAAGTTGATTGTGATGTGGTATACCAACCAAAATTGAGGTGTGTCATAGCAGTAAGTTGATTGTGATGTGGTATACCAACCAAAATTGAGGTGTGTCATAGAAGTAAGTTGATTGTGATGTGGTATACCAACCCAAATTGAGGTGTGTCATAGCAGTAAGTTGATTGTGTTTGGTATACCAACGAAAATTAAGGCGTGTCATAGCAGTAAGTTGGTTGTGATGTGGTTAAAAATGACAGCTTCGACTTCTTTCTGCTAGATAGTAGCGGTGTAACCAAAGAATGGACATACAAATTAAATAAAGGCCTTAAATATAACGTTATTTGCATTGTAGGTAACATCATTGATTAGTAAATGTCTCCCAATTTAGAACGTAGACAATATAAAAAAAATTGAAAGAAGATTACATGACGTCAACATATATCATATTTCACTGGGGTTTTTTTTCTAAATAGTTAAGTCGCTAATAGATTTGGTCTATTGTTGATAATCTTGCAATCATGCTTAATTACCTTGACAAGACAACTCTATTTTTATGCATGTTAATTTGAAGGTGCAGAAAACACAAATAAAAGAGAATTTAAGTATAAAAAGAGCACAAAAACAGAAAGACCAAGGTAGAATCATACTTAAAATACAGTTTGGAAAATGTTTACAGGAATTTAAAAGAGAGAAAGCACAGAGGTTAAAAGCTGAGCAAGAATAGGTGACATAATCACTAAATGAAGGACATTATACAAGTTCACGGAGTTACAAAATATATTATCTGCTAGGTGGTAGTATACTTATAGATATAGATTTTGTGTACTCACGACTTCAATAATTTAGATGATGATTTGCTTTGTGCTCATTCACTCATCCTGATGAATCTACTCACCGACAAAATAAGGTAACATTTGAAAAGCCTTAAGAAAATAAACGTAGTAATATTTACTTCTGTTGATCAAATAAATGCTAGTATGCATTCAAAGCAATTGTTATGTATATTCGCGTTTATGTTGCTTACATTTTTAAAACAAAATCTTTGCTAATTATGCTGTGTATTTGCTTCACCATTTTTTTAGGTATTATATAACAAAATGGCAAGGTACGATAATCACATAACTCCTTAAAATAGCACAAGGAGTTAAATATCTTACTCCTACAGGTCAATGAGTTGCATACACACCGAGCAACATTAAACTGGAACAAATATTACAGATAGTTATACCAAGGCTAAGCCCAAATGTGATGATGGTGCCAGGTATTTTGTTATTATTCTCTTCTGTGAAGGTGAAAGGATATGCTTGAAACTCAGTAGCACACAACTTAGATTGAATGCTTGCAAAAGATGCCGCCATATCATGCGCCGGTGCTGATATTTTCAAGTTGAATGATGGAAAATTTCAAATACATACCAAGATTTATGACTACCTGATTCAGTTAGAATAAACCAAATAGAGGAAAGCCTTATGAATGAAAAACTGACAAAAGTTAAGGTCTGGTGCAGCTAATGCACAAAAGGACTGGTACTGAACTTATACAGTTCACAGGATATGGTAAAAATTTAAACTTGAGTTTAGATATTTTCTGATCATTGTTTGCTTTACCCTTTTGAACTACCGCAGAATTTGACACAACACTTGCAAAAGTCTCAAAAGTGAGACAACGTGATAACTAGGATTACTAATCTGAAGATCTCAATAACAATAGAACGTCTCCCAAATGTATTTTATTCTCATGGGGATACATGAAGAAAATAATATACCAAAACTACAAAGCATTTCTTTGATAAGCGAAAAAAAAATTCAAAAAGTAACATAAGGGTTAAAAAATGTTTACACTGACAACCAATTTATTTTATTTTATATAATAAGTATAATAGTAGATTTTATGATACTGGTTATAAATTAGCCAACGTGCACATTGTAATAGCTTTTATCGTAACTGGTCATAAATTAGACAAAGTATAACGAAGTATACTCCTACTGATCATCATAACATAAAACGTAGACGTTTACAAAATAAATATTTATTCTGTTAGAGATGTTCAGATAAATATTCAGAACAACTAAATATTTATAGACACGAATAAATGTACTTATATGAATCCCATAACATGATAATGTTTGGAGTGACAAATTGTGGAAAAACAACGTTTGCACTAAATCTGTTAGAAACTGAATACAGAAACATTTTTGCCTACATCGTCATCATCAACTGTCCAACCTGGTTATTCAAAAAATACTTACAAAAGAAAATGGTTATTATAGATCTGAAGATAAACTAAATGTATGGTTAGTTGGTGTTGATCAAGCTACAAATACTTTGCTTTTTACTGATGGCTGTGAAATCCCGACGACGTAAAAAAAATACTTAATAAAGTTACCTTTCATCAGTAAACCTTTTGAAATATCAGTACGGGTGATTGTACAAATTAAAGTACAACTTTGCAGTCAAAGAGTTTAGAGAGAATACACAAATTGTGGCTGTACTGTACAGCAAGGACAAAATGCGATTGAACTATATTTGAGGAAATCCATGTGATTCCATATCAAATCAAGGAATTTGTTGAGATAGTCTTCAACAGAAGGAGAGGAACTTGTAATGAGACTTGAGTATCCGTTTTATTATGCCCTACATACATATCCATCGGGTAAGGTAGTTATCTTATCCACTAAATAAATCTCTCTTGTCTTCGTGCACAGACATGCTACTTTGTTCATTTTGATGTTTATAAATCACAAGGTGAGAAGAAAATTTATTTCGTCATCTCCATTTTTAATGAGGTAACAATATTTGCACATTTAAAATTTTGTTACTTTATTGATGATACATTTAAAAACATTTCATTGCATTCTTTCTTTTCTTCTTTGTTTGTTTTGAATGAATAAAGTATGATCCTAACCAACATATTTTCGGATAGTTACACTAGTGTTTATCTTTGATGGTAACACTAGTACTCATCTTTGACAGTTAACACTAGTACCTATCTTTGATAGTAACACTTGTACTCATCTTTTATAGTAACACTAGTACTCATGTTTCCACTACCCAGGAACTTTCTTATTTATTTGTGACACACAAAATATGTTACCATTTGAATAGTTACTAGTGTAAATGTATTTAATGTTTACTTCATGCCATTGTAAAATTATCCGTTTCAACATATATACACAATACATCTTTATCTGTCATCAACATCCTCATGTTGTTACTATATTAGTTTTTGAGTATTTTGAAGTAGAACTTATGCAGCAACCTTTTCGATAAATCCATCGTAAATTAGCTTGCTATTGGATTTTACTGTTCCTCAAACTTGCTAACACTAGGTTATCGTCTACAATTGTTCTTGTAAAACAACGAACCTTGTTGACATCTAAACAACTTTCTTTCATCAGGGATACATTTTAACTGTTGTTTCTTTTCCTCATTTACCAAATACATCATTGATCATACATTAGAATGGTCGTTCTAAAAATCATCTGGTGCCTTCTGTCTCATTTATATTTAGTTCTGAGTAGGATTTTAACAATGGTTTTTTTATAACACTACAACTCCATGCATCATTGCAGTTTTCAATCATACCGTAAGTATAGCATTTTATTTATATAGTAAATAACATATATTTCTCTATTTTGCAATGTGCATAACAGTTGGTATTGTACTTTTACAATCAACAATACATTTTGATGTAACTCTTCTGAGTCATTTTTGTTTGGAATTAGTTTCTCTGTAGCTCTACGAGACAACCGATCTCATGGTTTTCAGGCCACTTGGATACAGTTTTGGAGGAGTACTTTTAATACTTTCATTAATTACTCATCTAAAGCTTTTCACTGGCATGTATTGCCTCATTGTCTGTCCATAGAATGTGTAAGAATCTAAGGACATAATGAATGACCTTGACCTTTAGTATTCACCCTAAATTTTTGTCTTACCATTTTTGCTCAAATAGTATTTGCAATTTGCTTTTGCATATTTACGTGATATCATGCTAATCCCATCTCTTGTTCCACTCTCAATCATCAGGAACATGTTATAGCCTGCTAAAGGTTCAAGTTCAACGACCTGATATATTAAAGATTGTATCAAGTGCTAATCCAGGAACACTTTAATAGTGAACAAAGTATAATTTTTAATTTTTCATAAAGACAATTAGTAAATTCTTCACAACTGTCAAATAACATAAATATGTCTCTTTTCATATAGTATTCATGGAGATCATCTAAGTGTTTTTAGGCTAACATTTTTCATGACATCCTGAACAAATTTGAAATGATAGTCTGATGTGTTTTAGTTGTTTAAACTGACATACAACTTCTCTCTGTGTGTATTATTCTTGTTTGGTTATTTGTTATACGGATAAATGACCTTCGTCAAATAGGTGTCATGTTTTTAAACATTTTAAGGGTTTCTGTAAATTTGTCTGTATTTATTTTGGCTAGCTGTTCTACAGACTATCCCATGAAAATAAAGATATCAACAACCCTGGTTGTCTTTTTTAACTGTTACAAATTATACTTCTTTCATTAATCCACCAACAGTAAAATGAAATATATTTTTCATCGCTTTTTGGTATAATTTGTTTATCTTTGCATCTGGATCGTTACTTATCGATGTATTGCTGGGTCGTTATTTACCAATGTATTGCTGAATATATGAGAGTGATAACCAACCAGTTATGAATGAACATTAGTATATAATTTGGATTTTTAAAATTTAAATTGCATAGCTTATGTGCTTGACATCTATAGTTACCACCTAAGTAATCATGTTCTCTTAATTTGTCTTCAATTATCTCTTTTTCACAGAACGACATATGTTTATTGATTTTAAATATTTTTCAGTTTCTTTTGTGATACCATATATTTTGCATTTTTCGGCCTTAATTCTTCATGCAATAGTTTTTGTAATCTAATTTCAAGTATTATATAAGTTCCTATATATACTATTTGTATGTATCTTTTGTGGACTGATTTACCGTACCTTATGGAATTATAAACTATTTGTATGTATCTTTTGTGGACTAATTTACTGTACCTGATGGAATTATAAACTATTTGTATGTATCTTTTGTGGACTAATTTACGGTACCTGATGGAATATATTTAGCTGTTTTGATTGTCCATGATAAATCGTGTTCAGTCGTGCAATTGTGACCGTTTGTGCGTGTTGATACTAATTTTGAAGAACTTTAATTCAAATGTAATGATGCCTTTCATCTTTCTATTCGTAAGGGTTACCAGATTGGAATATGATTCACGTGTCAACATATCTTTTTCTTTTCATTTAAGCTACTCCAAGAGGCTTTACGTAACATGATTGGACTATTTCGTACAATTTAACCGAAATTTAAAATTAGTTTTGACTTTTCTTGTGTCCTATACTTTTACAGGACATCTATCACACCAGTGATTGTATATATCTAAATGGTATGTTGATCATCTTTAAACATCTTTTTGGAATATTCAAAATTTCAAGAAATGGAAGTAATACCCAAAAGGTTTTTGTTGTTGTTGTTTATTTGGTGTTTTTTTTTACATTATTAGAGCTTATTTATTTTTAGGCCATTTAGGCAGACCTATGTATGAAATTGTTCTGAGTTGTTGATATCCATCTGCCTGTAGATGTCATATATTCAATTTTGTAAAACATGCATCTCATGTTGTCAGTTATTCCCTGCCCAAAGTATGTGTGTACAATTGTAAAAGAATGTTTCTATTACTGTTTTGCTTTTTTATGATATCAATACGTCTTATTCTGTGGTTAAGTTCCTATACTCAATTTCTTTCCTTCTTGAGTAAGTGTCTGCATGAGTCTGATTGTTAAGTATAACCAATTTTACAGAATCAAATTGTCTAATCTTTCTACTGATAATCTTTTTCAATTTAAGGTTCCACAATATTGAACAATTCATACAATTCTGGATTGTTACCACCGTGAAATCTGTATTCATTTACATTACCCATCTAGGCACGATTCTGTCTATTAACCCTCCTAAATTCACTTCTAGTTTGAAGGCGTATTAAAGGAGTATGTAGTCTTCTTCTGATTGGCCCATCAATTATCTAAGTATTTCTCACTGTGTTTATTTTGATTTTATTACTCTATACATACTTCAATATAGATTTACGTACTATTTTGTATGTGACTTTAAACTTTATGATCAATTTCAGTCAAAACCAATCCGCTCAGTCTAGTCTGTCAGTCTCCTGGTGCAGCCATCTTTGGAGATCTGTTTGCACCTGACCGTCCCCCATGGACATTTATCGATTTTTCTTATGGTGGAATGGAAGGGATGTCGCCTTTGTGTGCTTTTTGTTTTTACTACACATCAGCCACGGTGTCAGTTGGATTGCTACAATTCAACGTTTGCATATTACAATCCCATTTTTGCCCCTTTGTCGGACCTTCAGATGCAGTTCAACTGTATGCATAGTGAAACTGCTCCAGATATTTAAGGTGCACCTCAGTTTCATATGACCTGTAATCCGAAACAAGGTCAACTCATACATTGGCACTGATTTGATGTCATACTCCCTTCGACGCAAGACCATTGAACCCAAATACACTGTCATACTTGAAGATGAACCAACAAGAGTGAGCAGGTGCTAAATTTATATTAAATAAAATTTTCACCTTGACAAGAACTGAACCGCAAAATATTTCGATCAGTAAGCGTATGCTTTACTACAAGAGAGCGCCCATAGCTACTGCTAAATACGAGCTTTTATCTCTCACTGTAGCAGACGACATTTGTTTGCTTGTACCATACTACCATACGACATTATATTACGTGTTATCAGTAAGTGCTCCACCTCTTCACAGTTCCGCTTGCTATGCTTTTGCTTGCTTTTCTCTCAAGGCTCATCAGTTTCAATGTCTTTTCAAAATACCTTTTGACTTCTGACTGCCCTCGTAATTTTAGTGTCTATTTTAGTGTGCCATATCCCTGTGTGTGTGTGTGTGTGTGTGTGTGTGTGTGTGTGTGTGTAAATATTGCCAAGCTAAAAAGAACGTACTATCCCCAGTATGAAATATTTTAAAGAATTCTCAAGTATGGTCTGGTGCGCTTGTACTCTCTACATATATATTTAATAATTTTGCTACGCCTCTTGAAATGTAGTGATCATCAGATTATTTCGTCATTGAAAGGACGCCACTTTTTCCCCTCAATGTATAGTAGCCTTATAGGCATAGTCTCGTTCGACCAGACTTTCGCGAGGTTTCGTGAGATTTCAACCAAATGAGGGTCTAGTAAAGACAGACGAAGTTTTCCTTGTGACGTCAGAACCAGACTTTCTCATAATTCACATAGGTACTTTCATCGGCTAATGAGATAAAGTGTTGTGACGTCATTGTCCTCCTGCTATCAGTTTCACTGGCTAATTGAGACACGATTCTAGCATCTGCGTCTGTTCAATGAAGTTCTCATTACGATATCCTTTTTAAGCTTTCTATATTATTCGCATTGAATGGTTGCATAAAGAATGTTTAAAAAAAAATGAGATAGGGAGAAAAATCTTTATAGTTTCGCGTTTACAAAGTTTTACCGAAGTGGCTTCTATTGGTAACAAAGATCAATGAATAGTTTTACCAGACCACTGAATGGCTGAGATCTATTATACATATGGGCAAGGTTGTATGTAAAATGATGTTATTGGTACCTCTGAATATTATCGAATAATGAAAAATCCAGATATTCAGGCATGAGATTGAGAATATCATGAAAGAAAGGATGAAGTCAACATGAATTATACCACGTCAACATGAATTATACCACGTCTTGGAAATTGTTAGAGATATACGGCCTGCCGTCAATCGACTTAGTAGGTTGCTGTTTCTGGACTCTGATTTGATGTCAATAAATGTCCCATAGAAAAATAATTGACTCAGCAACAGACACTGTTATCAATTTATTTGGCAACAGTAATTTATGATCTATCACACTGCAAATTTGAATAATTTGTAATACTCATTAAGCTATTATTTTAGATGCTTTTGGTTACTGGGTGAGGTTTCCTATGTTTTTCTATTCAACGGCCGTTATTTTGTGACATATTTTCACTTGGTCAAGCAAAACAAAATGCAAACCATCCTGTATTGTGTTTTGTGTCTTTTGATAAATTTGACTCCTAATTATGTAGGATATCCGTTTATCAAGAAAATCAAATACGCCTACATATCATCAGCAATTATCTTGAAAGCAGATATAGATAGAGCTTGGGCCCTTTTTTTTCTTTCTTCGATTTATTCATCGCGAATTGTTTGTCCTCATTTATTTAGTCACTCGGTGTAAATTAAATATGTTTTTACTTCTTCCATGCCAAGCTTTAACGGTTTTATTAAATGCAAGTATTCTGGCACTACAGGGCTTTAAAATGTATCGAGTTCCATACAGGTGCATACATGTATATTTAAACATGGATCTTTCTCACATGACGTCCCAACAACCATTATAGCCAGCTTTGGAAATATTTCACTATTGATGCTATATGGCGCTTGGCACTCGAAATAGATTCATAGAGTCTCAAGACAAACAGTAAAGCAGAGAGCAGAAAACAAGGTTTCTGTTAGTGTTTATATTAATAACTGATATGCCTAATTGTCTCACACTTTTTTAAAATATGACAATACATAACTGATGAGCTATGTAGCACCAGATGTCTTCATGTCTACCATCCAGGTGCATTTTACTTTAAATCGTATGCCATTGACCGTGGTGAGAAGGGTCAATAGTTATTGGGTGTTTAATTTTGGAACTTTTTTCATTGTCCGCTAATATGGCCAAAACCTACCCCCACCCCATCTCCACCGCTAAATGTAAGTGCTATACAATATACAGTATATATTCCCTTACTTTTATTTGTCTAAAGTTAAGGTCACAATGCCACGATCTAAAATATGTCTGTCGAATTTATAATATTGAGGAACAAAACAATATATCTACTTTTATTCACGCGTGTGCATATCCACATGCATATGGTCTATTTTTTTTATTCACGCGTGTGCATATGCATATGGTCTATTTCAAAATACACTATTAGAACCTCTCGATTTGTGGAAGGACATTTAAGTCTCAGTTCAGTCAAATATAGTGGCATTTGGAAACATACTATATCATCTGAACACCAAGTCAGTGAATGACGATTTTTTTACTGTGTCTGGATAGTGTCATTGTGTCAGACGTAATTTTTGTTCGTGGTAAAGTGACTTTGCTTTTATCTCTTTTTTGCAGCACATCGGACACTTTCGCGTAATTAAAAATGGTGAACTGGCAATTGCACTGGTGTATGATCGTCGCTGCATTCCTATGTGTGAACGGAGAAATTGAGAGTTGTCATTTTACCACAAGACCAATCTGCGCTGATCACACAGTCCCTGAGCAGCACGTCTACCAGCATTTGACTGTCAGAAGCCTCACAGATTGTCTACGTCACTGCCAAGATCAGACATCCTGCGCATCCGTTAACTACCGTAAACCAGATTGTGAACTCACTAATATCACATTAAATGTCTCTTGTGAACCATATTACGTTAGCCCTGGATGGAAAAATTACGCATCAGTAAGTATTGAACATTTTCTGAACTCAATTCCTGTTGCTGGATAAAGAAACCAAAAAAAGAAAAAGAGCCCCACCCCCCACCCCCAAGCCCAAACAAAAACGTTGATTATAAATGTAGTGACGTTGTTCAAAGGAGAAAATAGAAATTTTATTGCATTCGGATTGGTTACATGTTAGGATGGTATTTGATGTTCCATTGTTTGACGTTAAAAGAGTAAGTAATGGTAATAACTAGATCGCCTTAAACTGTTGCTCATTTCATCCTTTTAAGTGCACTGGATCTAGCACGGGTCGCACGTGTCAGGGATTAATTAAGATCAATGGAGAAAAAAACTGACAACGAAATTTTAAACGTTATAGGCCTGAAATTCCATGATAAAGATTAAAACAACACTTCCATTAGACATACAGTCATGTAAGTTTAAAGCAACACTTCCATTAGACATACAGTCATGTAAGTTTAAAGCAACACTTGTATTAGACATAAAATTATGTAAAGTTTAAAACAACACTTCCATTAGACATTAAATTATGTAAAGTTTAAAACAACACTTCCATTAGACATTCAATTATGTAAAGTTTAAAACAACACTTCTATTAGACATACAATTATGTAAAGTTTAAAACAACACTTCCATTAGACATACAGTCATGTAACGTTTAAAACAACACTTCCATTAGACATACAATTATGTAAAGTTTAAAACAACACTTCCATTAGACATACAATTATGTAAAGTTTAAAACAACACTTCCATTAGACATACAATTATGTAAAGTTTAAAACAACACTTCCATTAGACATTCAATTATGTAAAGTTTAAAACAACACTTTCATTAGACATTCAATTATGTAAAGTTTAAAAAAACACTTCCATTAGACATAGTCATGTAAGTTTAAAGCAACACTTGTATTAGACATACAATTATGTAAAGTTTAAAACAACACTTCCATTAGATATAATGTTATGTAAGTTTAAAGCAACACTTGTATTAGACATACAATTATGTAAAGTTTAAAACAACACTTCCATTAGACATACAATTATGTAAAGTTTAAAACAACACTTCCATTAGACATTCAATTATGTAAAGTTTAAAACAACACTTCCATTAGACATACAATTATGTAAAGTTTAAAACAACACTTCCATTAGACATTCAATTATGTAAAGTTTAAAACAACACTTCCATTAGACATTCAATTATGTAAAGTTTAAAACAACGCTACCATTAGACATAGTCATGTAAGTTTAAAGCAACACTTGTATTAGACATACAATTATGTAAAGTTTAAAACAACACTTCCATTAGATATAATGTTATGTAAGTTTAAAGCAACACTTGTATTAGACATACAATTATGTAAAGTTTAAAACAACACTTCCATTAGACATACAATTATGTAAAGTTTAAAACAACACTTCCATTAGACATACAATTATGTAAAGTTTAAAACAACACTTCCATTATACATACAATCAGGTAAAGGTTTGTAAAGTTAGCACGGTTTTTTGTGTTTATTGTTTGTCTTGTTTGTCTCTGTTTTGTAATTATCTTCGACAAAAAGTCATTGAGAGTAGAAAGTCATAGGGTAGTCGAAACCAAGGTTTATACTGTTCGACAGACCGGATCGTGAACCACGACCCACCATTGTTTTAGGCATGGTGTTTATCTATTTGCAATGAAAATGTTTCTTTTAGTTTCATGCAAGTAAAACAAACTTTAAATGCATCGAATAAGTCTAAACTATAAGATACAAGTTATATTGGATATAATATTCAAATTGAAGAATAATTGATAATCAGTTCCGAGGACGCTGCTGTATTACTGCTTTCGGACGATTCATCTGCAGTTCCTTCTTCTCGATGATGTTTTGTGTCAAATGTTGCAACAAGATACTGCTGTAGACATTATTTTGACTACAATGGGCTACACGTTTATTAAAATCAGACATTTTATTATTTTCCATAACTACTAAACATTTCGCTGGCTCCGTTAAATCTCTTTAGAGATGCAGCGTATATGAGAGGCAGATCGTTTGTGTTGATATATATATATATATATATATATATATATATATATATATATAGTATATATATATATATATATATATATATATATATAGAGAGAGAGAGAGAGAGAGAGAGAGAGAGAGAGATTATGTCTGTTTGCGTGAGCGTGTTTTAAAAAAAAATGCATATTCACATTGAATATAATAGAAAAATAAAAAAATAAGATGCCCTCTGGTCTATTATAGTGTCTTGGATCATGCAAGAATGGCGGGTATATGGCAAATGATTCTTGCATATGTAACGGTGGCTATTACGGAGTGACCTGCGAAAAAATTGTTACAGGTAAACTAGATAGATTAGATAGATGGATGGATGGAAGGATATATATATATATATATATATATATATATATATATATATATATATATATATATATATATATATATATATATATATATATATATATATATATATAAAGAGAGAGAGATAGAGGGGATGGTGGATGAATAACGGAATAAATAAAGATTGATTTATAAGGTAGATACAAGTAGAAAGATAGATGGATGGACGGATATATATATATATATATATATATATATATATATATATATATATATATATATATATATATATATATTATTTTTTTTTCGAAGGCGAAGGGTTGAATAATAACAAAATTCACGAAAATTGGTACACCAAGAATAGAATTTTATCCACAGTACTTGAATTTGAAAGATTTTGTTGATGTGCAAGCCAGACTGTCGGGAGAGAGTTTGCAAATATTAAATAACATTTATGTTCGCTATTTCGGGCTAGTATTGAGACAAAAGACGAACTCGGGAGTTTTACAGTTAGTAGTATAGTTGACAAATATCTTTTCTTTTGTAGATTGTACCCACGCGAGCACTATTCCTTTCTATCAGTATCAACGTACTCTGATCCTTGTCAAACCCGTGCTTGCTTCCCAACCTTTCTATGTCCTCTGTGAAGATGTATATGGACGTCCAAGGACGTACATACAGGTACTAGCGTTTTCGCTCGCTCACTCGATCGTTCTTTGCTATGTAATATGCATGTACCTTCGTGTGTATGTTTGTATGCATGTATATAAGTCCAGATGCACGCACGGATGGATGCGTGTATGTGGGTGGGTATGTTATATTTATGTATATTAAAGAATGGATGGATGGATGGATATTTTTTGTTTGTTTGTTTACGATTTTCAATAAATGTTCTCATGAGTCTAACCCATCAAAATAGCGCAATCAATATAACGGAGTATATCAATGTCCTGGTTTTTTAAATTTTTTTTTGAACAATACGAAAACCTCAAAGCAGATGTGGAATCCAACGGAAATAGTTTCTATTTTAGCTACAGTAATGGTGCTCTTTTCCCTTTGGGTTCAGAATTTACATATTTGAAAAACAATTTCTTTCGAATGTCGATTTCAACACTCGTTGTGAATGTATTTTTCTTTGCCTGTTTTGAGGAGCTTTTTTATGGGGTGGGGGTGGTTTCCATTATGTAAAATTTCAGTCATGTTATTTTTAATTAAAATGTCGTCTTTTAATTAACGCAGTATTTTACTTTTCCAGGAGGAAAGATCCGATGTTTTAGAGAAAACTGGTGCTAATTAAGGGGTTTGAATTCTTCGTTATTTGGCCAAAGGTTTATGGGTTAGTTATGCAAACGTGGCACAATGGCGGACAATTTAGTCGTTCTAAAGAAAATGTAACCATTAAATAATTTGGTAAAATTTTGCTTCTATGAATAAAGTTAGACAAAAGACTGGGAAAATGAAAACAATAGATTAACGTTCCTCTTTGGTTTATTCACGTTTTTTTTTCGTTCATAAGAAAGATTGTCTTCTAGGTAACGAAACATTGTTCATCACCAAATTGTCGAATGGCTGATTATCCTTACGCATGGTACGCCGAGTGTGGTTTGTTTTCTTCATGTTTTCAACAAACACAAAAGAAAAATTATCTACTTTTTTTTTCTTTTTTTTTTTTCATGTACAGATGCATACAAACAACCAGACAAATTTTTATCGCTCCTGGCAGGAGTACAAGTGGGGCTTTGGCGATATGACCATAGGCTGGTCCAACAACTTCTGGCTTGGAAACGAGAAGATTTATCTTTTGACCAACAGTCGCAGCTTCAAGCTCGTGGTAGAGATGTCCAGCGAAGGTTGGGGATTAGTCTACAAAGCTATTTACACACAGTTTTATCTTTCGCCTGAAGATCAGGAATACAAAATGCACTACAATACTTACGAACAACCCACTGAGTACCTAACTGGAGGTGCTCTTGGGGATTCCCTCTATTTCAACTTAAATGAACGTTTCAGTACTTTCGATCAGGATTACTCTGGTGGTTGTCCGAGTCAGTTCAATTCAGGGTGGTGGTTCAAAAGCGGTCCGTGCACCTATGCCAATCCGAATGGAATACTGGTTTCGACCCCAGTCAGACTCGGGATTAATGCCGAAGTATTTTGGACATACAACCTTCAAACTTGGTCTCCAAAAATCGTACAAATTTGGCTAGAGGCTCCTTAAAGAAGGACTCGACGAAGTTTTCCATCGTATAATAGTGTGCGTTGCCTGGGGAGGGACGACGTGTGTGATTACAATTATTTACTTTTCGGTAAAATAATTTATTAAATGCATTGCTGGCAAATTTTAAATTCTGCAAAGAAGTAGATTTTATAAAGTATTACAATTGTTCTTTTAAAAAAAAAAAGAATTATCTACCCTGATAGATTTGATATTTTAATCCAAAAATGTTTTTTGAAGATTTCAATCCATTTAGGTATGTCCGCATATATTTTGACAGGATTGCACTGCTTGATCTTCACTATAAGTTGAGCCTATCAAACCACATTTTACAAACTCCTGTCAAAGTTACTGCTGGATCAAACGTAACTCGTGTGAGAATACTCGAATCCGTCATATACACTGATGTTGTGAGGGAAATCCTATCCGAGGGTCAAACTTTAAGGGATGATCGAGACTTAGCCGAGTCACTGCCCAAACAGTTTTGATCCCCTATGGTGAAATTTCCATATAGCGCTCTAGTGCGTGTGATTGTATTTTTTTTTCTTTCATTACTGTATCAAATAATGTGATCAAATTTATAATTTTGGATACATTGACATGCCATGCAGTGTGTAACTGATTTTCAAGCTTCATGAATCCTACAAAATATAAAGTTCAGTTTTTAAAATATCATTTAAATGTACCTTTGTTGCAACCTTATTTCAAACTACTGTGATAAATAACAACTTTTTAGTCACATGTATTGCTGCTGTTTTTGACAAAGTAATTCTTTCTTTTATTGTTTGCTGCGAAATGAGAAACTTATTTTAACAGTTTTGTCACTTGAAAATGTGTTAAAACCATTCAAGAACAACATCTACGGTCAGTGATACAAACAAAACATACAATAAAGTCTGGACCATCACCACTATAACAGACATATCAAATGTCACTCATAACTGGCAACCTATTTGATTGCACAATGTTCCATGTAACTTTGACCCATATGTAAATTTTAGTGTCTATTAGACCAGGCCATTGACAGATAAAATGTGTGAAATAAACATTGCGGTGATTGAAGGCGCATAGAAGAACACACGGGTGAAGAAATCTGGTTACGCAAGAGCATATATCGTTTCCCGAGACGAAAAATTCAATAAAAATTTTTGGATTAACATTTCACGGCATGCTTTGTACAGATCAATGTGTCTCGTTATTTTATTCACGCACTAATTGAAGGGTCAAAGGTTGAGATTCTTCGCAAAGTGAAAACTTTAATCTATCGTAACAGTTGTCGGTATGAAGGAAATGTTTTATATAAATCAATTTAGATTCTTCAAACATTTTAATGTTTCGTTTCGTGCAGCAACAGATGCGAGGAATAAAAATTTATTGCATTTTTAACAATTAGTTTTGATTTGCAACATACATTGATTTCGATCTAGCCATCGCAAATATTCTGTTTTGAATCAGACACGATGGCAGGATTTGGTCTTGATCATTCCATAGGGTTATCAGATTTTCTTACGGTGTTGTAGCTTTGGTAGATTATGCCGTTTTGACAATCATTATTCCATTATTTGCGTAATCGTGAGCATATGATATTGAAAAGAGATAACACTGTAGTAGAACCACAGACATTTTATCATCAATGAAACATTGGAGTCAAAATCATTGGATTTTCAAAAAGAAAATGTTCATCACTATGAAAACCAGCGAAAGGACCGCATTTATCTCTGTTTCGACAGTTACAATAAGATATCTCTGTATTTAAGACTGTTTCGATGTTTTACTGCCCATAACATGTTCATACGAATTACTGGTCATGTGAGAGTGACTAGTTCTTGATTACTACTACAGGTCAGAATTCGTATATTAACAATCATCGTGCAACTGGATCGTTATATACACGAAGAGTAATATTAGACTCATTAGACTCATAATTGTGTTTTACTTGCTTTTGTCTTTTTTGTTGCCTGTTAATTATGACAGTAATTATACTAAATCATAAATGTTAGGTATTGCATTTGTCAGTGATAATAAACATACAATTTAGTATCTCATTGTGTCTGTGACATTTGTTATTACAATATTGGCTTAATTGGAAAGTATTCAATTTGTGTCTTATTGTTGCTGAGGTTTTTCAGTTTTCATTTAAGACACAAACTGAATACTTTCCAACAAATATGCTTAAGATGCATTCTGAAGATCACATATAATGATCACGTGACCAACGCATCTGTCCTAGAGAGGTGCAATAATAAATTAAACCCTATCTGACACCATCCAAGAAAAAAGGATGGAATGTATCGGGCACATCCTCAGGATGCCAGAAACAAGAGCAGCAAGAGCAACCATAGACTTGACCACCACCATTGGAAAATGAGAAGAGGAGGCCGAAGTAGGCTTGGAGAAGGACAATGCTAGAAGACCTAAATTAGATGTGACTCACTCTCAAAGCAGCAAAATCAAAAGCCGAAGATAAGAAGAAATGAAGAACTCTCGCTTCCCAGTGTTACGATAGGAACAGGAGGACCTAAACATATTGGTTTAATGTAAATATAGGTTGAAACTGAATATATGCAGTGATCTGTTTAAAATGTATAGCCGCATTACATGTCACGTAGATGTGAAAACTGAATCGACTTGTCATTACATCTCACGTTTATATACAAACTGAATCGATTGTCATTACATCTCACGTAGGTATAAAAACTGAATCAATTGGTCATTACATCTCACGTAGATATAAAAACTAAATCGATTGGTCAAAGTTAAATAGCAGAGGTGCTTGCTTAGCAGCGATAGCGCAGAGTACTAGAAAGTGTTGTATATCGCGTATACCATGTCATGACGTGGCATTGTCAAGCCCTATCATTGTTCATATGGTTTGAAGATTCGTTAATATTTACTTGACCCGGTCTTACATTCGTCTGATTTACCATCTTAAAGATCAGGTTTTGTCTAAATTAGGAAAGTAAGATTTGCATCGAAATACCAATAAAAATACGCCATTAAATACATCCAATCATTCATTTTCGGGTTATGAAACAAAAAATAGCCCTTTCCGTTGCGATTTTAAATAATTATTGCACTAACCATGATGAAAACATTACACAGTTACAGGAAAGACTGTCAGAGTTAAAAGTAATTTCATCTGTTGTAACAGGACAAATTGTTCATGTTACTAAGTATTTAAGAACAGCAAATGTTGTAAACTGGAAAATGAGGATATTCTATGTATGGTCATTATATCTTTATTTGACAATGACTGACCAGGGTTCAAAAACAGTAGAAAACTGCGGAACTACATTTATATTTAACAGTCACTCTTAATGATTTAGTTTTAAAATATTTTATCTAGAGGCTTGTAAGACCCTTTCTGACCAGTACAAATGAAAGGAAAAAGCTATATTTCTTCAATGGTATTTAATTCCAATAGCCATGAATTTGACTGAGTTTTGCATATGAACAGTCAGGTGATGATCTGGAATTGTTTACACATATATAAATTATGGGGACAACTTACTGTTAGATATCGGTTTCCAGAGTGTACATTGGGTCAAGCTATGACTGCATCAATTCCTTACAACATAATAATAAGAACAACAAGCGCTCCCCCCCACCCCCACCTCCAGTACTGTGATCGCACAGTCCTTCCTGTGCTCCGACACTCACCTCTGTAAATAACGAAAGCATATGGTAGGCTTTATGAACAACTCTACCTTACCTTCATAAATTACTGCATTTTTGTTTCGACAATATGTTTCAATCAGCTGTTATTCAAGGTCATGATCATGTGACGTAATACCAGCGGATTTCACTAAGAATGGACATCATTTTTGTTTTGATAAAGATCGAAATGCATAGAAAGCAAAAAGAATGAATGCCAAACCATAGGTGCCGGATGCAAGCTTAATGCAAAAAAGCAATAGCTATATTTTAATATGTTATATGCGGTGTTTCATTTTGGTGGTGTTTTCATTTTCCGTTGGTATAGTCAAAATTAAGTCTCCTCCAGGTAAAAGCGATATATTGTAATTGCGAGAAAGTCAGGAGAGGGCGATTCCCGAAAAAACAATTAATGAGGAATTATGTGATAGATAATTTAGGCTAACCTTTCTTTCACCGCTCTGTATTCAAGAGTACTATTACACAAATTTCTTGTACTTACTGGTTTGTAATTTTTCCATACATCCAACATTACTGCCGTCGCTAGGTACATAAATGGCGTCGAAAGTGACATTAGTAAGCTGACAGTCGGGTTGACAGTAGGTCAGCAAGAAATAAGATGCCTGATTTGGACAGTAACGTAGACAGTCAATAACGATTATGTACCTGAGGAAATGCAATCTGTCGAATTTTAAGATGTGACAGTTTCGGATTTGCTAATGCTAATAAAGATATTCGAGAAACGATTAGAATTAAAATGACGGAGCGTTGGTTTTAAATGGAGTATTTGGTGTAAACACCAATCATAATAAGCTATTTGGTGTAAACACCCATCATTAAAGGTTATTTAAATGGAGTATTTGGTGTAAACACTCATCATTATAAGCTATTTAAATGGAGTATTTGGTGTAAACACCCATCATTATAAGCTATTTAAATGGTGCATTTGGTGTAAACACCCATCATTATTAGCTATTTTTTTAAAATGATAAAACAACATGGACAATTTAAATTGGCAAGGGAATATCAATATCTACATTTTCATAGTGCATACTTTAAAACAATTTCGAAAATGTACCTGCCTTAAGCGGAGACTGAAAAAAGTCCGGGGAAAAAAAATAAAAAATGGCTTGACTAAATGTAGCACTAAAATTCCGAAACTTATACGGACTTTAACGGAGACTGAATTAAAAAAAAAAAAAAAAAACATTCGCCCAGACTGAAAGTAGCACTAAAATTCCGAAACCTACACTCCGTTTTGAGTCACCAACACCCAGTCATCTATTATTCAACACCCTACATTTACTATCCAACTCCCCACACTTACTATCCAACACGGTATTTGGTGTCCGTAAAAGTGAGTTTGAGTATCTTATCCATACTAAAAGAACAATTACGCTTTTTGTGTGTATATTCTCGTGAATTGGAATCACAATGAAATTTCATAGCACATCACAAAAGTCCACCCTTTACTGTCTTTCTCATTTGAATTTCCTTACTGGTGTGGGTTCTTCCTATTCTACTGTTTCTTCTGCTTGTCTCGCCTTGAATCATTCTACTGGAATGTGTTATTTTTCTGTTTCTGCTTCTGAATGCTCCTTCTCCTTGTTTTCTTTTTTCTTGGGGCACTTTGAAGGCCAATGTCCTTTTTTCTGACATTGATAACAGGTATCTTTACTTTTGTCTCTCTTGTCTCCTGTCTTAGAGGTTCATTTCTTTTTTACGATGCGGCATTCTAGAGCCCAATGTCCTTTTGTCTCGACAGATATAGCAGGTATTTTGACTTTTGTCTTAACAAAAGTAGTTAGAAGTCTTATTGAAAGTATGCTTTTGAATGACTCTCTGTTAATCTCTGACCAGAAGTGCGATCTGTTGTGACTCTTCCATCTCCACAGGTTGAAAATGGAATGAGTGTATTCTCTTAGCTCGAGGGGTACTCTGTATATAGGGAAAAAGATGTAACCTAGTCAAAATAAATTTGAATCATCTACTGTCATAAAATGATCACACATTTCCAGAAGCCAAGCGACGACGACGTTCTGTGTCACCCAACACACTCCAAAAAGCGGTGGCAGATGTTCACGCTAGCGATTTTGAACTAGACATGATAGACATGATTAACCCATTTCCAACACCATCCATATCCATTGGACAGAGAGAGTCAAGATCAGCCAAGAAAGAAAGTCGTTAGGTAGCTACTGAAGATTTTTTTCTTCACATTCCAGCTACCAAAAAAGTGACTTCCAGAAAATTTGGAACGACGACTTACACTTACACTGTTAAATGTAAACAGTTGAAGTCCCAATGGTTGTCATGTCTTTGCATGTACTGTTCATAAGTTTGCCACACAAAAATCTGCTGGTAAACAAAAGCACACATACAGGACAAAATTCAAAGGAGACTTCTCGTCTTGTGGAATCAATTCTTTTCAACTGTACTTGGTAATCCACTAAGTCTTGAATCGTATCATTGACTTTCTTCCCTGGAATTTGGTGCAACACTGATAACAGAAGTCGTGGCATGGCAAGTCTTATAATGTCTTCGCAGTTGATCAATGTCTGACTATTTGAGCATAACAGTAATCAGTCTTCTTATAACATTCAGATACCAAAGATTGGGATGCAAATTGTTCTTTGCGTTTCACTTGAATCTGTACAAAATAGTTGTAAATGCATTCTCGTAGCTCAGGAGGTAGATCCTTAATGTGCTCCTCTAAACAGTTCATTTACACCAACGTCCTCTGACCTAACCAATCAATTTTTTTTTATAGCATTCAGATACCACTGATTAAAACACTTATGTTGTAGAGGATGGAATTGTTCTTTTGTAAACAGTTGATTTTCAAACCTCACAAACGTGAAACGTTTTTGTTATTGGTACAAACATCTTATCTACAAACTCTAGTGTAGGTATATCCAACTATCAAAAGGTTTTCTTAATAATAAAAGTAATTTGTAAAAATATAAAATCTGCGTATCACTTGTAATAATATGTGTCTTACTGGTAAAATCTATTAATTCTATACTATAAACAAGATATATTAGTAACTCTGCTAGTGATCAAAGCTTAGAGGGCTTGTAGGTCGAGAAGAACATAAAAAAATGGATATGCAAAAAGTGTAGTCACGGACATTGGTATGCGAGATTCCTAATTTCAGTGAGTAATATATGTGAATTCGGGACCACTAGTTAATTTAAAATATGGGAATTAAAATTAGGGCTATAATTTTGGGTTTTGGGTATCCATGACCTCTAACGTTAATGTAATTTTAAACATATCCATAGATTTAACATTATCGATTTCTATGTCCTCTAACGTGAAATGTAATGTTAAAAATTCCCATTTGTTTAACATTATGGGTCTCTCTTCTCTCTTACGGGAAATTTAATGTTAAAACTACACTTACTAACCAATACACCAAAATCCAGTCATCTACTAGCCAGCACCCAAACAATACCATAAACAGTCCATTTGGAGTGATCATCACCCAGTTATCTACTATCCAAAACACACACTATACCATCAACACGCCGTTTGGAGTGACCAACACCCAGTTATTTACGACCCAGCACCCAGTTATCTACTATTCAACACTCACACGATATCATCAACACGCCGCTGGAGCGACCAATACCCCATACTTAATATCCAATACGCTGCTAGTGCGACAACACCCAGTTATCTACTATCCAACACCCCCACATAGACTATCCAACGAAAAGGGTTAGGAATATTCACAAACTATACTTACAAGCACACAAATATACTATCACTCCAGAGGTTTGGATGCAAAAGAAGTGGTATGAAATCACACACACACACACACACACACACACACACACACACACACACACAGTAACAAGTAAGGGTAGGAGTGTACTCACACTATACCCACATATATACTTATATACCACACAGGAGGGTAAGAGTGGTTAACAAATTCGTTGCTTTTGTCTGTTTGCCATCGTAGAGGGGTGTCGACCATTTTGTTGTAAGACAAATTTGAAAGCTTGTGCTAACTATCAGCTGTTGAAAGTCAAAGTTTTTGGTTTTTTAAATGTTCGTTTTCAATTTATCATTTTCAATTTTCGTTTTCAATTTTTCATTTTCAATTTTCATTTTCAATTTTACATTTCAATTAAATTTTCTTTAATTTTCATTTTTTTTTTTCAATTTTCGTTTTTATTTTTTCATTCTCAATCTACTTTTCTTCAATTTTCAAATTTTTGAAATTTTTTCTTGAATTTTCGTTGTTTGATTTTCATGTTCTATTTTTGTGTTAAATTTTTCATTTTAAATATTCATTTTTTCAATTTTTAGTTTAAATTTTTCATTTTCAGATTTAGTTTTTCAATCTTCATTTTTCTCATTTTCAATTTCTTTTCAATTTTGTTTTTTGAATTTTCATCTTTTAATTTTCATGTTCAATTTTCATTTTCAATTTTTCATTCTCAAATTTCGTTTTCAAATTTAATATTTCAATATTCATTTTAAAGTTTTCATTTTCAATTTTCATTTTCAAATTTGGTTTTACAAATTTAATTTTTCTAAATTTTCATTATTAAATTTACCTTTTTAAATTTTTATTTTTAAATTTATTTCAATTTTATTTTCAATATTTCATTTTCAATTTTAATTTTCAATTAATTTTGTTAATGTTCATTTTTCTAAATCTTTATTTTCAATTTTCATTTCCAAATTTAGTTTTTCACATTTCACTATTCTCAATTTTCATTTTCGGATTTTTTTTTTCATTTCTTATTTTCAAATTTAGTTTTTCAAGTTTTCTTTTTTATATTCATTTTCAATTTTTCATTTTTAAGTTCCATTTTCAAATTTAGTTTCTCGAAAATTTCATTTTTAATTTTGTATTTTCAATTCTCATTTTGAAATTCTTTTTTCTTCAGTTTCAATTTCATAATTTTCATTTTCAATATTTCTTTTTCAATTTGTTTTTTCAATTTTTTTTAATGTTTCATGCTTCAATTTTTTTTTTCAAATTTCATTTTTAAATTTGGTTTTTCAATTTTCATTTCAAATGCTTGTTTTTTATTTTAATTTCTTAATTTTCATTTTAAATTTTAGTGTGGTGATGTTGCTTTGGATAGAATTTTTTGTGTTAAACCAAAGATTGACGGAGAGAAAGTAAAATTTTTTGTTCGAGATTGAAAAACGGTAAAACTACAGTAACATAGTCTTCTATAGACATTAAACAGCATGGAGTGAAAGGAAGTTAAGTATTCTTACATTAAGTGTTTGTACTTGTTAAGAAAATAATTTTCTGCCTATATGTAAAAATGCGAAGGATAATAGTGCTTACACACACTGTACCCACAAACATTCTTATGGTTTAGGTTTTAGGTGTTTGAGGAAGGCATAGACATACACAACCATTTCCAGAGCAGCTTAGATCTCATGGAAGAGAGATACTAGTCGAAAGACTGCTAAATGACCCCCCCCCCCATCCCTCCGTTATAATTATCTCTCTTGTGCGATAGTATGTATATTTGTGGGTATAGTGTGTGTAAGCAATATGATTATTTTCAACGTCTGAGGCATCATCCAAGAAGACAACTTTTAAACACAGGAGATTTGGTTCGCATTGGAAAAAACAAAACTATGAATGTGAAGATATGAAAGGAGAAGTGTTAAAAGGAACTTTTTTCTTGCCTGAGTTACAATGAATGACTGAGAAAAAAGTCGACGTGTACGATATCGAAAGCATTCTCAATCGAAAAAATCGACTGCAAGAAGTGAAAGTTCGTTGGAAAGGATATCCACTTAGTTTCTATTCTTGGATTGCAGCTTCACAAGTCATCGTCTATAAAAAGAAGCAGAAGTTACGAGCATACCGTTAAACACAGCAAGTAACCTCTCCTTATCAGAGTTCATCTTTTCAAGAACTACAAAAACAGCAACAACAACTACCACTATGGGTGTGGTGTGGAGAATGTGTCCCTAAAAATTCAATCGTCTTTTTCTGCAAATTCTTTGTGTATTGTGTCATTGGAGCAGCAATTCGAAATTTGAGTTTGCAACTAGAAGATAAACATATGTGGACTATTTTATTCAGTATTGGCTATCTTCTTCCCAGTCCTTCGTTGAAATATACCGATAGTAACAACAACAATAACGTTAGCTTCGCCAACGCCAATCAAAATAACAAAACTCTTTCAATGACAGTAGCAGGACACTTTGGACAAATTCAGCGACATAAAATTGACAGCGGATGACGATCTTCACAATGTTGGATTTAACGACTGTCGAAAGAAAATTAAACAAAGACGCAGTTTAGAAATGATGGATCGTTTGCATTTGGACATGTGGTTGCAAGACAAGTATTTGTTGAATGGAGTGGATGTCCGCTTGAGACTGAATCGAAGTAAAACAGTTTTCCATTTGATAGCTAATGCTAACGAGTACAAAACGAACATAGAAGAAGCCAGACTTTACGTGCGCCGTGTGCAAGTCTTGTCTAAAGTGTAAACGACATCAGTCAACTCTGGGCAGAGCGACAGCCAAGTATCCTCTACGACGAGTGGAAGTGAAAACCTTCACCTTTGCCTCAGGACTCAGATCCAAGATCAAAGATCATATTTTCAAAGGCCAACTGCCAAAACGTTTACTCAGTGGCATCATCAGCAATGCGGCCCTCTACGGAGCTATTGATCCAAATCCTTTCGAGTTACAACACTTCAACTTGTCCAAGATAGAAGTCACCCGAGATGACCAGGTGTTGTGTACCAGGCCTTTTGAACCTAACTTTGCCCAGAAAAATTACTTGAGATCTTACTTGACACTGTTTGAAGCCAAAAGACAGTTAGGTACCAACAGAGGCCACGGCATTTGGCACGACAATTATGCAGGTGGATATGCTTTGTAGGGCTTTGATTTTCACTCCAGACAAAGTCAGCGACGAGAGACATTTCCACCCTATAAAATCATGTCAGCTTCGTGCGGAACTTCAGTTTGCTGTAGCTTTGGCAAACATAGTGAACGTCATCTTGTATGCATTACTCTGGAAATCTGCAGTTTGAGAGAAGTGATCCTAGACTATTAGAGAAAAAGAAAATATGGAACACGAACCTATGGAGAAGGGCGAAGAGGATGTTTTCTATCTGGAGCAGCAGCAGCAGCAGCCACAACCACAAGTGAACAAGAAAAAAATACAGTCATGCTGTCAAGATGTCCAAAACAAGAACAAAACTTAGTCTCCTATTTTGCTCGTGACTTGGCTGACAGAATCACATTCCTAGCCAGAGAACATTGTTGAGGTTGTCAAATCGATCATCCAAGTCAGAAACAACAAGACAAATGTTTGATGATAAGTTCCGAAGACTTGTTGGAAGAGTATCTGGAAGACGCATGGACCCTCATCTCCAAAGAGAAGATTTTGAAAAAGTAGTATACAGACTTGAGTGACCATTCCTTTT
The DNA here is from genome assembly GCA_029931535.1 of Margaritifera margaritifera. Classification (NCBI taxonomy): domain Eukaryota; kingdom Metazoa; phylum Mollusca; class Bivalvia; order Unionida; family Margaritiferidae; genus Margaritifera; species Margaritifera margaritifera. The sequence goes on from JAQPZY010001577.1 coordinate 3,831,185, forward strand.
CTCCATAGACTTCGCTTAAGACAAAACGCACGGAAGCTCTCGTGCAATAGACGACGGAGACTGAACGTTATCTGTGAAATAGATAACGTTATAGCTTAACATTATCTGTGAAAAAAGAAAAATGAATATCTGAAAACTGCATTTAAAAACAGGAAAAAGAAAAAAGAATGAATATCTGGGAACTTCATTACCTTCGGACTCATACTTCGTACCGTACACAGCTTCTTGGAATCCTGTGATGTGTGCTAAAGATGAACTTCCTCATCGAGAACCTAAAGACGTTCCAGCCTATGTCATCAACACAGACGACAGTCATCGTGTATACAGAATATGACAATACTCTGGACATCAGCAGTTTGAGAGAAGTGATCCTAGACTATTAGAGAAAAAATATAAGATGGAACAATGAGTTGTCGTTTACTTTCCCAACCTCCTCTGGGAGACGACACCATTAACTTTATGAGAAGATATACTGTATCTACTCAATTCAATAATGTGAGATTACAATGTTCAGATTCCATTGTGTGGGCAATAGTGTGTGTATTTTCTTCATCGAAGCAGTCTTGGATTTCCCGTAGAACATTTGGTGACTTGTTTTGACCGTCAACACTCTAGAAACGATGATAGAGTAGAAAGGTGGTTTTGTGAACATTATGGCTATCAATTTTCTTTAGCTCAAAAACGTAATGTGCATTAATGGCAAAACGACACTGTATTAGATCATTGAAAGTCAAGTCTGACTCCACAAAGTTGTCAACCTGGTAAATACGTTCATGTTTAATGTTGTTTAATGTTTGTTTGTTTTTTGTATTTTGTAAATGAAGAGGAAGGGACGTACCCTAAAACTTCCTTTTCATAGTTGATGTTTCAGTGAGCGGGGCTTATTAACAAAACATGCTGATTTAAAAAATATCGTGTTGACTTGTTTGTTGGACAAACAGATTCATTTTTAAACATGCTCTTTCACATTCTCCATAATGATCTTTTTAAAAAAGCAGTGTTTTCTTTCACGTCAGCGTACCGAATCTGAGGAATGTTTTCCTTCATGTCAGCGTACCGAACTTAAGCTTTTGTGTGGTGTGATAGTTTGTTTGTGTGATTTCATCCCCCTTCTTTTACATAGTACTCTTTTCTTTGGATAGTAGGTGTGGATTTTTAGACACTACACAAGGCGTTTGGGACAGTATATATAAGGTGTCGGATAGTACTCAAAAAGTGGGTGTTGAATAGCATATCAAAAACTGGGTGTTGGATAGTACTCAAAAAGTGTGTGTTGGATAGTAATCACAAAGTGTGTGTTGGATAGTAAACAAAAAGTGTGTGTTGGATAGTATATCTAAAAGTGTGTGTTGGATAGTGTGTTTGTGTGATTTCATTACCCTTCTTTCACATCATACCCTTTTCATAAGGCGTTTTTGGATATTATGTATGGTATGGTATATTATGTATGGTGTGTTGGATAGTAATGAAAGAGAAGGTGTTGGATAGTACTCAAAGCTTAGGTGCTGAATAGTATATCAAAAAGTGGGTGTTGGATAGTACTTAAAATCTAGGTGTTGGATAGTATGTTTTTGTAATTGTATCCCCCTTCTTTCACATCATTCCCTTTTCGTCGAATAGTAGGTTTGGGGTTTTCAGACACTACACAGGGCGTTTTGGATAGTATGTATCGGGTGTTGGATAGTACTCAAAAAGTTGGTGACGGATAGAAATCAAAAAGCGGGTGCTGGATGGTAGGGGTGTGTATTGAATTGTAATAAATAAACGGGTGGTGTTGGATAGTATATCAAAAATTGAGTGTTGGATAGTGTGCTTGCGTGATTTCATCCCCCTTCTTTTACATCATACCTTTTCGTCGGATAGTAGGTGTGAGGTTTTCAGACACTACACAAGGTGTTTTGGATAGTATGCATGCGGTGTTGGACAGTACTCAAAAGGTGGGTGTTGAATATAGTAGGGGTGTGTGTTGGATTGTATACATTTCTGACCCTATAAATTTTGACCCCATACCTTTTTTCCCCATGTTAAATTCCCGTTATTACCCCATAGTGCCATTCCCATGTTAAATTTTCGTTATGACCTCATACATTGTTTGACCCATAGTACCATCCCAATGTTAAATCAATGGATAATTTTAAAATAGGATTTCCTGTATGATCCCCAAGTGCCTTTCTCATGTTAACTACGGCGTAATGTTAATTCCCATATGACCACCAATGCCCTCATATAGCTACTAGAACCAAACAAAGTCTTGCAGCTACAAAAGCTCAAAGAAGAAGGATAGACATATGATTGATTAATTGATGGATGGATTGTTTGATTTACTGCTGAGAGGAAGAGGAGAACGAATGGATAGATTATTTTTCATTTCCAAGAACAGTTAAAGAATCTGAGAATGCAAGGCAAATTTTTGTGTAAAATGCGGAAAGTGTTAAGTAAATGAACGAGTTAACATTAATTTATATAAGAAAGTATTAACAATATTTAGTTAGAGACATTTGTCGGAAATTAAAACGTTATTGTTACGAAAAATATCTGGGCACAATAGATTTTGTTCAATAGGTCTATAGAATTAATAATGCATTGCCACAGTGGTTTGTATTTAATATAATTTAGTTTTCAAATGATTCATCTTGAGCTAGCATTCCATGCCATTATTAGTTTTAACGCTTCAAAGTTTGCAGAAGCAAAAACTTGCCGTTTGATTTATTTCATATTGATTCCATGTATGATCTTCATTGTCAACATTTATATATATATATATATATATATATATATATATATATATATATATATATATATATATATATATATATATATATATATATATATATATATTGTGACTCGCAAGGGGTCTTTCTACCGAGCAAAACAAACGCTTGGGTTAGCGTGGCTTGAAATCCATTGTTTTCCCTACTTTACAAGGACATCAAGACGACAGTCGTTGTGAACTGAAAGGTTCTTAAACGCGCGAATACTACAAATAATCTTTCTCTAATCATCTAACGACCACACATCACGAAACTCTAATTTGACACTTGCATGGTTTTCTCTTGATTCACATTTGTATGACTTATTAGTATCCCTTTCCGAGCCGAATATTAGCACTTCACGCCATACAATACAAAACACTACCCAAACGACTAATACAATCGCATCTAACAAACCAAATCGATGGAAGAAATTCTCCTATCAGTACGGCTGATTTTAATGTCTACATTTTCTGTCAACATTTGTGTGTACCTTTGTTAAGCATGAAAAATAAAATAAAATGAATAGCCCTTGTTTCAACTATTTCATTGTAATGTGATACTTTTATTTTAGTATTTTATGTATTGTTTTTAAAAAATACCAGTTAGGAAAAGGTAACGTAACTCTTCGAAATGCAAAAATAAATCCAAATTTACAATTATTGCATTAAATACAACAAGTATGCTAAAGCATATATTTTGTAATTTGACAGACCCACTGTAAGAATATTAGAAAGTATAAACAGATATATAGTGGTATAAATGGAATGAAATAGATATATAGTGTGAATATAAATAGATAAATAGATATATAGTGTGAATAAAAATAACTAGATAGTGTGAATATAAATAGACAGATAGTGTGAATATAAATAGATAGATAGTGTGAATATAATTAGATAGATTGTGTGAATATAAATAAATAGATAGTGTGATAAAAAGAATAAAAAGGAAACACAGGAAGAAGTAGGTCACTTTGTATCATTCAAAGTTCATCAATTGTTACGACAGTCATCGCAGACGATTTTGATCACAGTGCATTTGCTTTCCAGTCGACAACGAGTTTAGACTCTTATACACAATTTCTCATCTCTATGATGTAAATAAAAAAGCAGGATGAATATTTACTCCTTCAATGTTGAATCTTGCTGTTTCATTTGGTGCCAGCAACACAATAAAACTTTAGGCAAATCTTAGTTTGAGCCCTCTTTTCTGAGTGTTGCATGTATTGTCTGATACGTTGCTTTTATTAGAGTTCTTTTCTAGTTCCAGCTTCAATGGGGATATAAAGACGAAGTGGTTTTAGATTTTTGGTTCTTGGTTTGTATGTCTACTTTGACATAAGAGTCACACAGTTAAGAACTGCATGAAAATATTGTTATTGTCAAGAGTTCAAAGATCTGATGGGAACAGTAATCAAATGATAGTATATTGATTGACAGCTGGTCCAAAGTAAGTCTGTTAGTGATGACACGGCATCTATTCATTGTGACGTTCTGAAGTTTGTATGACGTAAAATCAACAGTAGGCTTGAGGGCAGTTCAAAATTACCATTATTTACAGCAGACGTGCTTTTAGCATGCGATGGACGTTCTGACTGATTGTAAATTATGTAAAATGACTGTATTTATTAATAATACCATCAACAAAGATATTTTGATCATTATTTCCGATATAGAGGTCTTCGGAAATTAATCCGTTTAAGTGGTACATGGAGGCACTCAAATTATACAAATTGTTAGCTTCCTGGGCAGTAATTGAACTAGAGTTTAAAAATGCCTGTCCACAATTCTCCATTCGCTGTATAATTCCATAATCAGCAAAACTCCTTACAAAATTATTTATGGTATGCATCTACAGAAACACAACAACTTTTAAGGACTTCTTGTTTTCGGTCTACGTAAGTTTTCACCACGGATACAATTTCTTGTGAAGACTTTGTTCTCGGGACTAATACTTCTGGAGAAACTCTGTTAGACTAAGGTGGATTTATACACTTTTTGTTATCGAGATAGGTCTTGGGAAATTGAACCCACACGATTTACACGTTTTTCTGCATGAAGTAGAGAGTATGTCGTTGCTGCTGGCAAACAATAAATAGTGATATGGATCCTTTTCTGGACAAGAAAGGGTACACTTCGTTCTCAACCTTGAATCGTGCGCCATGTTTCTCGCGACCTAACATTACATTTCTTGAACAGGAAAACCCACTTTGGGAATTTAAACAAAGGCAAAGCCAATGTAAATATTTGGTTTTAATCATGTGGGGTTCTTGTACAACGTAACAAAATTTACACTGGAAATGTATATTCACTATGGACTTTTTCGTTTCAGTATTATTTAATTGGAAAGAGAAATATATGTTTTATTGTCACATCCTGGAATATACTTTAAGAAATGAACCATATGTTTATATTGTATTAGTACTGTATTATTTATTCATGTTATATTTAATTGAATATGTCTTGGAATGCAATAAAATATGATAAAGATGGATATGAAATATATAATTAATGGGAAAAACATTTTCATATTTAAATATTATTTTTGAATATTTAAAAAACATGGAGACGCTATAAACTAATAATAGCCATACCTTGGTCATATGCCACGTGACTTTTTAGTCAGTTTCACGAACCATGGATTCACTTCCGGAAATAATTAGATTTAAACACGCTCGGAAAAACGGTAATATTGAACTAATGTACATGAATGGCAATTTTTTTAAATGGTGATTAAATGAAGTAGATACAGTTGAACACTTTCTATGATTATTTGAATAGATTCTCACAATATTATAACGAGTGCGTTAAAATTCACGTTAAGGGCACGAAATATGGAAGCTCGAGGATAATTTTCAACAAAAACTGCAATTGTTTTTCATGGCGGGTCTATCTCTAGATCAGGGGTCACCAAACTACGGCCCGCGGGCCGCATCCGGCCCGCGGCTTCGATTTGTCCGGCCCGCGGTGTTGTACTTTTTTTAAAAACGATTTTGCATGTATTTAAAATTTTAACAGTCGCTTCGGCCCGCAAACCCCCTTCAAAACTTTAACATGGCCCTTGTAGTGCCAGAAATGATAATTTTGTTGTAAAGGCTGAGGTCCCATCATAAAAGGGAGTGAGTGCCCCATTCCATCACTTTGAATTTATTTGTCATCAAGAAAACTTGTTCCTTATCATGATCTGAGTCACTATTAGATATTGGAAACTACCTGACACATTGATTGACAGGTAAAGCTCAACACCTTACTGACCACCTGTCATAAAAAAAACTTATTCCTTATTATGATCTGATTCATTTTATTAGATCTCAGAAAATACCTGACAAATTGATTGACAGGTGAAGCTTGACATTGTACTGACCGCCTGTCATATAGATGGAGGTTAATTAGCCTTCTCTTATGCCAAAAGATTGACAAATAGATTTTTTCTTATTTACACCTTATTTAATATGATTTTCTAGCTAAGTCACCTACTTGACCAGTCATAATTCATATGCAACTCGTGGCACCTACCACTTTCTAGCAACTGACTGCCTTCGAGAAAATTTTGGACTTTTTGAAAGTCACATAGCATGATATACTGTGCATTAATTTTGTTTTTAATGGGTATACAATTTCATGGTGTTGTTTCCACAGAATGATTTTTTGTTGATTCATTAAATTTCTGGTTTGTAACAATCACAAAATTCTTGAAAATTGGTACCCCACAAAAATTAGTACCTTGCAAACATTAATATTCCACTAAAATCGGAACCCTACAAAACATAGTGAGTTCACAGTATCAGCAGCACAATTTTTGAAGATGAGACAATGTTTGGCTGAATCTTGATTTGTCATTGAAACATCTATTCAGCAAACTTACTTTGATGTATGATTATTACAAAATTTTATCTCAATTTTAGGTCAACCAGCCACCATAGAAACTAGAATACCAATCCTGTACCTGGATATTCATTTGATGCCTGGAGCATTTTTCAGCCAGCTGATACCAAATGACTACAATGGCTTTGCTTATGTCTGGCGGGGAGCAGGTATATATATATATATATATATATATATATATATATATATATATATATATATATATATATATATATATATATATTGCATGATATTTCTTTCTGGAACCCTTGTTGCATATTCAGTCCATTTAGCTTATTTTTCAGAAATAATTTATTTTCATAAATTAAATGCCATTAATCACAAATTATTGTTAATGTATATTTTGTATTTGTTGCTTTTAATAAGAATACAACAATACCCCAATATGTTTTTCACCTGAAACACTTCCAGACTTTAACTACTGGTATTAATCCTTATATTCAGACCCTCTAGTTTTCTGGATGCCGACCCTATACATTTTCCATCTATAAAAGGAATAAAAAAAATCACCAACAAACACAACAAACAAATGAATTCCAGATTTTCTGAATGTTGTGACGAGGTTGCATTTTATTTCTTTCACAGGGAACAGTATTAGTAATCACACTCATTCGGATGCTTACTATTTCTCCCAATATTTGTTAGTGCCTACTGGACATGGACTTTAATGCATGATTCTATAATGGCTACCTTTGTGTGCTATTCACTAATCATGGTCAGTTAAAATTTACAGCAAGTTATATGAAATGCAAATTATTTAAGTAATTATATAGAGAATGCATATGTAACTGTCATATAACATCATGTTGTTGGAAAATGCTGGCAAGGTCTTTTCTCAGAGGAATACAATTAAGTAATGCAACCGTGGTTCACTTTCAGTAAATGGAGGATGACAAATAAGTCAAATGAAATCTTACTCTGAATGAGCAACCTAATTTTTTTTAGCATGAAACTGGAAACGTGGATATTATATTTTAGTTCTAATAGACGATGTGGAAACTAAGTGCTCCAAACTTTTCTTTCCACTCTATGATTTCAATACATGTATGAATTTGCGTTCACAAGCTTACATATGCCAGTTACCCAGGTGAGCAGTGTCAGACCTGCTTGGGCCTTGTGTTGGGTGCATGATATACCCACATCCCAAGATTTACCTACAATGCCAGTTTGATATCATTAGGTTTGGTAGTATCGAAATGACAGATCATACAGGGAGGACCAGCAGATACATTGAAGGACAGATGGATGGAAAATATTGATCTTTGATATTGCTCACTTTCTAAGTGTGATTAGGGAAAATGTGTCCGTCTTTCATTATAAACACTTTCTAAGTGTGATTAGGGAAAATGTGTCCGTCTTTCATTATAAACACCTACTTTGCAGGAATATTTTACTAAACAAACACAGAAATGGTTCAATTTACACAATCCATTCATGAGTTTATCTCCAGTTACGAAACATTGTGAAAAATGATTCATTTAATAGTTGACAACCCAGTCAAAACATGCTAATATAAACAATAAGCAAGTAATGTATCGCCATGTGCCATTGAAACCCTAACATGTGCCGGATACCTGGAGTTCTGACCAATGTTATCACTGGCTTAGTTGTGAGACAATCTCGTGATTTACACATTGCACTGGAAGCTTGTCTGAAATTCAAGCCTTATGTCTGTTTCCTAACTGATTACCAATATATATAATATACAAATTCAGATTGTCATGATTTAAACATTTTTCAACCATTGTACATGAAAGTTTTAGTATACACTAATTGACATTGGGTAAAGTGTCAACATAAAATACTCTGATTTATATATAATGTGCTGTGCTAATGAGGAGGTGTGGTTAATTCTGTTCTGGCGATAGGTCAGTTGTCTAACATAAAACGTGTCATCAAGCAGTTGGGTTAAGGGAGACAACTTTTCATGGTTGATAAGTGTAATAACACAGGATAATATACATATATTGAACTAATTATAGAAAAATCTAATAAATAAATGGTGGAAATAAATCAAAACAGAGTTTGTTTATGTACCTTTTAAAGAGATACAAGAATTAGTAAGTGGCATCTTTTTGATTGGTCAGATAAGTAAATACACAGTGTCATAGATTTTGATTTGTCAGATAAGTAAATACACAGTATCATACAGATTTTGATCAGTCAGGTAAGTAAATGCACAGTGTCATGCAGATTTTGCATGAGTTAATGTATACTTAAACACAAAATGATTACATCCATCATAAACAACTTGAATGCTTATAGTGCACTGACCTGTGGCATTGTTATGTCCCTTGTGACTTATCATGGTAATGTTATTGTATAATTGTATTGGGATTGATGGAACTTAATGGGGGTTCCATTAAGAGGAGTGGAAAGTGTTTTAATTACAAAAGGATCAGGGGAACATTATTACATGTGAGCAATTTTCTTCAGTTCAAAGAATAATTCCTGCAGTCAGGACATTATAAAAGGACTGAAGTTACGTAGAAATATGGAGACTTGTTACCGACAGATGCTAGTTCTATAGGTGGATCACATTTGAGATTAAAAGAAATTTTGTTACCTACTGATTTATCTCCCCTAAATAGTATTTTAATTGATTAAAAGGTATCATTTCATCTGTTTTTAATTTTTGATGATTCCAGGGTATCATTTCATCCGTTTTTAATTTTCGATGATTCCAAGGTATCATTTCATCTGTTTTTGCAGGGTATTTAGGTAAAAGTGAAACTCCAGCACAGATGGGACAAGTTGGTGTGCTGCCAAAGTCTGGAGATCAATTTCAAATGAAAGCTGAGAAAAATCAAGGTATGTGCTAGGGTTAACGGTCTTAAATGTGAGGTATTTCTTTGCTGTGTAGGTAAAATTTCTTGTGCAATTGGAGCTGAGTTCTTAATGAACTCAAATTTCCTTCTTGGTTTTTTTTTATTTAAAAAAGTCCAGGAATTTAATTCATTAGATCTAGACTCAATCAATTTGCAACATTGTGTGTTACATACCTGCCAGCAAAACATTGATGGCCTGCATTATAATGATGTTGGCTGTGTACCTAAGAATTCAACTCTAGATACAAATTTCTGACCTCTTCAGAATAGTCCCACAACTGTAAAGGTCACATTCTGTTTATAAATATGCCTTGCTTTGTTTCAGACTGTCACATTCTATCTGTATATATGCCTTGTTTCGTTTCAGACTGTCACATTCTATCTATATATATGCCTTGTTTTGTTTCAGACTGTCACATTCTATTTGTATATATGCCTTGTTTTGTTTCAGACTGTCACATTCTATCTGTATATATTCCTTGTTTTGTTTCACATTCTATTGATAGCAGGACACACTGTAGGAGACGCCACTGTATAATATGGCCCCTTTGACATGAACATGCACAAGCAGATCCAACAAGTCATAATAGCTTCAGACTGTCACATTTTGTTGATAAATATACCTTGTTTTGTTTCAGACTGTCACATTCTGTTGATAAATATGCCTTGTTTTGTTTCAGACTGTCACATTCTGTTGATAGCAGGACGCCCAATAGGAGACCCCATTGTACAGTATGGTCCCTTTGTCATGAACACACAGGAGCAAATCCAACAGGTTAAAATAGTTTGTCTTTTTTGTAGATCAAAGAAATTTTTGTTCTAACAACTTGATTTTGCTACAACATTAATGACAGGTAGAAATTTAATCCTTAAAGATAAATTTGTTGAAATTTTAGGAAGCAAATGGATGTCACATTAAACTCTTAAAAAATGTTCTCTTCCTACCTAAGACTAATTATATGCACCATAAATTTACGTCATTATGATATATTGATACACCATGAATTTAAGTCATTATGATGTATTGATACACCATGAATTTAAGTCATTATGATGTATTGATACACCATGAATTTAAGTCATTATGATGTATTGATATACCATGAGGTTAAGTCATGATGATGTATTGATACACCATGAATTTAAGTCATTATGATGTATTGATACACCATGAATTTAAGTCATTATGATGTATTGATATACCATGAGTTTAAGTCATGATGATGTATTGATACACCATGAGTTTAAGTCATTATGATGTACTGATACACCATGAATTTAAGTCATTATGATGTATTGATATACCATGAGTTTAAGTCATTATGATGTATTGATATACCATGAATTTAAGTCATTATGATATATTGATACACCATGAATTTAAGTCATTATGATGTATTGATACACCATGAATTTAAGTCATTATGATGTATTGATACACCATGAATTTAAGTCATTATGATATATTGATACACCATGAATTTAAATCATTATGATGTATTCATACACCATGAATTTAAGTCATTATGATGTATTGATATACTATGAATTTAAGTCATTATGATATATTGATATACCATGAATTTAAGTCATTATGATGTATTGATACACCATGAATTTAAGTCATTATGATGTATTGATATACCATGAGTTTAAGTCATGATGATGTATTGATATACCATGAGTTTAAGTCATTATGATGTATTGATACACCATGAATTTAAATCATTATGATGTATTGATACACCATGAATTTAAGTCATTATGATGTATTGATATACCATGAATTTAAGTCATTATGATGTATTGATACACCATGAATTTAAGTCATTATGATGTATTGATATACCATGAGTTTAAGTCATGATGATGTATTGATATACCATGAGTTTAAGTCATTATGATGTATTGATACACCATAAATTTACGTCATTATGATATATTGATACACCATAAATTTACGTCATTATGATGTATTGATACACCATGAATTTAAGTCATTATGATGTATGGTTGCACCATGAATTTACGTCATTATGATGTATTGATACACCATGAATTTAAGTCATTGTGATGTATTGATACACCCTGAATTTAAGTCATTATGATGTATTGATACACCATGAATTTAAGTCATTATGATGTATTGATATACCATGAGTTTAAGTCATTATGATGTATTGATATACCATGAATTTAAGTCATTATGATATATTGATACACCATGAATTTAAGTCATTATGATGTATTGATACACCATGAATTTAAGTCATTATGATGTATTGATACACCATGAATTTAAGTCATTATGATATATTGATACACCATGAATTTAAAATCATTATGATGTATTCATACACCCTGAATTTAAGTCATTATGATGTATTGATATACTATGAATTTAAGTCATTATGATATATTGATATACCATGAATTTAAGTCATTATGATGTATTGATACACCATGAATTTAAGTCATTATGATGTATTGATATACCATGAGTTTAAGTCATGATGATGTATTGATATACCATGAGTTTAAGTCATTATGATGTATTGATACACCATGAATTTAAATCATTATGATGTATTGATACACCATGAATTTAAGTCATTATGATGTATTGATATACCATGAATTTAAGTCATTATGATGTATTGATACACCATGAATTTAAGTCATTATGATGTATTGATATACCATGAGTTTAAGTCATGATGATGTATTGATATACCATGAGTTTAAGTCATTATGATGTATTGATACACCATAAATTTACGTCATTATGATATATTGATACACCATAAATTTACGTCATTATGATGTATTGATACACCATGAATTTAAGTCATTATGATGTATGGATACACCATGAATTTAAGTCATTATGATGTATTGATGCACCATGAATTTACGTCATTATGATGTATTGATACACCATGAATTTAAGTCATTGTGATGTATTGATACACCCTGAATTTAAGTCATTATGATGTATTGATACACCCTGAATTTAAGTCATTATGATGTATTGATACACCCTGAGTTTAAGTCATTATGATGTATTGATACACCTTGAATTTAAGTCATTATGATGTATTGATACACCATGAATTTACGTCATTATGATGTATTGATACACCATGAGTTTAAGTCATTATGATGTATTGATACACCATGAATTTAAGTCATTATGATGTATTGATATACCATGAATTTAAGTCATTATGATGTATTGATGCACCATGAATTTATGTCATTATGATATATTGATACACCATAAATTTACGTCATTATGATATATTGATACACCACGAATTTAAGTCATTATGATGTATTGATACACCCTGAATTTAAGTCATTATGATATATTGATACACCACGAATTTAAGTCATTATGATATATTGATAAACCATGAGTTTAAGTCATTATGATGTATTGATACACCATGAATTTAAGTCATTATGATGTATTGATACACTATGAATTCACATCATGATGATGTATTGATACACCATGAATTTAAGTCATGATGATGTATTGATACACCATAAATTTAAGTCATTATGATGTATTGATACACCATAAATGTAAGTCATTATGACGTATTAATACACCATAAATTTATGTCATTAATTTAAGTCATTAAGATGTATAGATACACCAGAGATTTAAGTCATTATGATGTATTGGTACACCATAAATTTAAGTCACTATGATGTATTGATACACCCTGAATTTAAGTCATTATGATGTATTGATACACTATGAATTCAAGTCATGATGATGTATTGATACACCATGAATTTAAGTCATGATGATGTATTGATACACCATAAATTTAAGTCATTATGATGTATTGATATACCATGAATTTAAGTCATTATGATATATTGATACACCATAAATGTAAGTCATTATGACGTATTAATACACCATAAATATATGTCATTAATTTAAGTCATTAAGATGTATTGATACTCAATGAATTGAAGTCATTAAGATGTATTGATACACCATTAATTTAAGTCATTTAAGTCATTATGATGTCTTTATACACTATAAATTTAAGTTATTATGATGTATTGATACACCATGAATGCACCATGAATTTAAGTCATTATGATGTATTGATACATCATTATTTTAAGTCATTATGATGTATTGATACACCATAAATGTAAGTCATTATGACGTATTGATACACCATAAATTTATGACATTAATTTAAGTCATTATGATGTATAGATACACCATAAATTTAAGTCATTATGATGTATTAGTGCAAAATAAATGTAAGTCATTATGATGTATTGGTACAACATAAATTTAAGTCATTATGATGTATTGATACACCCTGAAATTAAGTCATTATGATATATTGATACACCCTGAATTTAAGTCATTATGATGTATTGATACACCCTGAATTTAAGTCATTATGATGTAATGGTACAACATAAATTTAAGTCATTATGATGTATTGATACACCCTGAATTTAATTCATTGTGATGTATTGATACACCCTGAATTTAAGTCATTGTGATGTATTGATACACCATGCATTTAAGTCATTATGATGTATTGATACACCATGAATTTAACTCATTATGATGTATTGATACACCTTGAATTTAAGTCATTATGATGTATTGATACACCATGAATTTAAGTCATTATGATGTATTGATACACTATGAATTTAAGTCATTATGATGTATTGATACACCATGAATTGAAGTCATTATGATGTATTGATCTTCAGATAGATGAAGACAGAAATTGATCACATCCATATTTACTGCCCAGTTGATTTCTTGAAAAAAATATTTGTATTTCTTCTTCTTTTCTCTGTCTCAGGCTATTGAAGGCTACCATGCTGGCAGACTAGGGGAAATCCCTGGTAAAGAGGAGAGGTTCGAACAGACAAGCAAGGCTCGTGCCAAACAGAAACAAACAGGAAAGTGGTAGTTTGAGAAATTATAACTAACTATATTTTACAAGAGTGCACAGTTATTTTTGTCACTTGGGTATATAGAACACAGTTTTGAAATGAAAAACATTCAAAATATCTTTGTGTGTGTGCTACAGAGAGAGAGAGAGAGAGAGAGAGGAGTTGTTGTCCAAATGCTGCACTCTAATAAGGTTGTTGGAATGTCTGAAGTTAGACTTTTTTTATTATAAGTGACCCCATTACTTTTTTCAATATGAAACATTGTATACATCATATACATTAGTTGTTGCAGGACACGTATATTTCAAACAATATTTGTATGTTTTAATTTACAAGATAATTACACAGTAAAAATACTTTTGGAGACTTTTTATATTTGATTTTTGTTATCCTTGTTTGTTATTGAGATAATATTGTCTATTGTTCATTATGAATTTAAGATGAATACTATTCTTTTACAGTAAAAACTAAAATTAAGAAATGGAGACAATTTCGGTGCATCTTCTTCCTAATCAGTATTGTATTAGTGCAGTCATAAAGTGTACTTTGGATTTAGTTTGAAAATATTTTATATCTGACTATATGTCCATGTTTCTATGTCTGTCTGTTTGTATGTATTTATGTTTCTGACCAAGTTTTACTATATATATATATGCTGAGCAGTCAGTACATTTATATTCACGCTTGCAAATTGATGTAGTCTACTAGTATATTCACTTTATGTAAGACAAGTATACATACAATTATAAATACAAAAATAAGAAAGTCAAAATATATCAAAATTTGAGATAAGTAAGGTGAGAGAGTTCATGACAATGTCTGCAACTTTACCATGACTTATCCAAACGTATAACCTTTACTTACAGCTGTGGAATATTTTTTAATATGAAGTAAATGGCAAAATATACTTCTAAGGAAAGTTAAGCAACACCAGTCTCATAGCCAGCAATTAATATATGGTTCAGTCCGACCACAGTTCAGTGGTGAGGTCAGAGGTAAACTGGAAGAGACTATCATATGCATTCATGGTTTTGAAATGTAAAATATCTGTGTGTGTGTATGTGTGTGTGTGTGTGTGTGTGTGTGTGTGTGTGTGTGCTAGAGGGAGAGTAGTTGCTGTCTGAAAGATATACAATTAAGATGTTTTGCAATATCCAAAGTTGGACTTCATTGCTTTTTTTAGTATGATCCATTATATAAATCATATACCGGTACTTAGGTGTTATAGGACACGTATATTTCTATATATGAACAATATTTTTATTTTATTTGAGAAGATATTTACACAGTAGAACTACTTTTAAACATTATTTTGCATTTGATTTTTGTTATCCTTGTTTGTTATTGAGAGAATGTTGTATATTGTTCATTCTGAATTTCATGTTAATACATGTATCATACTTTTTAAATAAAAACTAAAAATGGAGACAATTCTTATTTCTATTTTTCCTGAACAATATTGTATTAGTGTATTCGCAAAGTGTTCTTTGGATGTGGCTTGAAAATTTCTCATATCTCTCTGTAAGTTTACCTATGTTTCTGTGTCTGTCTGTTTGCAAATATGTATATTTCTAACCAAGTTTTGCTAGATATATAAATAGAAAGAAACATACATACTTACAAAAACCTGATTGATGTCCAGTATTACCATTCCCTCCTCAGCTATGATCAATATCCGCTTCTTATTAAACAGGTTACTTGCAGATTCATTTCTCTCCGACTAATTGCTCTGTTTTACTTTCAACACTTTCCAACAGTTTTGCAATTTAACCCTTTTGGTTGCATCTCTTTCTATGCTGATTTCTTTTATTATGTTCACAATCTGTTTTTCATACATACCAACATCAGATCTCATAGATTCAGTTTTAGAAATGACATCTACAATAGAATTTACATTACCCATAGTTCTCTTTCCTTCTTGATCCTTTTCACCGTGGCTGGAAAATCTCTGCTTTGAATTTTTCCATGGTATGCATCAATAAAAGTGCCAGCTTTTCTTATCTGTTCATCAAATGGCTTATTTGTGCCTTGAAGTAACCAGCGCAATTATCGAAGAATTTACAGAGTTTTATGAGTAAAATGAATTAGTTTAGATAGGAAAGTCAGTAAAGAAACAAAAGTGTAAAAAAACAGCTGTTAATGATTTAAAGATAGTTTTGATTACAAACTTTATTTAATTGTGAAGAAAAGTTTCAAATCAGTAGATCTTACAAAGATAAAATGTACAATGTTGAGATAAACAAGTAAAATGTGTCTCTAATGTTATATATATATTTAATAAATAAGGTTGAAACTTTTTGATACGGATATGCTAAAATACAGATATGCTAAAGCATACAATTGTATCATTAAATTGGATAAACGGGTATATTATGAAGCAGGAAAAAACAATTGTTACAAAGATTTCTAAGAACTAAATATAACAATGACATCAAAAGGTGTGTGTAACAATATAATTAAAACAATGGAAAATGTTAATATTATATCAAAGGCATATATATTATCATTGATTATGGATGTGTTATATCAAAGGCATATAAATCATCATTGATTATGGATGTGTTATATCAAAGGCATATAAATCATCATTGATTATGGATGTGTTATATCAAAGACATATAAATCATCATTGATTATGGATGTGTTATATCAAAGGCATATAAATCATCATTGATTATGGATGTGTTATATCAAAGGCATATAAATCATTGATTATGGATGTGTTATATCAAAGGCATATAAATTATTATTGATTATGGATGTGTTATATCAAAGACATATAAATCATCATTGATTATGGATGTGTTATATCAAAGGCATATAAATCATCATTGATTATGGTTGTGTTATATCAATGGCATATATATTATCATTGATTATGGATGTGTTATATCAAAGGCATATATATTTTCATTGATTATGGATGTGTTATATCAAGGGCATATAAATCATCATTGATTATGGATGTGTTTCAAAACGAGAATTAAACATAAAAGCAGATATCAAGATGACTTTTTAAAAAGCAGGTGTTCTTGAACAACATATTGTAAAATCAAAAAGAAGTATAATAAAGTATCTCTACTGAGATAAAAACAGTAAAAAAAATAAAAAGTGGATAAACATAAGCCGATCGAAAAAAATCGTCGTACAACCAATTATTAACAATGACATTAAAAGATCTGTGCAACAAATAAATAAAGGCAGTGGAAAATGTAAATGTATGAGTATCGTTGCAAGAAATTCTGGCTACCCCCCCCCCAGTCCCACCCCCGTAAAACTTAATTATAGGTCCCACTCCCAATAAAAGAGGTTGTTTGATTGGACTTTCGGGCCACCACTGTGTCCGCCCCCACCCCCACCCGCAGCTGCGGGGGTTGCATGGGCGTCGGACGGTTGCTACACCACTGCGATGTATCCATTGTATATACATAAGCATTGATAATGGATGTGTTTGAAGAATTGAGAAAAGAAAAATAAATGTTAAGAAGGCTTGTGGAAAAGCAACTGTTTCAAAGGTCAATATAGTACAAGATAATGCACGAGATGTAATATCTTAACTGAGATATTCAAACAGTAAATAAGTTTCAAAAATAACTTCAGGAAAAAAGGTTCAAGAAAACATTAGCTCTGATAGCCTTCGGACATAAAACCTGAAGAAATAAAAAACAAAGGAAAAGTCAAACACTCATGGTTATAAAGATGAAGGCCTAATAGGAATCGGTCTTGTAAATATTTCAGACATATTATCAAACTATTTTGAAAACTTGGATCATATAGCATTATCAAGGCCACCTTCAAATGCAGTCACAAACTAGCGACACCTATAATCATGTATCAAAACTGATTTCTCAAAAAATTTACTCTTATTTCTTCCGATCTTAAATTAGGATATTTAAATAAAAATAAAATCTTAAATTAGGATATTTAAATATAAATATTTTACAGCTATATTAAAGAGTGAAAAAGAAAAACAGTGAAAAGTGCATGCCAACCTGGGAATACAATTTTCCACAGGGACTGCAAGCATGTATAAACATCAAGAGTTTTTGACAACATTCACGTTTTCAAAGAAAAGAGATTAATACATTGTCATCATTGTAAACTAAAGCTTTTTCCATTAATTTCTGAGTCAAAGATTATTTATAATTGAATAGAAAAGACGGGAAAAAAATCTTGCTTTTTTAACCTAAATAGATTTTATTATTCTAAAATTACATCACAGATAAGTGATTAATATTTAATATGATTAATATTTAATAAGACAAATACAAAATACTCAAAGCTTTATCTTTAAGATTAAATTAATCGAGTTTTAAATTATCATTTCCTAGTAATTTTGGTCGCACTATTGTATGACAAGTTCGATGTTAAAGATCTTTGTATCAGTACTGTTGATCTAATTTCATTTTATTTGTTTGCACCTTTGTTAGGTGTAACGTTAATAACCAAAGTAAATAGGCTTCAACCGCCATTGATTATAAAACCTTAAAAAACATGTTTCTATACCAAAAAGTATATTAGCAAATAATGCAATAATATGTTCAATTTTTATAAAATTTCAACAAGCACGTGATACGGAGCCTTGCACTAAGAAAACATACAGACAGAGGATATACGCATTGTTATATCCTCTGTACAAACACAGTTTAAATGAGATTTCTCAAAAGAAGATTTTTGAAGCAAAATTTTTTAATGGAATAAAACTGGCCTTATTAAAAAATTTTTAATATAAATCAACATCCTTAACATCAACTCTTTAAAGAATTTTTGCATTGACCTTTCTTTAAGATTTTATCTCTAGGGATATTTTCGACTCAAAGAAGAAGTCTTGACGACTTTCATTGAAAGGAATCAGAGAAATAAGGGGGAACTTATGGGTACCGGGTACGAATAGCAAGTGCAATGTGGATAGATTTTATCAACATTTTGAACCATCTAAACCCCTACTTAGAGGGTTTTGATTTCAACGCCTCTTTGGCAGTCTCTAGTCATAACCATCAAAATATATTAAGTTGAAGGCATGCTCTTATCACTGTTACAATGTTGACAAAACAAAACTTTTAAATTGTTTACTACCGTACTTCAAAATGTAGTTGTCCCAGAAGGACACCATATGTTTGTGTCAGCACCAGTATCTACACAATGGTGCGTTTGATTGTTTGAGCAGATGACACACATGCTCATCATATTCAGTGTTATATGACATTATAAAATCAATTCATTCCCTAAAGTTTTAAATCCCGTGTACCCTACAAAGGAAAGATCATACAGAAACCTATTTCTTTGAAACTGAAATAAATTTGCTTGTTAGTAAAATAATGATTTCATTCGATGGCATAGCTCAGTTAGTAGACCGTCGAACTCATAATCCAAGGGTCGCGGGTTCGATACCCCCCAATGCCAGCACGGGTCGGCAGCCTAAGTGTGTCCTTGGGAAAGACATCTTAGCCCCATTTCCTCGGCAATCGATGTTTTAAAAGAAGAAGAAGAGTCTTTATTCATTCCAAAAGCCCCAAACGGACTGTGAGGGTACATTCCAATAGCCCAAACGGACTGTGAGGATACATTCCAATAGCCCAAACGGAATGTGAGGGTACATTTTTTTCAATTAATTGAACTGAATGGCGGATAGTACAATA
The DNA here is from genome assembly GCA_029931535.1 of Margaritifera margaritifera. Taxonomy (NCBI): domain Eukaryota; kingdom Metazoa; phylum Mollusca; class Bivalvia; order Unionida; family Margaritiferidae; genus Margaritifera; species Margaritifera margaritifera. The sequence goes on from JAQPZY010001577.1 coordinate 3,851,245, forward strand.
AAGAACAAGGTATCAGTATATGTACAAAGAAAAAATAGTAAGAAACGAAATTACATATGCATGCAGATGTAGATCAATGGAAATGAAATAAGCAGGCTAATTCACAAAATATCTCGGTAGGGAGAACGAGATATTTACATTATTAAGGGTAATAATATGAAGATAAAATCAGAAGTGATATAATTCAAATTCATATTGAAGTAGTGGTCAGTCAAAATATTTACAAGATATCTGAATATACGACGGTATTTCTATGAGTAAAAGCTTTATAAATGTAAGTGGAAAAATTATTCAAAATTCTAGTGTTCTGGGTATTCATAAGTTCTATAAATTTAAAAATATTTGGTCTTTTTTTAAATATTTCTTTATATATTTGGCTCTTAGATTTTTATACAATAAGCATTCAAGAACAAAATGATATTCATCTTCAAGGAGGTTACAAACAGAACAAAGTCTGTCATGAATTGGTTTACGGTCTCGCCCATCTACCAGCTTCAACTTCGAGTCTGTGAGACTCTAAATTTAGCAATCGCATTTCTATATTTCAAAGAATCTATGCTCTCAAGGTAAAGCTTTGATCCTAAATTTGCAATATTTACATAAAGTAATGCTCAACTACTGTTCTTAAGACGATCCATCCAATTTTCGATAAAATTGTCCATACCTTAATTTAAATAACTGCAAAAATATGTCATCGTTTCTGACCCCTTGATTAACCCAAAATTCATAGGATCCTAATCTTGACAATAAATCTTTAACTAAATATGCCCAGTTTACATTACTGGGTACAGCTTCTAAATCGTTCAACATTTTTTGGTATATATATATATATATATATATAATAATAATAATAATAATAATAATAATAATAATAATAATAATAATATTTGTCCTCCTTTGCGTCTAATATCTTAAACCAATATTTCACAATGTGAGAAAATCATTTTACTATCATTGTCGTACACCAGAACTAGCCGTAAATAAAATCATTTTGTGTTGTCTTCTTCACTCCTAATATCTTTTTGCATAAATGTAAGTGCACTCTTTGAATGCATTTAGCAGGAATAAATCCCCAAACCTGGAAACAATAATTTAAGATAGGTTTAAAGATAGGTTTAATCAGTCTATCAAAAAGATTCGTGACATGGCTTTTTTTTACGAATGTAAATTTATAAGGGTGCACTATCAAGTAAAAATATCGCTTGCCCTGCCATTGTTGTCTGTGCTTTGGTAAAGGAACCACCAGACGTCATAACAAGCCCAAGATATGTAAACTTATTTGCAATTTCTAGTTTTTTATAACAGTAAGTGAATTCCATATTTCTAGGTACAGTACCGCTTTTTCTAAATATCATACTCTTTATTTTTAAGGAGTTAACCTCAAGTTTCCACTTAGCACAATAATCTTTCAAATAATTTAGCCCGGACTGAAGGCCGTCGGGCGAACCTGAAAAGATGATAATGTCATCTGCGTATAAAATAATAAAAAGATGTAACATGCTAATATCTATACGTTCAATACCATGAATGGCAAACTCTTCCTCTAAATCATTTACAAGAATACAAGATAATTCATCACTTAATATATTATTATCATATTTTACTCTTAACTTTACATTGCTGTACATTGATTTGATTATATCTAGAATATTTCCCCTTAAAGTAAGCTTATTAATTTATACCATACATCATCCCTTACTATGTAATCAATCGCTTTGGTGAAATCAATAAACGCACAAAATAATTTTTTTTACCTTGATTAATAATATGTGAGATAAACCCATGTACAATTAAGAATATTGTCAACTGTACTCATGTTTTTTCTAAATCTTGCGTGTGCTATAATAAAGACATGATTGTTTTCTGCCCAGTCAGTAAGTATACTTTTGAATAATTTACCTATGCAACTCAGAAGCGTTATACCTCTATAATTATTAACATCATCTAAATTCCCCTTTTTTATGCAGTGGTATAACTAGACCTTCAGGCCACATTTCTGGAAAGTGATCACTTTAAATACAGCATTAAATAAATTACACAGTGTATTAAAAAATATATATTTACCATGGTAAAGAAACTCATTGATAATCATATCTGGACCAGCACAGCGGCCTACTTTTATTTGACGTAAAGCCTTTTTTTACCTCTTGAAAGGAAATATCTTTATTTAGTTCATTAAACATGACATCAAACTCTCCCGAAAGATTAATACAGTGTGTACTCATCTTTATTTGCAAACTGTAAATATCGATAATTCAATTATCTTGCATTTAAACCCAGTCTTACTTGATAAACTAAAGAGCTTAATAAAGAAACAAGATTCTTTCAAACTGAAATGGATTTATCTCTGGTAAAAAATTGTATCAATCGATGGTATCACAATTACTCAATAATCTTTAATAACATCAATATAGTGTGTACATATTTTATTTTTTAGTTCGGTGTCCCGTATACAGATCTTTGTAATATAATTTATATCCTATTTGTAACGTGAATTTTTTATACTAAAAAAATAAAAATAAATGAAATTATCTATTTTTAAAGCTTGCAACATGATACCAAATGCAAAAATAACAATAATTTTGTTCAGTCATGTCAACCCTTTTTCATAACATTTAAAATAAATTACCGCTTCTCCAACGTAATACAAAGTTAACAACTTCCAGAAGAAAAAAATACACATTGGTACGGTATACCTTAGAAATAAAGATAGATATCGAAATGTAGATAGACAGAGAGACCGAGAGATGAATGGATAGAGGGAGCGAGGATAGATGGATTTTCTTGACAGAGATCTCAATGTTTCGTACCAGGAGAAGTTTTCACGATATAAATTTTTTGAAAGTCTAAAAACCGTCATTAAAATTTATTATTATTAATTTGATGTTTATTCTGTACCTTTTTAACACTCATATTATGTTATTTCATTTTTAAGTATTATCATCTTCGCTAGGCAAGGTTCCGATATGCTAACCTATCTACATGTAGATAAGTTAACTTATCGGAACCATGGCTATGGAAGATGAAATATTATAGGATTAAATATAATCATAAAAATACGACAGCAAAACCTGCAATAAACATTCACGATTGATGAAGAGGTACTATCTTATAATAATGGTGATTGAAAATTAAGTCCAGAAACAAACATGCTGTTGAGTCGACCTAAGCAGAAAGAAACCGGATTCTCTCCTCAAATAGATTTTTCGGGTCTAGGATCACAATTTCGATGTACATAACTGATTGTTGATAAGGTAACTATAGTTTACTCCCTATATAATGCGAACATATATAAAGAAATAGAGACAAACAGTTTTATTTGTCTTTAAATATGTGTAATTAATTAAATACTGTGAAATAAGCATTTGGTGAAATTTATATATAATTTTTAAAATATAAACCTTTGGGATAGACCGTATCCAATCGGTGAATCCAATTTGTTTTCTTTAATAGATGTTCCACTTCGGAATTAACAATTCTAAAATTGACACAAATGAAAAATATTGTAATTTATGGAGTCGCTAAAGTTATTTATATCAGGTCTATGTTTCTTCATGCGTTTAGATACTTGCTGTCAAATTTGTTCGGCACACTGTATGCCAAACTATTTACAAGGTATCAAATAAATAACACTTGAAGTTGCACAATTTGTATCATGACGCATTTTACATTTGAAGTTGGCGTTACTGTTCTGAAATAATTATTTTCATTAATAAAAGAACAGTGCCACCATCTGCGTCTATTACATTTTGTATATGCACCTCTTGTAAATGGTTTCGTTATGAATTTAGAATAAACAATGAAATCTTGAAGATTTTTGCTTCTTTTGTAAGTAAGTGTAGGCTTGCTTTTGTGAAGTAATTTAACACTTACATTTCAAAATAATTGCAAAAGATCCCAATATGTGTTGATAATCCTGACTAGATTAAGTAAGCTAGGGTTGTTGATAATCCTGACTAGATTAAGTAAGCTAGGGTTGTTGATAATCCTGACTAGATTAAATAAGTTAGGGTTGTTGATAATCCTGACTAGATTAAGTAAGCTAGGGTTGTTGATAATCCTGACTAGATTAAGTAAGCTAGGGTTGTTGATAATCCTGACTAGATTAAGTAAGCTAGGGTTGTTGATAATCCTGACTAGATTAAGTAAGCTAGGGTTACACTACACAAAGATGATTTTACATTTCAGTGAATCAAACTATGTAAGAAAAGGTTGCTTGTACCTGTGGTGTTGTTAACATTAAATAATTACTATATAATTCGATGGATCTTAACTCTATCATAGCCAGATAAATTGGTGCGCACCTGAAACTGCCTACAAGTAGCTGCAAGTCTATGGTATTTGTTTGTATTTTGATAATATTGATTCTTGTATTCCGTATATTTCGTTTTTAGGTACTGTTTAGAGGAAAGTCAATAAAGCTGAATGTTCGATGACAATCAGTCTCTACATTCTGCATGTCAATTCCGAAACACCAGCTTTAAAAAAAAAACAAATAACAAAATTGAATGTCACCTGTATACAAAACCGCAAATTACTTAGATCGATCTGCAAAAATGTTTTTGAAATATCATCTGAAAGAGAAGACTTCCATGACATTTGCAATTCAGGAAAAATTAAAGTTTAATATATGTATTTCGCGACAAAGTTAGCTGAGAATCTGAAAATGTATACATGTATATATTTCATTTGCTTTCTATATTCCTCAGACTTTTCGATCCAATCAGGAAACAAAATTCTAAAGTAGACTTTAATTGATGCTTTTCAAACAAATTTGCCATTATTTGTATTTGAATCAATTGAATACAATTTGTGTCATACATCCCAAGTGTCTCCATGCTATGACAGTTTATGTTTGCATCATCTGATTACCCACTAATTATTTTTTTTTACATTTTGTAAAGGGAGGGGGGTGGGTGGAAATTCTGTTACAACACTGAAAGCGAAGGTGCGGACACTTGTAAATGATGTTGACACTGTCAGACCTCTTTCGACTTTTGGTATAAATTTGTTGATTTTGTTTCTCAATCATCTACATCAAAACACATACATTAGAGAATAAAAATACACAGTGCTATAAACATTTAGTCAAGCACCTTTAACGCCTTGTCAAGGTGTAAAGAAATATGATTTCATTTTTCGCAGTGTTGATTTTTCTCCATTGTAATGGGAAAACAACATTATGTACACCTTTTAGCAATAACCCGAGAATCTGCCAAAGCCAATTAAGTTCATAATAGCTATGGTATGTCACCCCTCTTATTTTTACCCAGTTTTCACTAAAACTGAATAAACATAATTAAAATACCCTTAGTAATTTAGAACTGCGAATTTAACCTAAGAAATAAAACGCAATTTTAAGGTTAAATGTTACAGGTGAAGGCTTATTAATACTCCTTTTTGTACTTTCTATAGCTGAAATTATTAATTTTTACTTGCTTAAATTTCCGAATAAGATTCAAGTGGCGATTGACTACCAAAAATAGAGGGCGTTGATTTCAACTTTAACAATAGTATGCCCATGTACGAAATGATTATTAGTATCTATTGACAGAAATCTGACCCCGCAAGACGAAGGACCGGAAATAATTTTACTAAGAGAAAGAACGGATGGGGGGGGGAGGGGAGTAGGGGCGTTTGACTATGTTGTCATATTCTACAGAACATAGGAAACGGACCACCACTACGTTTATAGTGCATTTTTTCAAAGCCGTTGTTTGTAACATGTTATGGCCGAACAAGAGCTTGTCCAACAGAGTACGACAAATAGAAAAAATAATGTCTTTATATCTTATTCAACTCGTTATAACTTCGACTTTTTCCAACCAATTTTCGTGCAATATACAGAAAATACCTATGAATTTTGTTTCAATCACAGAAAAGTTTTTTTCAACTCTGGTTTTAAAGAATAGATATTGAAATGAGTAGAGGAGCATTATCCGTTTTTGAGAAGGGTAAATTATATGCGCAAATGAGGAATCAGATATGGTGCAACTAAACGTCTTAATTCCGAACACGACTTACACGAGGTGCTTCAAATTCAAAACAAATTGAACCCTCTGTTGTCTTACCTACTGTACTGTTCAAAGTCAGTTTTGAGTCCAAGAAGTGTTTGTAATAAATATATCTATCAAACTCAAAAGAAGTCACGGCTACCGGATGTAATTGTTTTGCATTCCATTTAGTCCCTTAATCAGGAGAAAGTGTCATTGTACAAAAAAGCGACATTTAAAAGAACAATAGTCTACAAGACAATATTATGTCGTAGATGAAATTTAGCAAGTATACAAGAGTTAAAACAGCTGCATACACATTTCTCTAAGAATTATAGCTTTCCAGATTAAAAAAGTTATCGAATCTTATCGATTTCTTTTCCTGTTGGCGCCTTGTATAAAATAATATAAATGCTTTGTAAAAAGGTCTATCCTTCTTTGACTTCATTTGATTTACATGCAGGTTACTTGTTTTTCATCCATACTGCTTGGGGCCAAAATAATAACTTTAGGTGTCAGTGCTGAACTTTTCATACCACAAAGCTAAGGGCGCTTTCATTTCACATTATAAAAAATTAGGTATATTAATGTTGTTCTGGCATCGTATGTTGCAGAGCTTGTCTACATTTGATACCTTTTAACATTTTAATTGCCGCAAGAGGAAGAAAAAAAAGATCTACCCGTTGCCATGCACCCGAGTGGTGACATATAAAACATGGATTTAATTGATTTGCCTCACACGCAGGTACTAAACATTTTTGGGAAATAAATTGCAGCTAGATCATTTGAAATCAATTGTTACGACTCTATGGTCTAAGAAAAATGTAACAGAAAGAAAGTGAAACCAACAAATCAAGTAAAAATCAACAAGCAATTTATTACTAGATAATTAAAATGAAAAATCAAAAAGTCACTTACAGTAATGTGTTTTGAAATCCTAATAATCCAATAAGAATGATTGTTCTAATCACAAGTCCTTGAATGTTATGATGTGCTAATGGTCTCCAAAGTCCTGATGTACTAGTAATCTTGATGTGCTGATGTCAAAATGAAGTATTCAAAAATCTCTGAATAAGTTCACTTAAATTCCAAAATCATCAATTAAAACTCCAAAATCCAAAAGTTTATGAGCACTGTTATAATCCAATGAATATTTAAAATAATTCCTCTCTTAGAATTTGGAATGAATTTTCACAACTGTAATAGCTCTTTACAAGACTGATGGTAATGTCAAAACTGAATAAATGTCCACCAAACATGGCATATATAAAGATTGGTCACATGACAGAATGTTCTAGAACATGTGTCATCTTAATGGAATTTTACTTGTAAACAAAATTCAACCTTGACCTTCAAATTGATTAAACATATTGATCAAAACAACCTAATTCAAGGACACTAGTTAAACATGTTTTTCCTGATAACATTAAGATTTAAGCAAATATTAAAGTGAAGAAACATTTATAATTTCCTAAAATATTTATAATATTATATAAACATCATACATAACACAATATAATCATGTGGTTACTGGGTCAAACAAAAATTTCTGTCTAGTAATTGCATTGAAAATTAACGCAATTGTTGCTAGAGATCATTTGAAATTAAATATAATTATGTGGTTATTGGGTTAAACAGAAAATTCTGTCTACTAATTGAATTAAAAATTATGCACTTGTGCAAAGAAAAGTGCATTTGTGATGAAATAGTCTTCTACCATTTTTAAAGGGATACATCTATTACTGTCACAAAAAGATGCGATCTAATTCTTATGTATTTCAATGAATAAAACAGTTTTATATTGTTTACTGTCAAACGCTTAGGTTTTAAATCTGTTGCAAGTCAAAACTCGTTACAAGTTTAAGCGTCTGATATAGTGGACACGTGTCTTTTTTCTTGACGGGAACTTAAACGTTATGTTGGGAATTATTTCAAAACTAATTTCTTTTTCTGAAACAAATCAATATTCAAATTATTTCTAAAGAACAAAAATATCGGAAAATTTATTGTTGATAATTTTTGTTTCCTCCGAGAAGAGTTTGACTCAAATATCTATCTGTCTATCTCAAATGTATTTACATACAAAGGGCAATTAATTTACATATTTAACTCATTTGGATGGCTTCCAACGCAAAGAGTTTCAACCAGTTTTATAAAGGAATATTTACTTTTTCAAAATCTAATCGCTGCAAGAAGAAGAAAAAATAAAGAAAAAGAACAGGAAGCCCTACTGGTTCTCATAAACGTTTGTATTTGCAGAACGTTTTACCAAATCGATGTCAGATTCAGGTACTGCTTAACTCACAAGGGAATGACATCGCAGCCTGAGATCAATTCAGTTCGCGGATACTACATCAAACTTTGAATATATTTTAATGATCGTATGAAAACATAACCGTCATTAGTACAAACGACCGCACGTTGTTTGCTTTTAAACAATTAGATTACAATCCGTCGCACCGTCCATTGTAAATGAAAACCCTATATAAGGATTAAGAGTTTGAAACTGATGTGTCATTTTTCTGCTGTGAATGGTGAATATTTAGGTGAGTAATTATTTCAATATATTCCTCTTAGGTCTCTTTACATATGAATAGGAATAAATGGACAAAAAGTTTGCAACTAACGATTTCTGATAGCACAAACTTTAATGGAAATATTTTGTAGGAAAACTGTCTTTTAATGATTAAAGAATTATTAGAAGAGTTTGTCTTAAGCATTAGTTTATAGCTATTTCGGTAAATACGTCTTTTAAAAAAATATATCTATATTTTTTCAGCTATCTTACTATCCATCTGTGTGCCTATCATCTGCGTCGCGCTTTCTGTTTCATCCCGTTTCTGATTATCTGTTAATACAGATTAAATCTGAACATATACCTTGCCTAATGTCAGGTTGAAAACTTTTGAATTATTACACGTTAATTGTTTTCTTAATCATTTAATGTAAATAGATAAAGAACACGGTGTGACGTGAAATTCTGGCAGAGTCAATTAAATCGGGCAGTATGGATAGCAACAGCTGCTTGCGAGAATATCTTATTGGCGTTTAACAGATACAAGCGTACCAGATTTTAAAAAATTTTTTTTTGATATATAAAGAATATTTATTGGCTATCGACATCATATAGTTCTTCAATTTTAAACTCTGTACTCGGTAAAAACAAAATTGTACACAGATTTGCACAGATCGACTGACATAAAATATTAACATTAATTTAGCATCATAAGCAACCGAAATGTTTTAATTCAAAAAAATATTGGGCAGTGATTTTGTAAATTCATGCAGTCACAACCATCAATACATGTATATATTAAAAGATTAACACTTGGAAAAATGTGATCAGTCAAAATTTAAATTTTAAAATGCCATAATATATCTAATTTCAAGATTTTTTCCCACAAGTTTCATTGACATGAAGAATATGACACATACATTGTGATACATTAAATATTGTAACAGTATTGCAACCACTTTCCGTTATTACAAGCAACGTAGGCAATTCCATACAATTATTTTGTGTCATTGTCAGATGAAAGATAAAAGCTACAGAAAGAAAGAAGAATAGGAAAGAAAAGGATATATTATTGATATTAATATACATGCTTTTAAAATTAACATACTAATATATATCGAAAATACTGACATTTCAACAGAACATATATCTAAGCATGCATATATATTCCTTGACAAAAATACACCACCAAAGTATTTTAACAATATGTATCAGATACCATCTTTTCTGTTGGGTAATCTACATTAGAAAGCATATGTTGGCTTGCCAATATGCAAATTATGCAAATTATGACAAAAAAACGGGAAATTCAAAAACCTGAATAGCGGGTAGATATCGATCTATGATTATTTTAACTGTTTGTACAATGACAATCTTTTGGCAAACTTTTCCCATTTACAGTTTCTATAAGCACTATATTTTTCCACATTGAAATTAAAAGCAATAATCTTTTTGAACTGAGACAGCATTGGCCTGTCTCTATTAAATCTGCATTGATATATACTGTTTTGTATATGGAATTGTTAAGTTAATTACATCATCAGTCAGAGTGTTGTCTCTAATTCCAACGATAATATCGATTTGTTTGAATTCCAAATTATGCGTTACAACACTTACTTTTTGTCCATTGTAAGGTGTAATTTTAAACAAATCTTTGTTACCTGACAATCCCCAAAAATATGAGATATTGTCTCTGCATGCAACATACAGAAATAACAGAGCTCGTTTGGAATAATGTTAATTAGTTTGAGAAATACATTCGTAGCCAAAATTCTATGTAATATTTTAAACTGCAACAATCTAAGGTTGGAACATTTTGCAGTTTTATATGGTAGTTAGAAACATGACTCCCAGTCTTTTTCTTCTAACTCACCAAATTAGAAATATCACTTCCTTCTATAAGTTGGTATTTCATTGTTTCCAATCAATTTTTCATATACACCTCTACATCCATTTTTTAAAATTAATTTTATACACAGCAGTATTTATTGAAGGTTGTTGTAAATTAGAGCCATAATTGATTCTGAATAAACTTTTGTATGACTTGATCGCTTTAAGTATGCTTTGAAAATCTACGAAATGAATGTGAATAGAAAAATTAGTTCTAAAATTATCAAAATGTAGCCAGGAACCATCCTCATTAACAAAATCATTCACAAATCTAATGCCATTCCGTAACCATGGTTTATAATACTCTACACACTTTTTCCATCTATTGTAATATAAGGATTAAACCGTGTTTCTAAAAATTGTTCAGCTGTGACATTTTGAATGATTTAGTTAGTTCTGAAAATGCTTAAAAAATCTCTATCCAAAAGGATTAGGATCCTTGTTTATTGAGTTAGTAAAATCTATCCCAAATAAAAATAAATTATCAATATTTTATACTGAAAATTGTAACAGACTTTTCCATTTGGATTCATCAGACAACATTCGTCTAAGCCATGTAAATTTCAAAGCATTTACAAAATTAAATATATGAATCATATAAAATCACCCCTCATGATAATACTTCACAGCAATAATCTGTCCTCTGACCCAAGGCATAAAAGCGTGTGAAAGAGTGTATTTAGTTCACTAAGAACCCGAATAGATGGATTTAGTAATGACAATAAGAGATGATTCATTCTGGAGATAGCTAAACTTTTTATTACTGCTGTCTTTCCAAATAGAGCTAAAAACCTTTTATTCCACTGAATTAGCAGGCTCCTAATTTCTCGAATTTTACATGGGTAATTAAGAGATATAATGTTTTCCAAGTTAGTTGAAAACTTAACACCTAAGACAACAAACTCAGAACATCCCCAATCAAGTTTATATTCTGAACAATATTTCATATTACTATCAGATCTACTTCCGATCCAAACCACCTTTGTTTTTTCAATATTTATACCAAGGCCAGAAAATTTGGAATATTGACATAAAAGGTTTAAAGCAGACATCAGAGATTTCTCCGAACCATGAAGAGTAAGTAACATATCATCAACATATTGAGAAAGAACGAATGTTATATTACCTATATTTATTTACCTAATATCTTTATTTTTTGTTATCATATGGACTAAAATCTCTGCACACAGGATACAAATGTATTAGGAGAGAGGATCCTCCTGATTACATCAACTTTCGATACCAAACCAAATGGAGAATTGACCATTAATAATTACACAAGATCTAATGTTCCGATAGAAAAGTTTTATCCAATTTATTATTCATTCTTCAAAATTTTAAAAATTCAAAACTTTATCAATAATAGGCCATGCAACTGAGTCAAATGCCTTTTCAAAGCCGATTAAAAGGAGTTGTCCAGATATATTGTGCTTTTTGGTGTTAAACATTAAGTCATATAAGTTTCTTATATTCTCTCCACTGTATCGTCTTTTTAGAAACCCTGTTCGATCCTTATATATGACTATGGGTAGTACAGTTCTAACCCTGCATGCAATACGTGCAGAAACAACTTCGTACGATACATTTAGAAGTGAAATGGGTCTCCAATTTGAAATATCCTGCTTGGGTTAATCACATTTTGCTATACATATAATTACTCCTTCTTTCTGTGTGGAAGATAATTCCCCAAGTTCATACCCACAGTTAATAGCCCTCACTACAAACTATCCAATATCCGTCCAAAGAAATGTTACAAATTCGATTCGATGAATCCATCAGATCCTGGACTTTTTTCATTAGTCATTTTTTGTAAAGCATTTGCAGCTTCTATATATGATATAGGGCCCTTTAAGGAATGTTCCTGTAAATCATTCATTCTTGGAATGTCAGAATAATTAAGTCGTGTTTCAAGATGGACAGGATCAACTTCACGCTTTTTATATAAGTTCATATAAAATACTCTTCCTTCATCCAAAATTTCTTTCGGTCTGTTAAACAACCATTGCTTTTAACAAGAGGCGGCATCATTTTACTTATGTAGTGTCTATTTTCTAAGTTTTCATAAGTATTTGGTCGCGTTCTCCGCTTCTTCAGTCCATATCGTTCTAGATCTAAACCTCACACCATCCATCTTTTTGTTTCTAATATCTTCTAACTCTTTCTTTTTTTCCTCCAGTTTTGGTAATTCATTCACATTGTTTCTCTCTTCTAAACTGCTTATATCTGCAATTTGTTGCTTTTCCTGTCGATCTTGCATTTTTTCTAAAGGATGCATATGAAATTGTTGTTCCTCTAATTTCTAACTGAGGCATTTCAAAGAAAAAGTAATAATTTATAAACGTTTGAAATCAGATATAAGTATATTCTCAAAAATATATAATTGTTCAGCACATACATACTAAAGTTTATCTTTTAAGATAGCTTCTTTTACTCTTTTCACATATTCAGGGTCTTTTAATAATGAATTATTAAATTTCCAGAAGGTTTTTCTTTTGATTTCCTTTTGGAAAACTATCTTCATTTTTACAAGAGAATGATCAGTTATATCCCGGTTCAACATTTAAATTTGTAATAATTGTGAATATATTTTCTGACACAAGAAAAAAGTCAAGTCTGGCTTGTTTTACTGGGTTACTTTTCCTCCAAGTATACTCATTGATCCCTATATTATGTTCCCTCCATACATCTACTAAATTATATTCTGTACATATATCTAAGACAACATCTCTTGCTCTTGGGTTATTTACATTATTGTAATTGAAAGTATCTATATTTTGATCCATCACAAGATTGACCCCCTCAATTAAAATAAAATCATTTAAAAAATGTAATATATCTTTTTTAATCTCAAGGTAAAAATCGGGATTTTCTCTATTTGGTCCATAAATATTAACAAGTGTAAATCTGTAGTTTCCAATGGTTACATCCATGATAAGCTTATTACCCGTATTATCTGTTTTTATTCCATGGAAGGTGAACTGGAAGTTATTATTCAATAATATAGCTACACCTCTTGAATTAGTAGAATTTGAACTAAAAGACCATTCATATCCTCAGGAAGCCCGTATGGAATTTTCTCATTTTTTACTGAAGTGGGTTTCTTGAAGAAAGTATACTCAATTCTTTTTATTCCTAAGAAAATTAAATACATCTCTTCTTTTCTTGAGATCCCCCAACCCCTGTCAATTCAATGTAGGAATATTTATTGACTCAGACAAATTCAATGTAGCAATATTTATTGAGTTGATGGTGATGTGGTATACCAACCAAGATTGAGGTGTGTCATTGCAGTAAGTTGATGGCGATGTGATATAAAAAGCCAAGATTGAGGTGTGACATAGCAGTAAGTTGATGGTGATGTGGTATATCAACAAAGATTGAGGTGTGACATAGCAGAAAGATGATGGTGATGTGGTATACTAAACAAGATTGAGATGTGACATATCAGTAAGTCGATGGTGATGTGGTATACCAACCACGATTGAGGTGTGACATAGCAGTAAGATGATGGTGATGTGGTATACCAACCAAGATTGAGGTGTGACATAGCAGAGTAAGATCCAAGTCACATAAAAATTGAAACTAACATGATGTTTGAATAAATAGTAAGTGTAACAGAAAGCTGAGTGAAAGTATGAAGAGAAGAGAAAAAAAAGACAATATAAGAAAACAGCCATTTAAAAGTAAACTGTAGAAAAGGACTAGTGATGACAAAAACAGAAGGTGCAGCAATAACTAAAAAATAAAAAAATAAAAAGAACAGCAACATCAAGACATATGGAATAAAGACATAAAATGCGGTCAGAGAATAATGCCACCTTTGCTTCACTTACAGAATAGTGGATGGCACAGTATCAGGTGTGTTAGCATCAACATGAAAGAGGAAAAGTAGTTCATACATTCACCACTGATTAATGTACTGGACTAGTACGCAAATATTTTTATATCATATCTTATAAAAATAATATATTGACTATAAAAGAATACAAAAATATCATGATTATAAACAAGATATAAATCAAATCGCACTATGTGTAGAGGCAAGGCCAAACTATCATACCGCACAATGAACCATAAATTCTTAAGGACATGTCATTCATACTCAAGTACGCATAAAAATCGATGTAGTTATCGACTATTGGGAGATGTTCTCAAGCAAACGGAACTTTGCTTAACTTGTAGCTGAAAACAGGCCTACCTGTTTGTCCTGAATGACCGGCTGGTTTTATGTACACAAAACATGCAGTTTCCTGGCAGTAGTTGTAATTTATTAATCAGGATTGCATCTATCAGTTTACAGACTTGCCTTATCTTGTGTACACAGGAGATGTAGCTGTGTAGTAGGAAACACGTCACAAGTTAATTACATAGACAATAAATATAAAACGAACTGTAACCCATACTGGGAATATCCACTATGCTATTTTTAGACGGTAAACGAAGCACCTTCGTTATTTTAGCTATAAAGCACACTTTAGTTAACTTCCCTCATATAAACAATATCAAACACAGCACTGTTTGCGGCTCTAAATCAACAGCATACCAGACTTAGTTAAATCACGTTACAAACTTCACATTTACTTTCAAATATGAAAACTGTTATCTGAACGTCAAGTATCATTACCTGATGAAGGTACATTTAATCCAATCAACAATAACATCGACTTACGTCAATTTAACATAGTCGGAATGTTAATTATGATTACCTGATGAAGGCAGATTTAATCCAACCAACAATAACATCGACTTACGACAATTTAACATAGTTTGAATGTCAGATATGATTACCTGATGAAGGTAGATTTTATCCAATCAACAATAACATCGACTTACGACAATTTAACATAGTCTGCAACAACTTTAACATTCCACCACATCAAGACTGGAAATACCTAATGGGAAACATAAACCATTACAATGATAGTTGTTTTTCACAAGAATGCAATGAAAACATGTTCAAATTTACAAGTAAAAGTGGGGTTTGTTTAGATGCGTGAAAGACATAGATTTAAACGACTACTATAAAAGACATTGAACCGGACAAATATAAATCAATGGATTTGGATGGCGATGGTCTTCGATAAGGTTACCGTATTCTTGAAAGGTGAAAAATAACAGCTTGGTACACACTTCTTCTGCTAGATAGTAACGGTGTAACCAAAGAATGGACATCAAAATTAAATAAGGGACTTATATATAAGTTATTTGCATTGTAGGTAACATCGTTGATTAGTAAATGTCTTCTAACTGATAACGTAGACAATATACAAAAACAAAATTGAAAGACGATTACAAGACATCCACAGATATATGATATTTCACTGTTTTGTTTCTTCTCATTTAAGTAAGGATCACCCCTTCTGTCTGCAATGAGTGCTTGTTTAATCAGTTTGAAACATATCAATTTCAAAAGTAAAAAAAAAGAGAGTGACTAGTAAGTACTTTTCAAAAGCTCTTCATTGATAAATCAAACATTTTCATAATTTGTTTTGGTGCTAATTTATCTATTTTTAAGTGGAATCTTTGCATTCTTTGATTAGTTTTCACTTTCTTTCATGCATCTGGTGTTTGACTAGTGGATACATTTTCTTTGTTGCTAGCAATCAGAAAAACCAGAAAGAGGCAAGTAGCATGATATAAACAACGTCTAAATCTTCAGCAATAATACCCTCTGACATTGTGATATTCTACCTTGTACGGTAGAAGTCAATTGACAGAATACTATGTTTTTGTAATGTAGATTCTAATTTTTATATATTATTTTAATGATTAAAAATTATATTTCTCGTATTGTGAATTATCATTACATTTTTATCGTTGGTATCTTTGCCCACTGTATCCTCTTTTGTATTCATGAAAGTGTTCTACGTTTTCCTCTTGCCATCTTTAGCTATATCTTGTTATATTCTCTTTTTCTTCATACATTATACATGTCATATTCCTTCCTACAGTATTTGCAGCAAGCAAACGTTTCATAATGCTCAGATAGGCCATTCTCTTCTTCGCATTTTTAACATGTCTTCATTTTGAGTATCTAGTCGCTAATAGATTTGGTCTACTGTTCTTACATAACAAGGATCCTATCCATAATCTTCCAGTCATGCTTAGTTACCTTTACAAGACAACACTATTTTTTATGCATGTTAATTCAAAGGTGCAAAAAACAAAAATAAAAGAGAATATAAGTATACCCACATAGAATCATACTTGACATACAGCGTGGAAAATGTTTACAGGAATTTAAAATAGAGAAAGCACATAGGGTAAAAGCTGAGCATGAATAGTTCACGGAGTTACAAAATATATTATCTGCTAGGTGGTGGTATAGCTTTTGTGTACTCACAACTTGAATAATTTAGATGATGATTTTGCTTTGTGCTCATTCACTCATCCTGATGAATCTACTCACCCTCAAAATAACGTAACACTTGAAAAGCCTTAAGAAAATAAACTTAGTGATATTTACTTACCTTCTGTTGATCAAATAAATTCTATGATGCATTCAATGCAATTGTTATGGATATTAGCGTTTATGTTGCTGACATAATTATGCTGTGAATTTGCTTCACCATTTTGTAGGTATTATATACCAGAATGGCAAGGTACGGTACACACATAACTCCTCAAAATAGCACAAGGAGTTAAATATCTTACTCCCACACCTCAATGTGTTACATACACACCGAGCAATATTAAACTGGAACAAATATTACAGATAGCAATACCAAGGCTAAGCCCAAATGTCATGATAGTGCCAGGGAGTTTGTTATTATTCTTTTCTATGAAGGTGAAAGGATATGCTTGAAACTCAGTAGCACACAACTTAGATAGAATGCTTGCGAAAGATGTCGCCATATCATGCGCCAGTGCTGATATTTTCAAGTTGAATGATTGAAAATTTCAATAACATACCAAGATTTATGGCTACCTGATTCAGGCCTTATGAATGAAAAACTGACAAAAGTTAAGGTCTGGTACAGCTAATGCACAAAAGACTGGTACTGAACATATACAGTTCATAGTATATGGTAAAAGTTTAAAGTTGAGTTTATATATTTTCTGATCATTGTTTGTTTTACCAATTTGCATTACCGCAGAATTTGACATAACACTTGCAAAAGTCTCAGAAGTGAGAGAAGGTGATAACTAGGATTACTAATCTGAAGATAATTACTTGCAGTACGATGCAATTACTCTGGAATCAACTGCACAATCAGTTAGTGATAGCTATAAAAAAGGACGTACAGACGGGGTATATATGTAGCGAATGGCATAGTTTTGTTTTACAACAACAAAGACCCCCCCCCACACACACACAAACAATGTAGATAGAATGGCATAAAACTTAAAGAAATGTTATATTTGATTCACATATAACTATTTCAAAGTGTGTTTTAATATACTGTGAAAATAGGATAGAGAAACAACTCATGAAAAGTTTTCAACTTAGCAGTAGAAACAAAATCTCAATAAGAATCGAATATCTCCCAAATGTGTCTGATTCTCATGGACATACATGAAGAAGATAGTATATCAAAACTACAAAGCATTTCTTTGATAAGCAAAAAAATAAAAATAAAAAATAAAAAGAAATAAGTCCCATAAGGATTAACAAATGTTTACTCTGACAACCAATTTATTTGACTTGATACTTGTTATAAGATTTTATTGTACTGGTTATAAATTAGCCAACGTGCACATTGTAATAGATTTTATTGTACTGGTTATAAATTAGCCAACGTGCACATTGTAATAGATTTTATTGTACTGGTTATAAATTAGCCAACGTGCACATTGTAATAGATTTTATTGTACTGTTCATAAAGTAGACAAAGTATAACAAAGTATACTCCGACTGATCAACATAACATACAATTTAGACGCTTACAAAATATATATTTATTTATATCTATTATTGTGATAAAAAATATTCAGAACAACTAATTAAAATATTTATAGACACGAATCAATATACTTATATGAACCCCATAACATGATAATTTTTGGAGTGACACATTTTGGAAAAACAATATTTACACTAAATCTGTTAGAAACTGAATACAGAGACATTGTTGCCTACATCATCATCAACAGCTGTCCAACTTGTTTATTCAAAAAATACTTACAAAAGAAAATGGTTATTCAAGGATGGAAAGATTGTTATTATAGACCTGAAGATAAATTAAATGTGTGGTTAGTTGATGTTTACCAAGCTACAATTAGTTTGATTTTTACTGATGGTTGTGAAATCCTGACGACGTAAAAGAAGAAAGCAACTAACTTAACTAAGTAACCTTTCATCGGTAGACCTTTTGAAATATCTGTATAGGTGATTGTACAAATTAAAAGTACATCTTTGCAGTCAACGAGTTTAGAGAGAATACAAATATTGTGGTTGTACTCTACAGCAAGGACAAATGCAGTGGAACTATATTTGAGGAAATCCATGTGATTCCATATCACATCAAAGAATTTGTTTAGATACTCTTCAACAGAAGGAGAGGAACTTGTAATGAGACTTGAGTATCCGTTTTATTATGTCCTACATACATATCCATCAGGGAACGTATTTATCTTATCAACTAAATTTCTCTTGTCATCGTGCACAGACAATGCTACTTTGTTCATTTGTATGTTTATAAATCACAAGGTGAGAAGAATTGAGTAAATTTATTTCGTCGTAATTTTCATTTTTATTGAAGTAACAATATTTGTACATTGAAAAGTCTGTCACTTTATTGATGATACATTTTAAAAAATGTCATTGCATACTTTCTTTTCCTCTTTAGTTTGTCTTGAGTGAATAAAGTATGATCCTAACCCACAGAACTTTCGGATAGTAACACTAGTATTCATCTTTGATAGTAACACTAGTACTCATCTTTGACAGTAGCACTAGAACTTATCTTTGACAGTAACACTAGTACTTATCTTTGACAGTAACACTACTACTCATCTTTGATGGTAACACTAGTACTCATCTTTGACAGTAATACTAGTACTTATCTTTGACAGTAACACTAGTACCCATCTTTGATAGTAACACTAGTACTCATCTTTAAACAACCCAGGAACTTTCTTATTTATTTGTGACACACCAAATGTGCTACCCTTTGAATAGTTACTAGTGTAAATGTATTTAATGTTTACTTCATGCCACTGTAAAATTATCCGTTTCAACATATATGTAAGTATAGCATGTATTTATATAGTGAATAACATATATTTCTTTATTTTTCAATGTGAATAACAGTTTTGGTACAGTTAGTATTGTACTTTTACAATCAGCAATACATTATTATGTAACTCTGATGAGTCATTTGTATTTGGAATTAGTTTCTTTGCAACTCAAATCGACTTCTAGGAGACAACTAATCTCATCGTTTTTAGGCCACTGGGATAAAGGTTCGGAGTAACATTTTTTTTAAATTTTCATTAATTACCCATCTAAACCTTGTCACTGGCATGTATTGCCTCATTGCACACCCATAGAATGTGTAAAAATCTAGGTACATAATGAATGACCTTGACCTT
Organism: Margaritifera margaritifera; assembly: GCA_029931535.1. Taxonomy (NCBI): domain Eukaryota; kingdom Metazoa; phylum Mollusca; class Bivalvia; order Unionida; family Margaritiferidae; genus Margaritifera; species Margaritifera margaritifera. Next base: position 3,871,177 of record JAQPZY010001577.1, read on the forward strand.
TAGTATTCACCCTCATTTTTTGCCTTACCATCTTTGTCCAAATAGTATTCGCAATTTGCTCTTGCGTATTTATTTGGTATCATGCTAATTCCATCTCTTATTCCACTCTCAGTCATCAGGAACACGTCATAGCTTGCTAACATGTTATAGTCTGCTAACATGTTATAGTCTGCTAACATGTTATAGCCTGCTAACATGTTATAGTCTGCTAACATGTTATAGCCTCCTAAGGGTTCAAGTTCAACACCTGCTATCTTAAAACTTGTATCAAGTGCTAATCCAGGAACACTTTAATAGTGAGCAAGGTATAATTTGCAATTTTTCGTAAAGACATTACAAAATTCTTCACAACTGTCAAATAACATAAATATATTTCTTTTCATGTAGTATTCATGAAGATCTCCAAGTGTTTTTAGGCTAACATTTTCATGACATCCTGAACAAACTTGAAATGATCGTCTGATGTATTTTAGTTGTTTAAAATGGCATACAACGTTTCTTAGGGTGGTATTGTTGTTTCGTTACTTGTTTTAAAAACTGACAATGTATTCATAAGGATAAACGCCTTTCGTCAAATATCTAGGTGTTATGTTTTTTGAAATTTTAAGATTTTCTGTAAATTTGTTTTTGTTTATTTTGGTTAGCTGTTCTACTTTCTATCCCATGAAAAGGAAGATATCAACAACCCTGATTGTCTTTTTAGCTTATGTGCTTGATATCTATATTTACCAGCTAGGTAATCACGTTCTCTTACTTTGTCTTCAATTATCTCTTTTTCGGTGAGTTTAAATATTTTCCATTTTCTTTTGTGATACCATATATTTTGCATTTTTCGGCCCTAATTCTTCATGCAGTGGTTTTTCTAATCTGACGAAGAGCTATGTACAAAAAATAACTTAAATACAGTAAGTTCCTTTATAAACTATTTGTATGTATCTTTTGTGGACTTATTTAACGTACCTGATGGGATATGTTTAGCTGTTTTGATTGTCCAAATCGTGCTCAGTCGTACAAATTGAGACCGTTTATGGATGTTGATACTAATTTTGAAAGAGCTTTAATTCAAATGTAATGATGCCTTTCATCTTTCTATTCGTTAGGGTTACCAGATTGGAATATGATTCACATGTCAGCATATCTTTATCTTTTCATTTCAGCTACTCCAAGAGGCTTTACGTAACATGATCGGACTATTTCATACAATTTAACCAAAATTTAAAATTAGTTTTGACTTTTCTTATGTCCACAACTTTTACAGGACATCGATCAAACCAGTGATTGTATCTATGTAAATTGTATGTTGATCATCTTTAAACATCTTTTTGGAGTATTAAAATATTCAAGAAATGGAAGAAATACCCAAAAGGTTTTCGTTGTTGTTGTTGTTGTTGTTGTTGTTGTTGTTGTTGTTTATTTGGTGTTTTCTTTTGCATTTATAAGAGCTTATATCTTTTTAGGCCATTTGGGCAAATCCAAATCTATGTATCAAATTGCTCTGAGTTGTTGATATCCATCTACATGTAAACATGTAAATGTCATATATTCAATTTTGTAAAACATCCATCTCATATTTTCAGTCATTCCCTGCCCAAAGTTTGTGTGTACAATCTCAAAGAATGTTTCTATTACTGTTTGCTTTTCACCTCTGTTTAATATATTAATACGTCTTATTATGTGGTTAAGTTCTACACTCAATTTCTTTCCTTCTTGAGTAGGTGTCTGCATGAGTCTGATTGTTAAGTATAAGTAATTTTACAGAATCAAATTGTCTAAACTTTCTACCGATAATCTTTAACAATTTAAGGTCCCACTCATTGAAGAATTCATACAATTCTGGATTGTTACCATCGTGAAATCTGTATTCATTTACAGTACCCTTCTAGTCACGATTTTGTCTATTAACCCTCCTAAATTCCCTTCTCGTTTGAAGGCGTATTAAAGGAGTCTGTAATCTTCTTCTGATTGGCGCATTAATTGTCTAAGTATTTCGCATTGTGTTAATTTTGATTTATTTACTCTATAACTACTTCAATATAGATTTGCGTACTATTTTGTATGTGACTTTAACCTTTATTATCAATTTCAGCCAAAGCCAATCCGCTCACTCTAGTCTGTCAGTCCCCTGGTGCAGACATCTTTGGAGATTTGTTTGCACCTGCTGACCGTCCCCCATTGACATTTATCGATTTTTCTTACGGTGGAATGGAAGGGATGTCGCCGTTGTTGCTTTTTGTTTTACTACCAATCAGCCATAATGTCGGTTGGATTGCCTCAATTAAAAGTTTGCATATTATAATCCCATTATTGCCCCTTTGTCGGACCTTCAGAAGCAATTCAACCTGTAGGCATAGTGAAACTGCTCCAGATATTTAAGGTGCACCACAGTTTCACATGACCTGTAATCCCAAGGAAGGTCAACTCACACCCTGGCACTGATTTGATGTCATACTCCCTTCGACGCAAGACCAATGAACCCAATTACACTGTCATACTTGAAGATGAACCAACAAGAGTGAGCAGGTGTGCTAAATTATATTAAATACAATTTTCACCTTGACAAGAACTGAACCGCAGATGTTTCGAGCAGTAAGCATATGCTTTACTACAAGACAAAGCGGCCATAGTTACTACTGAATACGAGCTTTTATCTCTCACTGTGGCAGACGACATTTGTTTACTAGTACCATACGACATTATATTATGTGTTATCAGTAAGTGCTTCGCTACTTCACAGTTCTGCTTGGAATGCTTTTGCTTGCGTTTCTCTCAAGGCTCAACAGTTTCAATGTCTTTTCAAAATACCCTTTGATTTCTGGCTGCTCTTGTAAATTTAATGTCTTTTTTTAGTGTGCCATATCCCTGTGTAGTGTGTGTGTGTGTGTGTGTGTGTGTGTGTGTGTGTGTGTGTGTGTGTGTGTGTGTGTGTGTGTAAATATTGCCTCGCTAGAAAGAACGTACTATCCCCAGTATGAAATATTTTAAAGAATTCTCAAGTATGGTCTGGTGCGCATGTACTCTCTCTATATATATATTTACTAATTTTGCTACGCATCTTGAAATGTAGTGATCATCAGATTATTTCATCATCGAAATGACGCCACTTTTTCCCTCAATGTATCGTAGCCCTATAGGTATAGGCTCGTTCGACCAGACTTTCGCGAGGTTTCGTGAGATCTCAACCAAACGAGGGTCTAGTAAAGAAAGATGAAGTTTTCATTGTGACGCCCGAACCAGGTTTTCTCATAATTCAGATAGGTACTTTTATTGGCTAATGAGATAAAGTGGTGTGACGTCATTGTCCTCATGCTATCAGTTTCACTGGCTAATTGAGACACGCTTCTAGCATCTGCGTCTGTTCATCTAAGTTGTGTTTAAGATATCCTTTTAAGCTTTCAATATTATTTGCATTGAATGATTGCATAAAGTATGTTTAGAAAAAAAATGAGATAGGGAGTAACGTCTTTAAAGTTTCGCGTTTACAAAGTTTTACCGAAGTGGCTTCTATCGGTAACAAAGATCAATGAATAGTTTTACCAGACCACTGAATGGCTAAGATACTGATGGGCAAGGTTGATGTAAAATGATGTTATTGGTACCTCTGAATCTTATCGAATAATGAAAATACAAATATTCAATCATGAGTATGACAATATCATGAAAGAAAAGATAAAGGATGAAGTCAACATGAATTATTTCACGTATTGGAAATTGTTAAAGATATACGGCCTGTCGTCAATCGACTTAGTAGGTTGCTGTTTCTGAACTCTGATTTGATGTCAATAAACCTCTCATAGAGAAATAATTGACTCAGCAACATACACTGTTATTAATTTAGTTGGCAACAGTAATTTATGATTTTCCACAATGCAAATTTGAAAGAAATACTCATCAAAGAATTATATTTGAGGCTTTTGGTTACTGGGTAAGGTATCCTATGCTTTTCTATTCAATGGCCATTATTTTGCGACATATTTTCACTTTGTCCAGCAAAATAAAATGCAAACCAACCTGTATTGTGTTTTGTGTCTTTTGATCAATTTGACTTCTTATTATGTAGGATATCCGTTTTTCAAGAAAATCAAATACGCCTACATATCATCGGCAATTATCTTGAAAGCAGATATAGATAGAGCTTGGGTCCTTTTTTTTGTTTGTTTTTGATTTAATCATCACGAATTGTTTATCGTCATTTATTTAGTCACTCGGTGTAAATAATATGTTTTTACTTCTTCCATGCCAAGCTTTAACGGTTTTATTAAATGCAAGTATTGGCGTGGATTCATTCTGGCACTACAGTGATTCAAAATTTACTGAGCTCCATACAGGCGCATACATGTATATTTAAACATGGATCTTTCTCACATGATGTCCCAACAGTCATTATAGCCAGCGTTGGAAATATTTCACTGTTGATGCTATATGATGCTTGGCACTTGAAATAGATTCATCGTGTCTCAAGACAAACATACGTAATGCAGAGAGCAGAAAACAAGGTTTATATTAATAACTGATATGCCTAATTGTCTCACACTTTTGTTGAAATATGACAATACATACCTGATGAGCTATATAGGACAAGATGTCAGCATGTCTACCATCCAGGTGCATTTTACTTAAATCTTATGCCATTGACCTTGGTGAGAAGGATCAATATTTATTGTGTGTTTAATTTTGGAACTGCTTGCATTGTCCGCTAATATGGCCCAAACCTACCCCCACCCCATTTCCACTGCCAAATGTACGTACTATACACTATACAGTATATATTCCCTTACTTTTATTCGTCAAAAGTTAAAGTCACAATGCCATGATCTAAAATATGTCTGCTGAATTTATAATATTGAGGAACAAGAAATATATCTACATTCACTCACGTGTGTGCATATCCATATGCATATAGTCTATTTCAAAATAACACTAGTAGAACCTCTCGATTTGTGGAAGGACATTTAAGTCTCAGTTCAGCAAAATATAGTGGCATTTTGAAACATACTATATCATCTGAACACCAAGTCAATGAATGCCAATTTCTTTACTGTGTCTGGATAGTGTCATTGTGTCAGACGTAGTTTTTGTTCGTGGTAAAGTGACTTTGGTTTTATCTCTTTTTAGCAGCACATCGGACACTTTCGCGTCATTAAAAATGGTGAACTGGCAATTGCACTTGTGTATGATCGTCGCTGCATTCCTATGCGTGGACGGAGCATTTGAGAGTTGTCATTTTACAACAAGACCAATCTGCGCTAATTACATAGTCCCTGTGCAGTTCGTCTACCAGCATTTGACTGTCAGAAGCCTCACAGATTGTCTACGTCACTGCCAAGATCAGACATCCTGCGCATCCGTTAACTACCGTAAACCAGATTGGGGACTCACTAATATCACATTAAATGTCTCTTGTGAACCATATTACGTTAGCCCTGGATGGAAAAATTACGCATCAGTAAGTGTTGAACATTTTCTGAACTCTATCCCTGTTGCTGGAAAAAAGAGACCCCCCCCAACCCAAACAAAACAAAACAAAAACGTTGACTATAAATAAAGTAACGTTCTTCAGTGGAGAAAATGGAATATTTTTGCATTCGGATTGATTACATGTTAGGATGGTATTTGATGTTCCATTGCTTTGCCCTTAAGAGTAAGCAATGATAATAATTAGATGACCTTACAGGAGTCGTCATTGCATCCTTTCAAGTGCACTGGATCTAGCACGGGTCGCACGTGTCAGTGGTTAATTAAGAACAATAAAAGAAAAAAACAAATCTGACAACAAAATTGTAAACGTTGCACCCTTATAGGTCTGAACTTCATTGATAAAGTTTAAAGCAACACTTCCATTAAACATCCAATTATGGCAAGTTTGAAACAACACTTCCAATAGACATACAATTATGGCAAGTTTAAAACAACACTTCCATTAGACATACAATTATGGCAAGTTTAAAACAACACTTCCATTAGACATACAATTATGTCAAGTTTAAAGCAACACTTTCATTAGACATACAATTATGTCAAGTTTAAAGGAACACTTCCATTAGACATACAATTATGTCAAGTTTAAAGCAACACTTCCATTAGACATACAATTATGTCAAGTTTAAAGGAACACTTCCATTAGACATTCAATTATGTCAAGTTTAAAGCAACACTTCCATTAGACATACAATTATGTCAAGTTTAAAGCAACACTTCCATTATACATGCAGTTATGTAAAGTTTAAAGCAACCCTTCCATTAGGCATGCAGTTATGTAAAGTTTAAAACAACACTTCCATTAGACATACAATTATGTCAAGTTTAAAGCAACACTTCCATTAGACATACAATTATGTCAAGTTTAAAACAACACTTCCATTAGACATACAATTATGTAAAGTTTAACACAAAACTTTCATTAGACATACAATATTGTCAAGCTTAAAGCAACAATTCTATTAGACATACAATTATGTAAAGTTTAAAACAACACTTCCATTTGACATACAATTATGTTAAGTTTAAAACAACACTTCCATTAGGCATACAATTATGCAAAGTTTAAAGCAACAATTCCATTAGACATACAATTTATATCAAGTTTCAAGCAACACTTCATTTAAAACATACAATTTATGTCAAGTTTCAAGCAACACTTCCATTAGACATAAAATTTATGTCAAGTTTCAAGCAACACTTCCATTAGACATACAATTTATGTCAAGTTTCAAGCAACACTTTCATTAGACATACAATTTATGTCAAGTTTAAAGCGATACTTCCATTAGACATACAATCTATATCAAGTTTAAAGCAACACTTCCATTGGACATACAATTTATGTCAAGTTTCAAGCAACACGTCCATTAGACATACAATTTATGTCAAGTTTCAAGCAACACTTCCATTAGACATAAAATTTATGTCAAGTTTAAAGCAACACTTCCATTAGACATACAATTAATGTCAAGTTTAAAGCAATACTTCATTTAAAACATACAATTTATGTCACGTTTAAAGCAACACTTCCATTAGACATACAATTTATGTCAAGTTTAAAGCAATACTTCCATTAGACATACAATTTATGTCAAGTTTAAAGCAACACTTCCATTAGACATACAATTTATGTCAAGTTTAAAGCGATACTTCCATTAGACATACAATTTATGACAAGTTTAAAGCAACACTTCCATTAGACATACAATTTATGTCAAGTTTCAAGCAACACTTCCATGAGACATACAATCTATATCAAGTTTAAAGCAACACTTCCATTGGACATACAATTTATGTCAAGTTTCAAGCAACACTTCCATTAGACATACAATTTATGTCAAGTTTCAAGCAACACTTCCATTAGACATACAATTTATGTCAAGTTTAAAGCAACACTTCCATTAGACATACAATTTATGTCAAGTTTCAAGCAACATTTCCATGAGACATACAATCTATATCAAATTTAAAGCAACACTTCCATTGGACATACAATTTATGTCAAGTTTCAAGCAACACGTCCATTAGACATACAATTTATGTCAAGTTTCAAGCAACACTTCCATTAGACATACAATTTATGTCAAGTTTAAAGCAACACTTCCATCAGACATACAATTTATGTCAAGTTTAAAGCAATACTTCCATTAGACATACAAATTATGTCAAGTTTAAAGCAACACTTCCATTAGACATACAATTTATGTCAAGTTTAAAGCAATACTTCATTTAAAACATACAATTTATGTCAAGTTTAAAGCAACACTTTCATTAGACATACAATTTATGTCAAGTTTAAAGCAATACTTCCATTAGACATACAATTTATGTCATGTTTAAAGCAACACTTCCATTAGACATACAATTATGCAAAGTTTAAAGGAACAATTCCATTAGACATACAATTTATGTCAAGTTTCAAGCAACACTTCCATTAGACATACAATTTATGTCAAGTTTAAAGCAATACTTACATTAGACATACAATTTATGTCAAGTTTAAAGCAATACTTCATTCAAAACATACAATTTATGTCAAGTTTAAAGCAACACTTCCATTAGACATACAATTTATGTCAAGTTTCAAGCAACACGTTCATTAGACATACAATTTATGTCAATTTTAAAGCAACACTTCCATTAGACATACAATTTATGTCAGTTTAAAGCAACACTTCCATTAGACATACAATTTATGTCAAGTTTAAAGCAATACTTCCATTAGACATACAATTTATGTCAAGTTTCAAGCAACACTTCCATTAGACATACAATTTATGTCAAGTTTCAAGCAACACTTCCATTAGACATACAATTAGGGAAAGGTTTGTAAATTTAGCGCATTCTTTTGTGTGTATTGTTTGTCTTGTTTGTTTCTGTTTTGTAATTACCTTCGACAAAAAGTCATCGAGACTCGAAAGCCATAGGGTGGTCTGAAACTAGGTTTATGCTGTTCGGGAGACAGGATCGTGACCCACGATCCACCATTGTATTAGGCATGGTATTTATCTATTTGCAATTAAAATGTTTAGTTTAGTTTCATCCATGTAAAACATTAAATGCATCGAATCGGTCTAAACTATAAGATACAAGTTATCCTGGATATAATATTCTAAATGAAGCATAACTGTAAATCAGTACAGAGGACGCTGCTGTATTACTGCTTTCTGGGTTTTCATCTGAAGTTCCTACTTCTCGATGTTGTTTGGAGTCAAATGTTGTAAAAACATAATGCTTTAGACGCAATTTTGACTACAATAGGCCACACATTTATTAAAATTAGACATTTTATTATTTTCCATAACTACTGTACATTTCGCTGACTCCATTAAATCTCTTAGGGGATGTGGCACATATGAGAGGCAGATCATTTTTTAAGTTTATATACACACACACACATATATATATATATATATATATATATATATATATATATATATATATATAGATATAGATATAGATATATATATATATATATATATATATATATATATATATATATATATATATATATATATATATATATATATAGAGAGAGAGAGAGAGAGAGAGAGAGAGAGAGAGAGAGAGAGAGAGAGAGAGAGAGAATATGTATGTACGCGTGGGCGTGTTTTATATAACAAAATTCATAATCACATTGAACATAATAGCAAAATAAAAAAATAAGATGCCATCTGGTCTATTACAGTGTCTTGGATCATGCAATCTGGTCTATTACAGTGTCTTGAATCATGCAATCTGGTCTATTACAGTGTCTTGAATCATGCAATCTGGTCTATTACAGTGTCTTGAATCATGCAATCTGGTCTATTACAGTGTCTTGAATCATGCCATCTGGTCTATTACAGTGTCTTGGATCATGCGAGAATGGCGGGTATATGGCAAATGGTTCTTGCATATGTAATGGTGGCTATTACGGAGTGACATGCCAACAAATTGTTACAGGTAAACTAGATAGATGGATGGATGGAAGGATAGATAGATAGATATATAGATAGATAGATAGAGGGGATAGTGGATGAATAACGAAATAAATAAAGATTGATTATTAAGATAGATACAAGTAGAAAGATGGATGGATTGACGGACATATATATATATATATATATATATATATAATATATATATATGAAATTATGAAATATATATATATATATATATATATATATATATATATATATATATATATATATATATATATATATATAGATTCGAGAGCAAAGGGTTGAATAATAACAAAATTCACGAAAATATTACACCAAGAATAGAATCTTATTCACAGTATTTGAATTTGAAAGATGATCTTGATGTGCAAGCCAGACTGTCGGGAGCGACTTTGCAAATATTAATGAACATTTATCTTCGCTATTTCGGGCTAGGATTGAGACGCAAGACGAAATCGGGAGTTTTACATTTAGTAGTATAGTTGACAAGTATCTTTTCTTTTGTAGATTGTACCCACGCGAGTACTATTCCCTTCTATCGGTATCAACGTACTCTGATCCTTGTCAAACCCGTGCTTGCTTCCCAACCTTTCTATGTCCTCTGTGAAGATATCTATGGACGTCCAAGGACGTACATCCAGGTACTAGCGTTTTTCGCTCGCTCACTCGATCGTTCTTTGCTATGTAATATGCATGTACCTTCGTGTTTATGTTTGTATGCATGCACATAAGTCCAGACGCACGCACGGATGAATGCGTATATGTGGGTGGGTAGGTTTTATTTATGTATATTAGAGAATGGATGGATGGATATTTTTGTGTTTGTTTACGAATTTCAATAAGGCCACCCAAAAAAATATGTGTGTTTCCTATTGCCCTGGTTTTAAAATTAGGGTAGGCAAGTATTTTTTTTTTTTTTTTTTTTAAATATTATATATAAATAAAATAATATTTCAAGCACGTCAAAGTACTGGGCAAAACCGGCCTCAATTAGATGCACAAATCAATTTCGGCAATGTGATTTGTTGTATTTAAATAAAAAATAAAACAAAAAAAATGGGGGGAAGTGCTAGGGTTGGGAACGGGAAACAGGGTCGGTCGGCCGACCGGAAACACATTTTTTTTGGCCTAAATGTTCTAACCCATCAAAGTAGGGAAATCAATATAACGGATCTTCACAAGGAGTACCTTGATGTCCAGGTTTTTAAAAAACTAATTTGGAACAATATGAAAACCTCAAAGCAGATGTGGAATCCAACGGAAATACTTCCTTTTTTAGCTAATATAATTACAGTTTTTGGTGCTCTTTCCCTTTGGGTTCAGAATTTACGTACTTAGAAAACAATTTTATTTGAATATCGATTTCAACACTCGTTGTGCATGTATTTTTCTTTGCCTGTTTTGGGAAGCTTTTTTGATGGGGGAGGGGGGGGTGGTTTCCATGATGTAAAATGTCAGTCGTGTTATTTTTAATATTTGTGTCCAATTTCCGCGTATTAAAATGTCTTTTAATTAACGCGGTATTTTTCTTTTCGAGGAAAGATCCGATGTTTGAGAAAAACTGGTGCTAATTAAGGGGCTTTGAATTCTTCATTATTTGACTAAAGGTTTATAGGTTAGTTGTGCAAACAATGGCGAACAGTTTAGTCGTACTAAAGAAAATTCAAACATAAAATAATTTGTTAAAATTTCGCTTCTATGAATAAAGTTAGTCAAAAGGCTGGGAAAATAAAAGCAATAGATCAACGTTCCTATTTGGTTTTGGCATTTTTTTTTTTTTTTTTTGCGTTTATAAGATAGATTGTCTTCTCGGTAACGAAACATTGTTCATAACCAAATTGCAGGATGGCTGAGTATCGTTACACTTGGTACGCTGCGTGTGTTGTTTGTTTTCTTCATGTTTTGCAACAAACACAAAAGAAAAATGATCTGCTTCTTTGATTCTTTTTGTTTCCATGTATAGATGCGTAAAACCAACCAGACAAATTTTTATCGCTCCTGGCAGGAGTACAAGTGGGGCTTTGGCGATCTGAACACAGGCTGGTCCAACTTCTGGCTTGGAAACGAGCAGATATATCTTTTGACCAACAGTCGCAGCTTCAAGCTCATGGTAGAGCTGTCCAGTGAAGGTTGGGGATTAGTCTACATAGCCATTTACACACAATTTTATCTTTCGCCTGAAAATGAGGAATACAAATTACACTATAACACTTACGAGCAACCCACTGAATACCTAACTGGAGGCGCCCTTGGGGATTCTCTCTACTTCAACTTAAATGAACGTTTCAGTACTTTCGATCAGGATTACTCTGGTGGTTGTCCGAATCAATTCAATTCAGGGTGGTGGTTCAAAGGCGGTCAGTGCACCTATGCCAATCCGAATGGAATACTGGTTTCGACCCCTGTCAGACTCGGGATAAATGCCGAAGTATTTTGGACATACAACCTTCAAACTTGGTCTCCAAAAATCGTACAAATTTGGCTAGAGGCTCCTTAAAGAAGGACTCGACGAAGTTTTCCATCGTATAATAATGTGCGTTGCCTGGGGAGGTACGACGTGCGTGATTGCAATTATGTACTTTTCGGTAAAATAATTTCATTAAATTCATTGCTGGCAAATTTTAAATTCTGCAAAGAAGTAGCTTTTATAAAGTATTACAATTGTTCTTTATAAAAAAAAAATTATCTACCCTGATAGATTCGATATTTTAATCCAAAAATGTTTTTTGAAGATTTCAATCCATTTAGGTATGTCCGCATATATTTTAACAGGATTGCACTGCTTAATCTTCACTATAGGTGAGCCGATCAAACCACATTTCACAAACTGCTGTCAACGTTACTGCTGGATCAAATGTAACTCGTGTGAGAATACTCGAATCCGTCATATGCACTGATGTTGTGAGGGAAATCCTATCCGAGGGTCAAACTCTAAGGGATGATCGAGACTTAGCCGAGTCACTGCCCAAACAGTTTTGATCCTCTATGGTGAAATTTCCATATAGCGCACTAGTGCATGTGATTGTTTTTTTTTTCTTCTTTTCATTACTGTATCAAATGATGTGATCAAATTTATAATTTTGGATACATTGACATGCCATGCAGTGTGTAACTGATTTTCAAGCTTCATGAATCCTACAAAATATAAAGTTCAGTTTTTAATTCATTATTTAAATGTACCTTTGTTGCAACCTTATTTCAAACTACTGTGATAAATAACAACTTTTTATTCACATGTATTGCAGCTGTTTTTGACAAAGTAATTCTTTGTTTTATTGTTTGCTGGGATATGAGAAACTTATTTTAACAGTTTTGTCACTTGAAAATGTGTTAAAACCATTCAAGAACAACATCTACGGTCAGTGATACAAACAAAACATACAATAAAGTCTGGACCATCACCACTGTAACAGACATATAAAATGTCACTCATAACTGGCAACCTATTTGATTGCACAATGTTCCATGTAACTTTGACCCATATGTAAATTTCAGTGGGTTTATACCAGGCCATTGACAGGTAAAATGTGTGAATAAACATTGCGGTGATTGAAGGCGCATAGAAGAACACACGGGTGAAGAAATCTGGTTACGCAAGAGCATATATCGTTTCCCGAGACGAAAAATTCAATAAAAATTTTTGGATTAACATTTCACGGCATGCTTTGTACAGATCAATGTATCTCGTTATTTCATTCACGCACTAATTGAAGGGTCAAAGGTTGAGATTCTTCGCAAAGTGAAACTTTAATCTATCCTTACAGTTGTTGGTATGAAGGAAATGTTTTATATAATCAATTTAGATAATTTTAATATTTTTCGTTTCATGCAGCAACAAATGCGAGGAATAAAAATTTATTGCATTTTTAACAATTTGTTTCGATTTGCAACATACATTGATTTCGATCTAGCCATCGCAAATATTCTGTTTTGAATCAGACACGATGGCAGGATTTGGTCTTGATCATTCCATAGGGTTATCAGATTTACTTAAGGTGTTGTAGCTTTGGTAGATTATGCCGTTTTGACAATCATTTCTCCATTATTTGTGTAATCGTGAGCATATGCAATTGAAAAGAGATAACGCTGTAGTAGAACCACAGACATTTTATCATCAATGAACATTGGAGTCAAAATCATTGGATTTTCAAAAAGAAAATGTTCATCACTATGACAACCAGCGAAAGGACCGCATTTATCTCTGTTTCGACAGTTACAATAAGATATCTCTGTATTTAAGACTGTTTCGATGTTTTACTGCCCATAACATGTCCATCCGAATGACTGGTCACGTAAGAGTGACTAGTTCTTGATTACCACTACAGGCCAGAATTAACAATCATCGTGCAACTGGGTCGTTATATACACGAAGAGTAATAAATTCCTTAGACTCATAATTGTGTTTTGCTTGCTTTTGTCTTTTTTGTTGCCTGTTAATTATGACAATGATTATACTAAATCATAAATGTTAGGTATTGCATTTGTCAGTGATAATAAACATACAATTTAGTATCTCATTGTGTCTGTGACATTTTTTTTTATTACTGTATTGGCCTAATTGGAAGGTATTCAATTTGTATCTTATTGTTGCTGAGGTTTTCCAGTTTTCATATAAGACTCAAACTGAATACATTCCAACAAATATACTTAAAACGCATTCTGAAGATCAAATACAAAGATCACGCGACCAACACATCTGTCCTAGAGAGGTGCAATAGTAAAAAACAAACCTATCTGACACCATCCAAGAAAAAAGGATGAAATGTATCGGGCACATCCTTAGGATGCCAGAAACAAGAGCAGCAAGGGCAACGATAGACTTGAAAACGGAGAAGAGGAAGGCCGAAGTAGACTCTGAGAAGGAAACTGCTAGAAGACCTAAATTAGATGTGACTCACACTCAAAGCAGCAAAATCGAAAGCCAAAGATAAGAAGAAATGAAGAACTCTCGCTTCCTAGAACAGGAGGACCTAACCATATTGGCTTAATGTAAATATAGGTTTAAGCTCAATATCTGCAGTGATCTGTTAAAAATGTAATGCCTCATTACATGCCACGTAGATGTGAAAACTGAATTGATTGGTTATTACATCTCACGTAGATGTGAAAACTTAATCGATTGGTCATTATATCTCACGTAGATATAAAAACTGAATCGATTGGTCAAAGATAAATAGCAGAGGTGCTTGCTTAGCGGCGATAGCGCAGAGTACTAGAAAGTGTTGTATATCGCGTTTACCATATCATGACGTGGCATGGTCAAGCCCTATCATTGCTGATAGGGTTGGAAGATTCGTTAATATTTGCTTGACCCGATCTTATATTCGTCTGATTTACCATCTTAACGATCAAGTTTTGTCTAAATTAGGGAAGTAAGGTTTGCATCGAAATACCAATAAAAATACGCCATTAAATATTTCCAATCAGTCATTATGGGTTATGAAACAAAAAGTAGCCCTTTTCGTTCCGATTTTAATTAATGATTGCACTAACCATGATGAGAACATTACACAGTTACAGGAAAGACTGTCAGAGTTAAAAGTAATTTCATCAGTTGTAACAGGACAAAATGTTCATGTTACTAAGTAAATGTTGTAAACTGGAAAATGTGGATATTCTATATATGGTCATTATATCTTTATTTGACAAGGACTGACCAGGGTTCAAAAACGGTCGACAACTGCGGAACTACATTTATATTTAACAGTCACTCTTAATGATTTAGTTTTAAAATATTTTATCTGGAGGCTTGTAAGGCCCTTTCTGACTAGTACAATTGAAAAGAAAAAGCTATATTTCTTCAATGGTATTTAATTCCAATTGCCATGAATTTGACTGAGTTTTCTGCAAGGCGATTGGATATGAACAGTCAGGTGATACTGATCTGGAATTTTTTACACATCGGTAAATTCTGGGGACAACTTTCTGTTAGATATCGGTTTCCAGAGTGTACATTGGGTCAAGCTATGACTGCATCAATTCCTTACAACATAATAATAAGAACAACAAGCGCCCCCCCCCCCCCCTCCGACTTGACGTAAGATAAGAAGTTGCAACACTAGATACAATCTCCCATTAGAAGTTCAAACACTGTGATTGCTCAGTCCTTCCTGTGCTCCAACACTTACCTCTGTAGATAAAGAAAGCATTTGGTAGGCTTTATCACCAACTTTACCTTACCTTCATAAATTACTGCATTTTTGTTTCGACAATGTGTTTCAATCAGCTGTTATTCAAGGTCATGGTCATGTGACGTAATACCAGCGGATTTCACTAAGAATGGACATCATTTTTGTTTTGATAAAGATCGAAATGCATAGAAAGCAAAAAGAATTAATGCCAAACCATAGGTGCCGGATGCAAGCTTAATGGAAAAAAGCAATAGCTATATATTAATATACTATATGCGGTGTTTCATTTTGGTGGTGTTTTCATTTTCCGTTGGTATAGTCAAAATTAAGTCTCCTCCAGGTAAAAGCGATATATTGTAATCGCGAGAAAGTCAGGAGAGGGCGATTCCCGAAAAAACAATTAATGAGGAATTATGTGATAGATAATTTAGGCTAACCTTTCTTTCACCGCTCTGTATTCAAGGGTACTATTACACAAATTTCTTGTACTTACTGGTTTGTAATTTTTCCATACATCCAACATTACTGCCGTCGCTAGGTCCATAATGGCGTCGAAAGTGACATTAGTAAGCCGACAGTCGGGTTGACAGTAGGTCAACAAGAAATAAGATGCCTGATTTGGACAGTAATGTAGACAGTTAATAACGATTATGTACCTGAGGAAATGCAATCTGTCAAATTTTAAGATGTGACAGTTTCGGATTTGCTAATGCCAAGAAAGATATTCGAGAAACGATTAGAATTAAAATGACGGAGCGATGGTTTTAAATGGAGTATTTGGTGTAAACACCAATCATTATAAGCTATTTGGTGTAAACACCCATCATTATAAGTTATTTAAATGGAGTATTTGGTGTAAACACCCATCATTATAAGCTATTTTTTTTAAATGATAAAAAACTTGGAAAATTTAAATTGGCAAGTGAATATCAATATCTACATTTTCATAGTGAATACTTTAAAACAATTTCGAAAATGTCCCTGCCTTAAGCGGTGACTGTAAAAAGTCCTGGAAAAAAAAAGAATAAAAAAAATGGCCTAGACTAAATATAGCACTAAAATTCCGAAACTTATACGGACTTTAACGGAGACTGAAAAAAGAAATTGTAAAAACATTCGCCTAGACTGAAAGTAGCACTAAAATTCCGAAACTTACACGAAGTTTAGCGGAGACTGAAATCCGGAAAAAAATGTCAAAATGTTAACCTAGACTAAAAGTAGCATTAAATTTTCTAAACTAATACAGAATTTTGCGGAGATTAAAAAGAAATTCCCCCAAAATTTAACAATTTACAAATTGTACAGAAATTTTAAAGGTGAAAAATTAAAAAATTTACAAATTTCATTGCAAATAAAAAGATAAACAAATCGTACCGAATTTGAAAATTGTAAAAGTAAAATTTACATTTTTAATAATTTTTGTTACAAATTGTAAAAGATATATATATAAAACAAATTAAAAATGTCACTCCGTTTTGAGTGACCAATACCCAGTCATCTACTATTCAACACCCTACATTTTGTATCCAACACCCCACACTTACTGTCCAACACGGCATTTGTGTCCGTAAAAGTGAGTTTGAGTATCTTATCCATACTAAAGGAACAATTACGCTTTTTGTGTGTATATTCTCGTGAATTGGAATCACAATGAAATTTCATAGCACATCACAAAGGTCCAACTTTTACAGTCTTTCTCATTTGAATTTCTTTACTGGTATGGGTTCTTCCTATTCTACTGTTTCTTCTGCTTGTCTCGCCTTGAATTATTTTCTGGAATGTGTTATTTTTCTGTTTCTGCTTCTGAATGCTCCTTCTCCTTGTTTTCTTTTTTCTTGGGACACTTTTAAGGCCAATGTCCTTTTTTCTGACATTGATAACAGGTATCTTTACTTTTGTCTCTCTTTTCTCCTGTCTTAGAGGTTCCATTTCTTTTACGATGCGGCATTCTAGAGCCCAGTGTCCTTTTGTCTTGACAGATATAGCAGGTATCTTGACTTTTATCTCAATAGAAGTAGTTAGAAGTCTTATTTAAAGTATGCTTTTGAAGGACTCTCTGTAAATCTCTGCCTAGAAGTGCGATCTGCTGTGACTCTTCCATCTTCACCGGTTGAAAATGGAATGGGTGTATTCTCTTAGCACGAGGGGTACTGTATATAGGGAGAAAGATGT
This sequence comes from Margaritifera margaritifera, assembly GCA_029931535.1. Lineage (NCBI taxonomy): Eukaryota > Metazoa > Mollusca > Bivalvia > Unionida > Margaritiferidae > Margaritifera > Margaritifera margaritifera. Next base: position 3,888,902 of record JAQPZY010001577.1, read on the forward strand.
AACCTAGTCAAAATAAATTTGAATCATCTACTGTCATAAAATGATCACACATTTCCAGAAGCCAAGCGACGACGACGTTCTGTGTCACCCAACACACTCCAAAAAGCGGTGGCAGATGTTCACGCTAGCGATTTTGAAGTAGACATGATATACATGATTGATCCATTTCAAAGCCCATTCATATCCACTGGACAGAAAGAGTCAAGATCAGCCAAGAAAGAAAGTCGTTAGGTAGCTACTGAAGATTTTTTTTCTTCACATTCCAGCTACCAAAAAAGTGACTTCCAGAAAATTTAGAACGACGACTTACACCTACACTTTTAAATGTAAACAGTTGAAGTCCCAATGGTTGTCATGTCTTTGCATGTACTTTTCATAAGTTTGCCACAAAAAATCTGCTGGTAAACAAAAGCACACATACAGGACAAAATTCAAAGGAAACTTTTCGTCTTGTGGAATCAATTATTTAACAGTACTTGGTAATCCACAAAGTCTTGAACAGTGTCATTGACTTTCTTCCCTGGAATTTGATGTAACACTGGTAACAGAAGTCGTGGCATGGCAAGTCTTATAATCTCTTCGCAGTTGATCAATGTCTGACCATTTGAGCATCAAAGTAATCAGTCTTCTTATAACATTCAGATACCAATGATTGGGATGCAAATTGTTCTTTGCGTTTCACTTGAATCTGTACAAAATAGTTGTAAATGCATTCTCGCAGCTCAGGAGGTAGATTCTGAATGTGCTCCTCTAAACTGTTCATTTACAGGAACGTCATCTGACCTAACCAATCAATTTTTTTATAGCATTCAGATACCACTAATTAAAACATTTATGTTGAAAAGGATGCAATTGTTCTTTTGTAAACAGTTGATTTTCAAACCTCACAAACGTGAAACGTTTTTGTTATTGGTACAAACATGTTATCTACAAACTCTAGTGTAGGTATATCGAACTATCAACAGGTTTTCTTAACAATGAAAGTAATTTGTAAGAATATAAAATTTGCGTATCACTTGTAATAAAATGTGTATTACTGGTAAAATCTATTAATTCTCTACTATAAACTAGATATATTAGTAACTCTGCTAGTGATCAAAGCTTAGAGGGCTTGTAGGTCGAGAAAGAACATAAAAAAATGGATATGCAAAAGTCTAGTCACGGAATTTGATATGCGAAATTCCTAATTTCAGTGAGTAATATATGTGAATTCGGGACCACTAGTTAATTTAAAATATGGGAATTTAACATTAAGGCTATAATTTTTGGTTTGGGGTCTCCATGACCTCTAACGTGAAATGTAATTTTAAAAATATCCATAGATTTAACATTATCGATTTCTATGTCCTCTAACGTGAATGTAATGTTAAAAATTCCCATTTGTTTAACTTTATGGGTCTCTCTTCCCTCTTACGGGAAATTTAATGTTAAATCTACACTTACTAACCAATACACCAAAACCCAGTCATCTACTAGCCAGCACCCAAACAATACCATAAACACTCCATTTGGAGTGACCATCACCTAGTTATCTACTATCCATCACAAAGCTATCTACTATCCAAAATACACACTATACCTTCAAAACGCCCAGTTATTTACGACACAGCACCCAGTTATCTACTATTCAACACTCACACGATATCATCGACACGCCGCTGGAGCGACCAATACCCTATACTTAATATCCAATACGCTGCTAGAGCGACCAACATCCAGTTATCTACTATCCAACACCCCCACATAGACTATCCAACGAAAAGGGTTAGGAATATACACAAATTATACTTACAAGCACACAAATATACTATCAATCCAGAGGTTTGGATGTAAAAGAAGTTGTATGAAATCACACACACACACACACACACACAAGTAAGGGTAGGAGTGTTTTCACACTATACATACAAATATACTTTTATAACACACAGGATGGTAAGGGTGGTTAACAAATTCGTTGCTTTTGTCTGTTTGCCATATAGAGAGTGTCGACCATTTTGTTTTAAGACAAATTTTAAAGCTTGTGCTAACTATCAGCTTTTGTAAGTCAAAGTTTTTGGTTTTTCAATTTTCGTTTTCAATTTATCATTTTCAATTTTCATTTTCAAATCTTCATTTTCAATTTTCATTTTTTAATTTTACATTTAAAATATGTTTTTCTTTAATTTTCTTTTTTTTTTCAATTTTCGTTTTAATTTTTTTATTTTCAATCTACTTTTCTTCAATTTTCATTTATTTGAATTTTTTTCTTCACTTTTCCTTGTATAATTTTCATGTTTAATTTTTGTGTTAAATTTTTCATTTTAAATAATCATTTTTTAAATTTTTAGTTTAAATTTGTCATTTTCAAATTTAGTTTTTCAATTTTCGTTTTTCTCATTTTCAATTGACTTTTTCAATTTTGTTTTATCAATTTTCATATTTTAATTTTCATGTTCAATTTTCATTTTCAATTTTTCATTCTCAAATTTCGTTTTCAAATTTAATATTTCAATATTCATTTTCAATTTTCATTTTCAAATTTGGTTTTACAAATTTCATTTTTCTAAATCTTCATTATTAAATTTACCTTTGTAAATTTTTATTTTCAAATTTATTTCAATTTTAATTTAAAGTTTTCATTTTCAATTTTAATTTTCAATTAATTTTGTTAATGTTCATTTTTCTAAATCTTCATTTTCAATTTTCATTTCCAAATTTGGTTTTTTAAATTTCACTATTCTCAATTTTCATTTTCGGATTTCCTTTTTTCATTTCTTATTTTCAAATTTAGTTTTTCAAGTTTTCTTTTTGATCTTCATTTTCAAATTTTTCATTTTTAAGTTCCATTTTCAAACTTAGTTTCTCGAAAATTTCATTTTCAATTTTTTATTTTCAATTCTCATTTTCAAATTCTGTTTGCATCAGTTTTAATTTTTTAATTTTCATTTCAATATTTATTTTTCAATTTGTTTTTTCAATTTTTTTAAATGTTTCATGTTTTAATTTTGTTTCTTTCAATTTCAATTTTCATTTTCAAATGCTTGTTTTTTTATTTTAATTTCTTAATTTTCATTTTATATTTTAGTGTGGTGATGTTGCTTTGGATAGAATTTTTTGTGTTAAACCAAAGATTGACGGAGAGAAAGTAAAAATTTTTGTTCGAGATTGAAAAACGGTAAAACTACAGTAACATAGTCTTCTATAGACATTAAACAGCATGGAGTGAAAGGAAGTTATGCATCTTACATGGAGTGTTTGTACTTGTTTAGAAAATAATTTTCTGCCTATATGTAAAAATGCGAAGGATAATAGTGCTTACACACACTGTACCCACAAACATTCTTATGGTTTAGGTTTTAGGTGTTTGTGGAAGGCATAGACATACACAACCCTTTCCAGAACAGCTTAGATCTCATGGAAGAGATACTAGTCGAATTACTGCCAAATTAAACACCCCCCCCCCATCCCTCCGTTATAATTATCTCTCTTGTGCGATAGTATGTATGTTTGTGGGTATAGTGTGTGTAAGCAATATGATTGTTTTCAACGTCTGAGGCATCATCCAAAAAGAAAACTTGTAAACACAGGAGATTTGGTTCGCATTGGAAAAACAAAACTATAAATGTGAAGATATGAATGGAAAAGTTTTAAAAGGAACTTTTTTCTTGCCTGAAATACAATGAATGACTGATAAAAAAGACGACGTGTACGATATCGAAAGCATTCTCAATCGAAAAACACGTAAAGTGGGACAAAATCGACTGCAAGAAGTGAAAGTTCGTTGGAAAGGATATCCACTTAGTTTCAATTCTGGGATTGCAGCTTCACAAGTCATCGACTATAAAAAAGAAGCAGAAGTTACGAGCATACCGTTAAACACAGCAAATAACCTTTTCTTATCAGAGTTCATCTTTTCAAGAACTACAAAAACAGCAACAACAACAACCTCTATGCGTGTGGTGTGGAGAATGTGTCCCTAAAAATTCAATCGTCTTTTTCTGCAAAATCTTTGTGTATTGTGTCATTGGAGCAGCAATTCGAAATTTGAGTTTGCAACTAGCAGATAAACATATGTGGACTATTTTATTCAGTATTGGCTATCTTCTTCCCAGTCCTTCGATAGTAACAACAACAATAACGTTAGCTTCGTCAACGCCAGTCAAAACAACAAAACTCTTCCAATGACAGTAGCAGGCCCTCTTCTGGAACCCTTTTTGGAAAATCATCCCTTGACATTGAGTGACTCATCGGAAAGAAGAACCATCGAACTATGAACAATCAATTTTATTTAACATTACCTAGTGATAGTTCTAAGGATGTGTTTCCCTACAACACATTGTGTTTGTTTCACAGCCAAATTACCTCAGGTAATTCAATTGGATCACGCAGCTTATTGGAAAGTAGCTTTGGTAGAAATCATTCATCCTACTCAAGTCAAGAACGTTGTTAGAGATCAAACCACTTTCCTCGTCGAAATATGCATCGCACAAGTTCAAGAACACTTGAACAAAAATGATCCTCTCATTTACGAATCCAAAACACCATCACCAATGAATCTCCAAATAAATATTGGAAGAATCCTAATGGGTAGAATTTCATCCTATGTTGCCTTTTACCACCTCAGCACATATCGAATTTAAAGTCAGAAGACAAACCGAAGATTATATCGATCTGAATAAAAGTTACTTGTACCGGAAAGTCAAATTTCTCAACACAGAAAACATCAATCTAGGCGCCAATGCCAGAGTAGATCCCATCAACAATTTCATGCATTCGTTGTTCAGCGAAGTAGATTTGTACTTGAACAACAAACTAGTCAGCAGCAGCATGGACACTTACCCTTACCAAGCGTATCTGGAAAATCTCTTGATGTACAGAAAAGAAGCCAAGAACACACATCTGGATGTAACAGTGGTATGAATACCTGACACTTTGGACAAGTTCAGCGACATAAAGTTGACAGCGGATGACGATCCTCACAATGTTGGATTTAACGACTGTCGAAAGAAAATCAAACTAGGACGCAGTTTAGAAATGATGGATCGTTTGCATTTGGACATGTGGTTGCAAGACAAGTATTTGTTGAATGGAGTGGATGTCCGCTTGAGACTGAATCGAAGTAGAACAGTTTTCCATTTGATAGCTAATGCTTACGAGTACAAAACGAACATAGAAGAAGCCAGACTTTACGTGCGCCGTGTGCAAGTCTTATCTAAAGTGGTAAACGACATCAGTCAACTCTGGGCAGAGCGACAGCCAAGTATCCTCTACGACGAGTGGAGGTGAAAACCTTCACCTTTGCCTCAGGACTCAGATCCAAGATCAAAGATCATATTTTCAAAGCCCAATTGCCAAATCGTTTACTCAGTGGCATCATCAGCAATGCGACACTCAAAGGAGCTATTGATCCAAATCCTTTCGAGTTACAACACTTCAACGTGTCCAAGATAGAAGTCACCCGTGATGACCAGGCGTTGTGTACCAGTCCTTTTGAACCTAACTTTGCCCAGAAAAATTACTTGAGATCTTACTTGACACTGTTTGAAGCCAAAAGACAGTTAGGTACGAAAAGCGGCCACGGCATTTGGCACGACGATTATGCAGGTGGATATGCTTTGTAGGGCTTTGATTTTCACTCCTGACCAAGGCGGCGACGAGAGACATTTCCACCCTATAAAATCATGTCAGCTTCGTGCGGAACTTCAGTTTGCAGTAGCTTTGGCAAACATAGTGAACGTCATCTTGTATGCAATACTCTGGAAATCAGCAGTTTGAGAGAAGTGGTCCCAGACTATTAGAGAAAAAGAAAAGATGGAACACAAACCTATGGAGATGGGCGAAGAAGATGTTTTCTATCTGGAACAGCAGCAGCAGCAGTCACAACCACAAGTGAACAAGAGAAAAATACGGTCATGATGTAAAAATGTCCAGAACAAGAACAAAACTTAGTCTCCTATTTTGCTCGTGACTTGGCTGACATAATCACATTCCTAGCCAGAGAACATTGTTGAGGTTGTCAAATCGATCATCCAAGTCAGAAACAACACGACAAATGTTTGATGATGAGTTCCGAAGACTTGTTGGAAGAGTATCTGGAAGACGCACTGACCCTCATCTCCAAATAGAAGATTTTGAATAAGTAGTATACAGACTTGAGTGACCATTCCTTACCTCCAAAGACTTCGCTTAAGACAAAACGCACGGAAGCTCTATTGCAATCGACGACGGAGACTGAACGTTCATCGAATTACTAGATAGATATTTTCAAGGAAAATGTTAGGTATAAACTTATAGCTTATCATTATCTCTGAAAAAAGAAAAATGAATACCTGAAAACTGCATTTTAGAAAGAATGAATATCTGGGAACTTCATTACCTTCGGACTCATACTTCGTACACAGCTTCTTGGAATCCTGTGGTGAGTGCTAAAGATGAACTTCCTCATCAAGAACCTAAAGACGTTCAAGCCTATGTCATCAACACAGACGACAGTCATCGTGTATGCAGAATATGACAATACTCTGGACATCAGCAGTTTGAGAGAAGTGATCCTAGACTATTAGAGAAAAAATAAAAGATGTAACTCTGAGTTGTCGTTTACTTTCTCAACCTCATCTGGGAGACGACATCATTAAATTTATGAGAAGATATACTGTATCTACTCAATTCAATAATGTGAGATTACAATGTTCAGATTCCATTATGCGGGTAATAGTGTGTGTATTTTCTTCATCGACGCAGTCTTGGATTTCCCGTAGAACATTTGGTGACTTGTTTTGACCGTCAACACTCTAGAAACGATGATAGAATTGAAAGGTGGTTTTGTGAATATTATTCCTATCTATTTTCTTTAGCTCAAAAACGTAATGTGCATTAATGGCAAAATGACACTGTATTAGATCATTGGAAGTCAAGTCTGACTCCACAAAGTTGTCAACCTTGTAAATACGTTCATGTTTAAAATGTTTAATGTTGTTTAATGTTTGTTTGTTTGTTTGTTTTTTTTTTTTTTGCTTTTTTTTTTTTTTTGTATTTTGTAAACGAAGAGGAAGGGACGTGCCCTAAACCTTCCTTTTCATAGTTGATGTTTCAGTGAGCGGGGCTTATTAAACAAAACATTCTGATTTAAAAATATCGTGTTGACTTGTTTGTTGTACAAACACATTCATTTTTAAACATGCTCTTTCACATTCTCTCTAATGATCTTTTTAAAAAAGCAGTGTTTTCTTTCACGTCAGCGTACTGAATCTGAGGAATGTTTTCCTTCATGTCAGTATACCGAACTTAAGCTTTAGTGTCGTGTGAGAGTTTGTTTGTGTGATTTCATCCCGCTTCTTTTACATAGTACTCTTTTTGTTGGATAGTATGTGTGGGTTTTTAGACACTACACAAGGCGTTTTGAACAGTATATATAAGGTGTCGGATAGTACTCAAAAAGTGGGTGTTGAATAGTATATCAAAAAGTGGGTGTTGGATAGTACTCAAAAAGTGTGTGTTGGATAGTAATCACAAAGTGTGCGTTGGATAGTAAACAAAAAGTGTGTGTTGGATAGTATATCAAAAAGTGTGTGTTGGATAGTATGTTTGTGTGATTTCATCACCCTTCTTTCACATCATACCCTTTTCAAAAGGCGTTTTTGGATAGTATGTATGGTGTGTTGGATAGTAATGAAAGAGAAGGTGTTGGATAGTACTCAAAGCTTGGGTGTTGAATAGTATATCAAAAAGTGGGTGTTGGATAGTACTTAAAATCTAGGTGTTGGATAGTATGTTTGTGTAATTTTATCCTCTTTCTTCACATCATTCCCTTTTCGTCGGATAGTAGGTTTGGGGTTTTCAGATACTACACAGGGCGTTTTGGATAGTATGTATCGGGTGTTGGATAGCACTCAAAAAGTTGGTGATGGATAGAAATCATAAAGCGGGTGCTGGATGGTAGGGGTGTGTATTGAATTGTAATAAATAAACGGGTGGTGTTGGATAGCATATAAAAAAGTGTGTGTTGGATAGTACTCAAAATTGAGTGTTGGATAGTATGCTTGCGTGATTTCATCCCCCTTCTTTTACATCATACCCTTTTTGTCGGATAGTAGGTGTGAGGTTTTCAGACACTACACAAGGTGTTTTGGATAGAACGTATGCGGTGTTGGACAGTACTCAAAAGGTGGGTGTTGAATATAAATCAAAAAGCGGGTGCTGGATAGTAGGGGTGCGTGTTGGATTGTATAAATTGTTGACCCTATAAATTTTGACCCCATACCTTTTTTCCCCATGTTAAATTCCCGTTATTACCCCATAGTGCCATTCCCATGTTAAATTTTCGTTATGACCCCATACATTGTTTGATCCATAGTACCATCCCAATGTTAAATCAATGGATAATTTTAAAATAGGATTTCCTGTATGATCCCCAAGTGCCTTTCTCATGTTAACCTACGGAGTAATGTTAATTCCCATATGACCACCAATGCCCTCATATAGCTACTAGAACCAAACAAAGTCTTGCAGCTACAAAAGCTCAAAGAAGAAGGATAGACAGATGATTTGATTAATTGATGGATGGATTGATTGATTTACTGTAGAGAGGAAGAGAAGAACGAATGGATAGATTATTTTTCCTTTCCAAGAACAGTTAAAGAATCTGAGAATGCAAGGCAAATTTTTGTGTAAAATGCGGAAAGTGTTAAATAAATGAACGAGTTAACATTATTTTATATAAGAAAGTATTAACAATATTTAGTTAGAGGCATTGTTAGGAAATGATAGGAATAAAATGACGAAAGATAAGTGTCTTAGAAAGCATAACCACCTGAAAATTTAACATCTTAAACATGAGCATGTAAGCTTGTATAATCAACACTCTCCATAGGTAGTTCACATTTAATGGAGAATCAGATGAATTTGTATTACCTTTAAGGGAGAATCAGATGAATTTTTATTACCTTTCTTGGGAAAGAAGACAATTCAGAATAATATTTCCCCTCAAGTCTTGACGTTATTGTTACGAAAAATATCTGGGCACAATAGATTTTGTTCACTGGGTCTCTAGAATTAATAATGCATTGCCACCATGGTTTGTATTTAATATAATTCAGTTTTTAAATGATTCATCTTGAGCAAGCATTCCATGCCCTTATTAGTTTGAACGCTTGAAAGTTTCCAGAAGCAAAAAAGTGCCGTTTGATTTATTTCATATTGATTCCATGTATGATCTTCATCGTCAACATTTATATATATATATATATATATATATATATATATATATATATATATATATATTGTTACACGCAAGGGGTCTCTCTACCGAGCAAAACAAACACTTGCGTGAGCGTGGCTTGAAATCCATTGTTTTCCCTACTTTCCAAGGACCTCAAGACAACAGTCGTTGTGAACTGACAGGTTCTTAAACGCGCGAATACTACAAATAATCTTTCTCTAATCATCTAACGAACACACATCACGAAACTCTGATTTGACACTTGCATGGTTTTCTCTTGTTTCACATTTGTATGACTTATTAGTAAGCCTTTCCGAGCCGAATATTAGCACTTCACGCCATACAATACAAAACACTACCCAAACGCCTAATACAATCGCATCTAACAAACCAAATCGATGCAAGACATTCTCCTATCAGTACGGCTGATTTTAATGTCTACATTTTCTGTCAACATTTGTGTGTACCTTTGTTAAGTATGAAAAATAAAATAAAATGAATAGCCTTTCTTTCAACTATTTCATTGTAATGTGCTACTTTTATTTTAGTATTTTATGTATTAAAAAAAAATACAAATTAGGAAAAGGTAACGTAACTCTTCGAAATGCAAAAATAAATCCAAATTTACAATTATTGCATTCAATACAACAAGTATGTTAAAGCATATATTTTGTAATTTGACAGACCCGCTGTAAGAATATTAGAAAGTATAAACAGATAGATAGTGTTATAAATGGAATGAAATAGATAGATAGTGTGAATATAAATAGATAGATAGTGTGAATATTAATAGATAGATAGTATGAATATAAATAGATATATAGTGTGAATATAAATGCATGTAGATATATATTGTGAATACAAATAGATAGATAGTGTGAATATAAATAGATAGATAGTGTGAATATAAATACATGTAGATATATAGTGTTAACACAAATAGATAGATAGTGTTAATACAAATAGATAGATAGTGTGAATATAAATAGATAGATAGTGTTAATACAAATAGATAGATAGTGTGAATATAAATAGATAGATAGTGTGAATATAAATAGATAGATAGTGTGAATACAAATAGATAGATAGTGTGAATATAAATAGATAGATAGTGTGAATATAAATGCATGTAGATAGATATTGTGAATACAAATAGATAGATTGTGTGAATATAAATAGATAGATAGTGTGAATATAAATGCATGTAGATATATATTGTGAATACAAATAGATAGATAGTGTGAATATAAATAGATAGATAGTGTGAATATAAATAAATAGATAGTGTGAATACAAATAGATAGATAGTGTTAATACAAATAGATAGATAGTGTGAATATAAATAGATAGATAGTGTGAATATAAATAGATAGATAGTGTGAATACAAATAGATAGATAGTGTGAATATAAATAGATAGATAGTGTGAATATAAATGCATGTAGATAGATATTGTGAATACAAATAGATAGATTGTGTGAATATAAATAGATAGATAGTGTGAATATAAATGCATGTAGATATATATTGTGAATACAAATAGATAGATAGTGTGAATATAAATAGATAGATAGTGTGAATATAAATAAATAGATAGTGTGATAAAAAGAATTAAAAGGAAACACAGGAAGAAGTAGGTCACTTTCTATCATTCAAAGTTCATCAATTGTTACGACAGTCATCGCAGACGATTTTGATCACAGTGCATTTGCTTTCCAGCCGATGAAGAGTTTAGACTCTTATACACAATTTCTCATCTCTATGATGTAAAAAAAAAAGCAAGATGAATATTTACTCCTTCAATGTTGAATCTTGCTGTTTCATTTGGTGCCAGCAACACAATAAGACTTTAGGCAAATCTTAGTTTGAGGCCTCTTTTCTGAGTGTTACATGTATTGTCTGATACGTTGCTTTTATTAGAGTTCTTTCTCCAGTTCCAGTTTTAATGGGGATATGAAGATGAGGTGGTTTTTGATTTTTGGTTCATGGTTTGTATGTCTACATTGACATAAGAGGCACACAGTTAAGAACTGCATGAAAATACTGGTATCGTCAAGAGTTCAACGATCTGATGGGAACAGTAATCAAATGATAGTATATTGATTGACAGCTGGTCCAAAGTAAGCCTGTTAGTGCTGACACGGCATCTATTCATTGTGACGGTCTTAAGCTAGTATGACGTAAAATCAACAGTAGACTTGAGGGCAGTTCAAAATGACCATTATTTACAACAGACGTGCTTTTAGCATGCGATGGAAAAGGCCGAGACGTTCTGACTGATTGTAAATGACTGTATTTATTACCAATACCATCAACAAAGATATTTTGATCATTACTCCCGATATAGAGGTCTTAGGAAATTAATCTATTTAAGTAGTACATGGGGGCACTCAAATTATACTAATGGTTAGCTTCCTATGCAGTAATTGAACTAGAGTTTAAAAATGCCTGTCCACATTTCTCCATTCGCTGTATAATTCCATAATCAGCAAAACTCCTTACAAAATTACTTATGTTATGCATCTACAGAAACACAACAACTTTTAAGGACTTCTTGTTTTCGGTCTACGTAAGTTTTCACCACGGATACAATTTCTTGTGAAGACTTTGTTCTCGAGACTAATACTTCTGGAGAAGCTCTGTTAGACTAAGGTGGAGTTATACACTTTTTGTTATCGAGATAGGTCTTGGGAAATTGAACCCACACGATTTACACGTTTTTCTGCATGAAGTAGAGAGTATGTCGTTGCTGCTGGCTAACCAATAAATAGTGATATGGATCCTTTTCTGGACAAGAAAGGGTACACTTCGTTCTCAACCTTGAATCGTGCGCCATGTTTCTCGCAACCTAACATTACATTTCTTGAACAGGAAAACTCACTTTGGGAATTTATACAAAGGCAAAGCCAATGTAAATATTTGGTTTTAATCATGTGGGATTCTTGTACAACGTAAGAAAAATATACACTGGAAATGTATATTCACTATGGACATTTTCGTTTCAGTATTATTTAACTGGAAAGAGAAATATGTTTTATTGTTACATCCTGGAATGAACCATATGTTTATATTGTATTAGTATTGTATTATTTATTCATGTTATATTGAATTGAATATATCTTGGAAAGCAATAAAATATGATAAAGGTGGAGATGAAATATTTAATTAACGGGAAAAACATTTTTATTTTTATAAACTAATAATATCCATACCTTGGCCTAAATGGCTCATTCCGGTCATATGCCACGTGACTTTTTAGTCAGTTGCACGATCCTCCACATCCAGACTTGGATCAGTCCTTTAAACACAGACATCATATTTCAGTCCCCTCAGTTTTGATGCTGGTTCCTCCACATCCAGACTTGGATCAGTCCTTTAAACACAGACATCATATTTCAGTCCCCTCAGTTTTGATACTGGATCCTCCACATCAAGACTTGGATCAGTCCTTTATAAACAGACATCATATTTCAGTCCCCTCAGTTTTGATACTGGATCCTCCACATCAAGACTTGGATCAGTCCTTTATAAACAGACATCATATTTCAGTCCCCTCAGTTTTGATACTAGATCCTCCACATCAAGACTTGGATCAGTCCTTTATAAACAGACATCATATTTCAGTCCCCTCAGTTTTGATACTAGATCCTCCACATTAAGACTTGGATCAGTCCTTTATAAACAGACATCATATTTCAGTCCCCTCAGTTTTGATACTAGATCCTCCACATCAAGACTTGGATCAGTCCTTTATAAACAGACATCATATTTCAGTCCCCTCAGTTTTGATACTGGATCCTCCACATCAAGACTTGGATCAGTCCTTTATAAACAGACATCATATTTCAGTCCCCTCAGTTTTGATACTAGATCCTCCACATCAAGACTTGGATCAGTCCTTTATAAACAGACATCATATTTCAGTCCCCTCAGTTTTGATACTAGATCCTCCACATTAAGACTTGGATCAGTCCTTTATAAACAGACATCATATTTCAGTCCCCTCAGTTTTGATACTAGATCCTCCACATCAAGACTTGGATCAGTCTTTTATACACAGACATCATATTTCAGTCCCCTCAGTTTTGATACTAGATCCTCCACATCAAGACTTGGATCAGTCTTTTATACACAGACATCATATTTCAGTCCCCTCAGTTTTGATACTGGATCCTCTACTTAGGCACTATCTTATTTATCTTTTTTCTGTACATCTACACAGGACTCTTGTTTATTTTATGTTGATTCCGCACTATAATTCATCTATTGGTCTCATTCAAGGGAGGCTGTCTATCCGCACTATAATTCATCTATTGGTCTCATTCATGGGAGGCTGTCTATCCGCACTATGATTCAACTATTGGTCTCATTCAAGGGAGGCTGTCTATCGGCACTATGATTCAACTATTGGTCTCATTTAAGGGAGGCTGTCTATTTTATGTTGATTCCGCACTATGATTCATCTATTGGTCTCATTCAAGGCAGGCTGTATATCGGCACTATGATTCAACTATTGGTCTCATTTAAGGGAGGCTGTCTATTTTATGTTGATTCCGCACTATGATTCATCTATTGGTCTCATTCAAGGCAGGCTGTATATCGGCACTATGATTCAACTATTGGTCTCATTCAAGGGAGGCTCTCTATTCACAACTATGATTCAACTATTGGTTTCATTCAAGGGAGGCTCTCTATTCACAACTATGATTCAACTATTGGTTTCATTCAAGGGAGGCTGTCTATCCGCACTATGATTCAGCTATTGGTCTCATATGCATATGTGCATTCATTTAACAAACCACTTGTCTATCTGTCTGTCTGTCTATCTATCTATCTATCTATCTATCTATCTATCTATCTATCTATCTATCTATCTATCTGTGTGCCAGTTGGCTCGTTTATCTATCTGCTTGTCTGTACGTCTGTGTCTTTAACCCATTCATAAGATATTCAAATTTGTTATTCATTCTATCACCCTAAAAAAAGGGAATGTAAGGGAAATTGGGATTCAAACGATACTGTTGGGATCGTAAAGGAAGTTGGGATTTACACGATATTGTTGGGACCGTAAAGGAAGTTGGGATTTACACGATATTGTTGGGACCGTAAAGGAAGGTGGAATTCAGACAATACTGTTCGGACCATAAAGGAAGTTGGGACTTCAGACGATACTGTTGGGACCGTAAAGGAATAAAGGAAGTTGGGATTCAGACGATACTGTTGGGACCGTAAAGGAAGTTGGGACTTCAGACAATACTGTTGGGACCGTAAAGGAAGTTGGGACTTCAGACAATACTGTTGGGACCGTAAAGGAAGTTGGGATTCAGACGATACTGTTGGGACCGTAAAGGAATAAAGGAAGTTGGGACTTCAGACGATACTGTTGGGACCGTAAAGGAATAAAGGAAGTTGGGACTTCAGACGATACTGTTGGGACCGTAAAGGAAGTTGGGATTCAGACGATACTGTTGGGACCGTAAAGGAATAAAGGAAGTTGGGACTTCAGACAATACTGTTGGGACCGTAAAGGAATAAAGGAAGTTGGGACTTCAGACGATACTGTTGGGACCGTAAAGGAATAAAGGAAGTTGGGATTCAGACGATACTGTTGGGACCGTAAAGGAAGTTGGGACTTCAGACAATACTGTTGGGACCGTAAAGGAAGTTGGGATTCAGACGATACTGTTGGGACCGTAAAGGAATAAAGGAAGTTGGGACTTCAGACGATACTGTTGGGACCGTAAAGGAAGTTGGGATTCAGACGATACTGTTGGGACCGTAAAGGAATAAAGGAAGTTGGGACTTCAGACGATACTGTTCGGACCATAAAGGAAGTTGGGATTCAGACGATACTGTTGGGACCGTAAAGGAAGTTGGGACTTCAGACAATACTGTTGGGACCGTAAAGGAAGTTGGGATTCAGACGATACTGTTGGGACCGTAAAGGAATAAAGGAAGTTGGGACTTCAGACGATACTGTTGAGACCGTAAAGGAATAAAGGAAGTTGGGATTCAGACGATACTGTTGGGACCGTAAAGGAAGTTGGGACTTCAGACAATACTGTTGGGACCGTAAAGGAAGTTGGGACTTCAGACAATACTGTTGGGACCGTAAAGGAAGTTGGGATTCAGACGATACTGTTGGGACCGTAAAGGAATAAAGGAAGTTGGGACTTCAGACGATACTGTTGGGACCGTAAAGGAATAAAGGAAGTTGGGACTTCAGACGATACTGTTGGGACCGTAAAGGAAGTTGGGATTCAGACGATACTGTTGGGACCGTAAAGGAATAAAGGAAGTTGGGACTTCAGACAATACTGTTGGGACCGTAAAGGAATAAAGGAAGTTGGGACTTCAGACGATACTGTTGGGACCGTAAAGGAATAAAGGAAGTTGGGATTCAGACGATACTGTTGGGACCGTAAAGGAAGTTGGGACTTCAGACAATACTGTTGGGACCGTAAAGGAATAAAGGAAGTTGGGACTTCAGACAATACTGTTGGGACCGTAAAGGAAGTTGGGATTCAGACGATACTGTTGGGACCGTAAAGGAATAAAGGAAGTTGGGACTTCAGACGATACTGTTGGGACCGTAAAGGAATAAAGGAAGTTGGGACTTCAGACGATACTGTTGGGACCGTAAAGGAAGTTGGGATTTACACGATATTGTTGGGACCGTAAAGGAAGGTTGGATTCAGACGATACTGTTGGGATCGTAAAGGAAGTTGGGACTTCAGACGATATTGTTCTGACCGTAAAGGAAGTTGGGTTTCAGACGATACTGTTGGGACCTAAAGGAAGTTGGCACTTCAGACGGTACTGTTGGGACCGTAAAGGAAGTTGGAATTTAGACGATACTGTTGGACTGAAAACGGAGGTTGGGATTCAGACGATACTGTTGAGAACTATATAGTTTCATCATTATTGTTGCATCATACTATCCTTGCAAATACTATGACCATTGTTAGCCGAATTTGATTGAAAGAAGTAGATATTATTTTCACCCGAAGACTTATTCCGTTTATAGCTATGTTAGATTTTAGTGATTATTTGTTGATTATGGGGAGTCGGAGTTGGGAAGATATTTCTCAGCCCGAGTAATTAGCCTGTTTTTAGGAGCAGACGTCATAATGTATAGTATTCACGAGACTTAGTGACAGCATGGATTAGTTTCGTAAAATGAACCCTTCCTAATTTCTTAACATGGGGAATTCTCTGGATAATTTAGGTATGCATGTTCAGTAGTTTGAGACAGGAATAAATCGTTGCATTAGGTGTTTGGGTAGTGTTTAGTATTGTATGGCGTGAAGTACCAATATTCGGCTCAGAAAAGCTTACTGATAAGTCATACAGATGTAAAACAAGAGAAAACCATGCAAGTGTCAAATTAGAGTTTCGTGATGTGTGGTCATTAGATGATTAGAGGAATACATATTGTAACGACAAAGAACTCAACAATTATACTTTTTGAACAAGATATCAGAGCCAAGTCAGTGAAACCATCACAATCTAAACTGAATACATTTTCAAACCATGAGCAAAATATGTTCACGCAAACCCATGAAATCATCCAGCATTAACAAAAGTAATGGAAAAATTACCTTTATTTTTTACTTTCAACTAGTCGATAAATAGTGTATCTTAAGAACTAGTCGATAAACAGTGTATCTCAAGAACTAGTCGATAAACAGTGTATCTCAAGAACTAGTCGATAAACAGTGTATCTCAAGAACTAGTCGATAAACAGTGTATCTCAAGAACTAGTCGATAAACAGTGTATCTCAAGAACTAGTCGATAAACAGTGTATCTCAAGAACTAGTCGATAAACAGTGTATCTCGAGAACTAGTGACAAAATGGGTATTTACAACGCTACTGGGTCCGATTGTAAATCAGTGAAACTGACCAAGTTAGAGCACTCTAATATTCCTCGTTTTCCTATGTCAAAATCCTCCTTCCTCTCGGAAGGATTTATTTCTATACTGCACTAATCTGTAATGATTAATATAGCAGTCAGATACACTATTTAATAATTTCAAAAATAACGATAATAATGCCAATAACAAAAGTAGTTTGAACAACAATAATAACAGTAACGGCAGAAATAGCAACGACTATAGTAATAATACTACTAATAATAATATGAAGAAGAAGGCTGAGGAGAAGCAGAGGAAAACTGACTAAATATGCTGATTTTTTTCACTATGAAAATAGCACAGTTTTCTACAGATATGATTTTGAAATATTCTAAGTACTCGGCTCAAGATGACATCCTGGATGATGATGAGGAGGAGGAGGGAGAAAGAGGAGGAGAAAGGATTACATAACAAATTCCAATGCTCTCTTCTATCAGGACATATGGTAATGATTCTTTATTCTATTGTCTTTATTCATTATGTATGTGGTGCAAAGCATAGATTTGTGAATTTGTGAAAACCACAATATACCTGATTGTGCCAAGCACATATATGTGACAACCACATTATACCTGATGGTGCCAAACACAGATTTGTAACAAACACATTATGCTTGATGGTATTAGCACAGATTTGTGACAACCGCGTCATACCTGATGGTGCCAAGCACAAATCTGTGACAACCACATTATACCTGATGGAGCCAAGCACAGATCGGTGACAACCACGTCATACCTGATGGTGCCAAGCACAGTATTGTGACAAGCACATTATACCTGTAGGTGCTAAGCACATTATACCTGTAGGTGCTAAGCACAGTATTGTGACAACCACATTATACCTGATGGTGCCAAGTAGTACAGACTTGTGACAACCACATTATACCTGATGGTACCAAGCGCAGATTTGTGACAACCACGTCATACCTGATGGTGCCAAGTACAAGTTTGTGACAACCACACTATAACTGATGGTGCCAACCACAGATGTGTGACAACCACATTATACCTGATGATGCCAGGCAAACATTTGTGACAAGTACATCATACTTGATGATGCCAAGCACAGATTTGTGAAACGAAAAACAGCATGCATCATTATTGAAACGAGTAGCCTGCTCTTTTCATCTAGCTATACTATATAATGTCGGTTCTGTTCATCTAGCTATACTATATAATGTCGGTTCTGTTCATCTAGCTATACTATATAATGTCGGTTCTTTTCATCTAGCTATACTATATAATGTCGGTTCTGTTCATCTAGCTATACTATATAATGTCGGTTCTGTTCATCTAGCTATATTATATAATGTCGGTTCTTTTCATCTAGCTATACTATATAATGTCGGTTCTGTTCATCTAGCTATACTATATAATGTCGGTTCTGTTCATCTAGCTATACTATATAATGTTGCCTCTGTTCATCTAGCTATACTATATAATGTTGCCTCTGTTCATCTAGCTATACTATATAATGTCGCCGAATGAAAAAATTGCCCATGCGGCATCTAGCTGAATGACAAACTTGTCAATGTGACATATTGTCAAATGGACAACTGGCCCGATGCGATATTTCGCCCATAGTACACACTGAGAAGGACATCTTGCCGGAAAGCAGTCTCGCCTAAGGCTACTTTATAGCACGGCTAAAGCTCTCTTTTACACGAGGTTCATCGATTATCATCACACATACATGTTCAATAAATTGAAAACATACATCATTTATTACTTATCCATTGCATTGTAATGTTTTCTTCTGATTGGTAAAAGTATAGATATAATGAAGAGCTACTGTCGCAAATGAGCTGGTTGCCTTTTACTAGAGAGAAATTAACAATTCGCCAGAGATTTGATAACCATGCTTGCTAAGTAGTCTCGTATTTGAAAAAATAGAATATTTACTTTCAGAATGGTTACCACTTTAATTAAGGGTAACATCCGGTTGATAGTGAACATTGCACAAAAATCTGTTAAAATTTAGTCATATATATATATGTAATTTTGAATTTCTACGTGTTACATGGTCAAAACTACTGACTTGAGGTATTAGACCAGCAGTGAAATGCGGGTGCAAAACCACTCGCCGAATGAAACAATTGCCCATGCGGCATCGAGCTGAATGAAGATCTTGTCAATGCGACATATAGTCGAATGGACAACTCGCCGATGCGACATTTCGTCCATAGCACACACTGAGAAGGACATCTTGCCGGAAAGCAGTCTCGCCTAAGGCTTAGTGTTTTGTTTACATGTTGATCTTTACCCTTTTATAGGCCTTTATTACAAACAAAATATTCTCATTTTATGTGATCGTATTTTTTATCCTAGTTTCTTTTGAACAGAGTTATACTGATATATTAAATACACTGGAAGAATTAGGGATACTACCAATATTTTTCTTACGTTACGTATTATATTTGATTTTTTTTTCCTAATTGAATATTGATCAGTACAATAATTTACATGAACACAAAAACTGTTGTAATAAACGGTCTAATTTTTTAAAGCTGTTTCGACGAATATTTGGCAAGTTTTCGACATAACTCACCTAATTTCGAGAAGTTAAGTCGGCATAGTGTCGAATCGGCGCGTTTATCTTTCTGCGAGATGTCGCGTCAGCGAGCTTGTCTTTCTGCGAGATGTCGCATCAGCGAGTTTGTCTTTCTGCGAGATGTCGCAAGGTTAGTCCTCATACGGAGACTTGTCGTAGACCCATGAATCATTGAGTTAGACAAGTTAAACACCTCACGTGCGATTACGAGGGTTAAATGAATAGTTCTAAGACAAATGCTATCTCTTCTAAGCAAAGCAACACAAAGTCAGAAACTTCACCAGTCTATAACTGAAAACACACCAATTTAGAACGTGACGTCATGTTTACGTTGATGACGTCACGTTCTTAGTGACGTCATCTTTTTCTAAGTCATACATGTAGACGCGGTGACAAATACAGACAAATCTGCTTTCGATGTAATGTAAAATTGGAAAAATCGTTTTTATAGACGAAAGCTGACTTGGATGCTGTTTATGGATCTAAAAGCACGTGCTTAATCTGGAATCGGTAGATGAATGATACATTGTAGTGATAGTAGGGTGACTGATAAAGATAATATAAGAAATAGTACTGTAGGCCCAATACATCTCTTTCAAAAGAAATAATCGATTATGTTTGAATGAAGACAGGCGCGTTACTGTCCGACAGTTTCGATATTTCATATGGAAGTACAGAGGAATTTCTGACTAAGAATTAGGAATTAGGAATGCACAGGGCTTGTGCCCTTTTGGTGTCCAGGGCTTGTGCCCTTTTGGTGTCCAGGGCTTGTGTACTTTTGGTGTCCACGGCTTGCGCCCTTTTGGTGTCCAGGGCTTGTGTACTTTTGGTGTCCAGGGCTTGCGCCCTCTGGGTGTCCAGATTGCTTGATAAATAACAAATGAGTGTAAGGGTAAAGATCTGCAGGGAATTATTATACAGGTACAAATAGAAAGCTATAATTTCTTAAATAAGATCATTACATATGACGAAACTGCTGTCACGTAACGGGCTGCTCACGTGTTCAGGACATGGCTCACAAGATAATGCTTAAATCGAAAGGAAGTTACTTTAAGAAGGACTACTAAAAATATTGTACACAGTTTAGCAGCTTTTTCTTTACAGCGTTAGTTATAAAACTTTCTGATCAACCCTCAGACGTAGTGGTTTCAACTTAACTCAGTTTGGGATTTATTCACCGTCGATAAGAATTTTAATACTAGTAAATCTCGATTCACTGACAGCTAGTGCTAGG
Source organism: Margaritifera margaritifera (assembly GCA_029931535.1). Taxonomy (NCBI): domain Eukaryota; kingdom Metazoa; phylum Mollusca; class Bivalvia; order Unionida; family Margaritiferidae; genus Margaritifera; species Margaritifera margaritifera. Next base: position 3,909,799 of record JAQPZY010001577.1, read on the forward strand.
TAGATGAAGCTTGGCGATTCTTCAGTTATCTTCATGTTGCACAATACATATTTTTCTTTAGATTATATTTTAAAGAACTCACTGACAATCTGTAAGGGTCCTATAGTATTTGCGCACCCTCCCGTTTCTTTGTACCCTCTGCAGATGTTAAGAACAAAAAGCATCAAGGATATTAAAAATGCACAAAACTTAGTCATTTCATTCATCAATTGATAATTTATAACCTGGTTGTCGCCAGGAGGTCCCTAACCCTGTCAATTTGTTGGCGTTTCCAATCAAACGAGAGTTTCTTTAGTAACACGGTCGCCATTTTTGCTTGTGCGAGTTTATGTTTTCAAGCAACAGACGTGATGTAGTTCACCGTCTTTAATAATCTCAATAATTATATAAATTTTGGAGTTACATCTCTTGAACACGTGTATACAAGAGTTCCTCCTTTTTAGTTGTTCAATTTTTAGAAATATTAAAACAAGATATTGCAAATATTGGACGCAGACGACACAGTTTTTACTGATATGGAATGTTCTTGAAAGCAGAAAAAGACAGTGAGCAGACTGTCTGCTTGTTTACGTCGAGAGCTTCTGTTTGGTTGAAAGTATTAGGCACCCCCTGACGACAATGGGGTTAGAAGTTATAAACTGATGCATGAAAGGACTACGTTTTGTGCATTTTTCATATCCTTGATGCTTTTCGTTTTTAAAATCGGTGAGGGGGGGGGGGGGGTACCAACAAACGGGATGGTGTGCGAATACTATAGCCATTACTTTTCCCGTGCCGTTTTGATTTATAATTTCACATTTGCAAACTTGGACGTATTCAACGACCTAAAGTGTATGCCAGCGCTGTATAATCTCTTAAAATATATTGTAGGATTGCAAACTAACCAGGACGTTCTGAGAAGTTTTCATTCCTTAACTAGAGTGTAAAATATTAAATGTCAAAAAGCAACTAAAAAAGCAGGAGTCCCTTATTGCCTCGCTTTTCACCTTTAAAGTCTCACATGAATAAATAAGTTACCAATAAACAGCGATAATGATTTACTGGCAGAAACATTTTCAGTGGAAAATATATTTAAAATTATTACATTATTAGGGTTTATACAACTAGCCTTATATGACACCTCTTCATCATAATCATCAAAAAAATATTTTTGTCATAATTTTTGTTGCAATTGACCAGTAACATACTTTTTCATCTTAAGTATTAGTAACAGTTTCTTTGCATATAATAATATGACGTATCGTAGATCCAATAGTCTGCTGTGACGTCAAGTGTTGTTACACTGTTCAGGAAGCAATACCCGATCAACTGGAAATCGAAGCTGAGACAATTAGAGGCACTAATACAGGCTGCCTCACATTCGGCCAGGGTATAAATGTAAGATGCCAAATTATAACCGTTAATGAAGTAATCCTTCGTTAAGGTGAATGTGGTTCCCAAGGCTGCACAACCTTTTGAAAATATAATTATAAAACTGGTGATTATTGTAAATTTACCAAGTGGGTAGGTCACATCAACCTACTTAAATACTAAAATTCGCAAAATATATCATCCTTTACTATCTCTTTGAATGCCGCCATCTATTGCAATCTTAGTGAAAGTGGTTCTCATCGAATATCTATGAAAAGTATTTAAATTTTCATGCTCATGTGCATTTCAAAGAATAAAGTTAAAATAATGATATGGTAAAATTTGTAGACCTACCAGAGGACCTTTATATATAAAGAAACAGACAGAAGCGACACATACACGTAGTTTCTATCAGTTAACCACAAATAACTGTTATGTATATTTAGAACAAGTAATCAGGATTTGACACAAAACCTGAGTAATTAAGATCGTAAACAGCATTAGAATTTTATAGTTAATAGGGCAAACAATTATTTATATCATATATTAAATATACGACTTTTAAATTTATAAAGTTGCATTTCATTGACGTTAACAATAGTGACGAAAATGTTACTATATCCGCCAATTTGACTTTGGTTCGAAAAACTTCCAGACTTTGTGGATGGTCTGCATTCCATCGACATGTGTGAACAACGGGAAATAGATTAGTTAGATTTCGGTAAATGTACGCTTACCGAACTCCGTGAATGGATTGAGGTTGGGGCAAGGAAGAAACCTGTTCATGGATTGTCAGAATTTGAAAGATCAAGGCTAAGTGCCTTTCCCAAGGACACAACGAGTCAGCCGACCGTAAATGGCCTGGATGGATATCGAACCCGCGAACCTTGGGTCGCGAAGTCAGCTATAGATATTACGGTCGTGAGCTGGAAGGTAAATGTCCTAAAGATCCGTAAGAGGACAAATGGTTTATACATGATAACATTCCTTATACGCTATCTTTCTATAACAAAGTTAATATATTGTTTGTCGTCGGAACAAGGAAAGAATCTAATGATATGAGGTTTGTAAGGACAAAGTCATGCTTAGTATTTGCCAGAGATGATATTTATATCTACGTGATACAGCTTTCTGGACTTAAAATATTTTTCAAAATGACTATCTTCGAGAGAATTGTATGCGCTGAGGGAAATAGTTTTGTGCATAAAAATAGTAGTTTGTCATTGTTGCATGACCAAACAACAAATAAGTGCGCTAATTTCTTCAAAGATACAACACTCATGTTTTTTCTTTTTAAAGAATGCAACTATAATGGTTCTCTTCAAGGATACAACTATAATGGTTTTCTTCAAGGGTACAATTATACTGGTTTTCGTTGAGGATACAACTATAATGGTTTATTCAAGGATACAACTATAAAGGTTCTTATTTTGATTTTGATTTATGTATATATAAATATATGCATGTGTGTGTGTCTGTGTGTGTGTGTACTTAAGATAAGGTCCATCACTCGATTCTCTGGACAAAAATTATTACTGAATTGGGTATCACGTGACCTCTTACAAAGACAATGTCACCAAAGGAAACATGCAAAAGATAAGCGTACGTGCTATCATTTATATCACTTACAAATACACCTACTCATTTTCCAATTCACTACAGGAAACGAGTGGGTGGATAATCTAAGCGAAATGACAAAGCAACAAGAGGTCATTCAAAAAACATTTAAGTTATTTACAGTTGATCTAATTCATTCTTATGCTTCCATACCATTAATACTGACCATACACTTGTTTCTGTTCTCTCTCTCTCTCTCTCTCTCTCTCTCTCTCTCTCTCTCTCTCTCTCTCTGTTTATCGGTTTGTCTGCTTGTTTTACTATCATAGGCACAGAGACATCGTTGCATGCCACGAGCTACGCTTCTTTTTCATGGAATTTCACTGATGACTTGCGACGATGGTTCAGAGATCGATCGATCTGGATCCATTGGGATAGAACTTACATGCTGGTTGACCAACCAACAGAGAGAGTGGGGTGGGGGTGGATGGAGACATACTATAAAATTGTCTGTATCGTCGATCTCTCTGTTTTTCTGTTGGTCGATTAGTTTGTCAGTTTTACAGTCATAGATCCGGAGAGAGAGAGAGAGAGAGAGAGAGAGAGAGAGAGAGAGAGAGAGAGAGAGAGGGGGGGGGTAGATCTGGATCAAATGAGGTAAAACTGACATACTGACTGAGAAATCAACACAGACTGAGCGAGAAAGAAGGAGGAAGAGAAACCTTCAGAAATTTTAATATTTTAAAAAGTATAAGTTTTAGAACCTTACTATTGGTTAAAAAATGAAAAACAAAATAAAGCATAAAACAGATTACAGTATATGTATGCCAGGGAATTTACAGTACGGCCCTCTCGTCTCGACAGGCTATTGCAACTTTGTATTATTGGTATCGTTCAACACTAGAAAAATCCCATGTGTACACATACCATTATAAGTACTCAGGTGTACTTGGTGTAAATTCAAGTTCAAGGTTTTCATCAACCTCAAATTCTTTTTTCTCTCTCACGTATTTTTGTCTCTTGCATGAGAGAGAGATAAAAGCGAAAGCAGAGGGGATTTCCATGAAATTTTATAACATGTTTAATTAATGACAAAGCGGGGATGATTATTTTTCTCCTTATTTTCTTATTTTATTAATGATTATTAAGTGGACCTTCATCACTGATCTAGAGAGTATAGAAGGAATAGTCTACTGTTGAAACCATAATTATACACCTATTTATACGCCATGGGAGAATCACAATTTGATAGATAGATAAATAGATGACAAACCGAGAGATAGAAAGAGATAGGCAAGGATGGAGAGACTACAGACATATGGCCGACCAACAAATGGTAATACGAACCATAGTATAGGCACATAGCGAAAATAAGGTTAGATAGATATATAAAAATATATAGAATTGACACATAAACTCACTTTGACTGGTGACGCAATTTCCAGACATGGGTTCAAAGCTGTACCCAGCATTGCACAGGCATACCCCCTCTCGACACGATACCAAAGACGGAGTGCATTCGTTATCAGCTATACATGGTGAGTTCACTTGCCCACCGATTGCAGCAGTAGTGCTTGACGGGAAAACTGTGGTAATTGTGATATTTGGTGTCGTTGTGTCTTTGCCGTTGAATAAAGAAAACAAACTCCGCTGTTATTGATATTAAAATCTTCTTGGTCAACTCTTTTGGAACAAAGAGTAATATCATATGTAATATCTCATTATTGCAACTACACCGTCAAAAATGAAGACCTTAAACAAGATATACGTAGCAGATACGACGATCTTTGTGTTTAATTTGTTTTAATGTCAGTACGCCTCATTAGTATCAGAAGCAAAACAATACCGAACAGAGCACATGCTATAACTCAGAAATCAGTATGGAAGTCACTGAGTACTTATGTATCAATATGGAAGTCACCGAGTACTTAGGCATCCATATGGAAGTCACTGAGTACTTAGATATCAATATGGAAGCCACTGAGTACTTAGACATATATATGGAAGTCACTGAGTACTTAGACATCAATATGGAAGTCACTGAGTAATTAGGCATCAATATGGAAGTCACTGAGTACTTAGGCATTACAGAGTCAAGATCCTGCTTGTTTTGTTGTAACTTTTTTTCCACCTTTCTTATATTCTTTGATGACACCCAATGTACAGAGTCAGTATCTTATTTTCTCCCAACATCTATACACGTTCTAGATAACAGTTAGTGCTCAAACTTTGACACAATCCAATGGTGACAATCCACGTTTTCTAAAGCACGCAAATCAGTCTAAAGTAAAAACTCCAAACAGTTCCAAGGTGGTCGATATAAACATGAACAGCTTTAGGAACAAGAAATAAGAAAATTACGAACTTCTTTTTGGAGAATTTTATTGACACGGTGCCTTTACTGATTCGCTTTAAAGAAAGACGGTCATTAAATCTGAAGATCGGACATAAGTACAAACAGCAAAGCAGGAAAGATTTCTTTGTTCTGGGTTTTTTCAGTTTTGATTTACTCAGATGTGGTATCTTTTCAGTGATTCTGATTTATTTTATCACACAAACATTGCGATGGAACTCGCATGTTTCCAACACAGTTTATATTCGTTGTTATTTATATCTTACTGCCACCAGTACTCCCATTTAATGTTGCAATACAATACATTCCATTTGTGGTCTCAGTGCTATGCACAATATATATGTCTTACTGAGATGTGAAGTCATCTCCCTCTTTCAAGTAGACACAAAACAACATCTACAAGCAGGTCTTTTCGCCAATTCGATTATAGTTCATTTGTTGGGGACTGCAAGAAAGTACACTTCTGTTCACGTTTAATTTTTGATTGTATAGATGATGCATACATATTTCGGAGATTAGAGTTTGCTGTCCGGGATCACCAACGATAATGTCCAATCAACTTCCGCTATTGTCATCTTAAACGTGCCCCTTTCATGCTTGGAAATAACATATACCTTGTATCTTGAAAAGGGGCTTTCAACAGAAATCAATCTTGTCAAACAAAAGTAAATTGGAAATTTGACAAAATTAAGAAATCTCTCAACAGCGATAAAAAGAAAATCTATCTGTACATATTTCCTTCAACGAGTCTCTGGAGGCCTTAAATTAAAACTGTTAGCCGTAATTATTAAAACGTTTTCTTCTTAACAAAGGCATACATAATGTAACGTCAAAGAACTCAACAATTATACTTTTTGAACAAGATATCAGAGCCAAGTCAGTGAAACAATCACAATCTAAATTGAATACATGTTCAAACCATGAGCAAAATATGTTCACGCAAACCCATGAAATCATCCAGCATTAACAAAATTAATGGAATTACCTTTAGTTTTGACTTTCAACTAGTCGATTAGTCGATAAACTACGTGTCTCAAGAACTAGTCGATAAACAGAGTGTCTTAAGAACTAGCGGTATGATGGGTATTTACAACGCTACTGTGTATAATTGTATATCAGTGAAACTGACCAAGTTAGAACACTAATATTCTTGGTCCACGGAACAGTCTAATTAATTTGTCTATGTCAAAATCCTCCTTCCTCTCTAAAGGATTTATTTCTATACGGCACTAATCTGTAATGATTAATATAGCTGTCAGATACACTATTTAATAATTTCAAAGATAACGTTAATAATACCAATAACAAAAGTAGTAGCAACAACAATAATAACAGTAACGTCAGAAATAGCAACGACGATAATAATAATAATAATAATAATAATAAGAAGAAGAAGAAGAATAAGAAGAAGAAGAGGTAGAAGAAGGCGGAGGGGTAGCAGAGGAAAACCAAAAATGATGATTTTTTTTCACTGTCAAAATAGCACAGTATTCCACAGATATGATTTTGCAATACTCTAAGTACACGGCTTTTTCAGTGCTGGAGATATTTTGATATTACTTTGAATACATAAAATAACAATATTTCACATGAAGTTTGGCGAAATTATGATTAAATAGTTCGGATAAACTGTAAAATAGAAGTGTTTGATCTCATATATTTCTTTCACTTTTCACTGGGGCAGGGGTTCACTCCCATACATTTAAAGCTTCTGGATTTTTTATCGACCTCAAGATGTCATCCTGGATGATGTTGAGGAGGAGGAGGAGAAAGGAGGAGGAGAAAGGATTACATAACAAATTCCAATGCTCTCTTCTATCAGGACATATGGTAATGATTTCTTATTCTATTGTCTTTATTTATTATGTATGTGGTGCAAAGCACAGATTTGTGACAACCACATTATACCTGATGATGCCAAGCACAGACTGGTTACAAAACGAGTTGAATGGTTGTGATATTATGTCGGCTCTTTTCATCTAGCTATACTATATAATGTCGGTTCTGTTCATCTAGCTATATTATATAATGTCGGTTCTGTTCATCTAGTTATACTATATAATGTCGGTTCTGTTCATCTAGCTATACTATATAATGTCGGTTCTGTTCATCTAGCTATATTATATAATGTCAGTTCTGTTCATCTAGCTATATTATATAATGTCAGTTCTGTTCATCTAGCTATATTATATAATGTAGCAACACTAGCAATATTATACTATATAATGTCGGTTCTGTTCATCTAGCTATATTATATAATGTCGGTTCTGCTCATCTAGCTATATTATATAATGTAGCAACACTAGCAATATTATACTATATAATGTCGGTTCTGTTCATCTAGCTATATTATATAATGTAGCAACACTAGCAATATTATACTATATAATGTCGGTTCTGTTCATCTAGCTATACTATATAATGTCGGTTCTGTTCATCTAGCTATACTATATAATGTCAGTTCTGTTCATCTAGCTATATTATATAATGTCAGTTCTGTTCATCTAGCTATATTATATAATGTCGGTTCTGTTCATCTAGCAATATTATACAATGTCGGTTCTGTTCATCTAGCTATATTATATAATGTCAGTTCTGTTCATCTAGCTATATTATATAATGTCAGTTCTGTTCATCTAGCTATATTATATAATGTCAGTTCTGTTCATCTAGCTATATTATATAATGTAGCAACACTAGCAATATTATACTATATAATGTCGGTTCTGTTCATCTAGCTATATTATATAATGTCGGTTCTGTTCATCTAGCTATATTATATAATGTCAGTTCTGTTCATCTAGCTATATTATATAATGTCGGTTATGTTCATCTAGCTATATTATATAATGTCGGTTATGTTCATCTAGCTATACTATATATTGTAGCAACACTAGCAATATTATACTATATAATGTCGGTTATGTTCATCTAGCTATACTATATAATGTCGGTTCTGTTCATCTAGCTATATTATATAATGTCAGTTCTGTTCATCTAGCTATATTATATAATGTCGGTTATGTTCATCTAGCTATATTATATAATGTCGGTTCTGTTCATCTAGCTATACTATATAATGTCAGTTCTGTTCATCTAGCTATATTATATAATGTCGGTTATGTTCATCTAGCTATATTATATAATGTAGCAACACTAGCAATATTATACTATATAATGTCGGTTATGTTCATCTAGCTATATTATATAATGTAGCAACACTAGCAATATTATACTATATAATGTCGGTTATGTTCATCTAGCTATATTATATAATGTAGCAACACTAGCAATATTATACTATATAATGTCGGTTATGTTCATCTAGCTATATTATATAATGTAGCAACACTAGCAATATTATACTATATAATGTCGGTTATGTTCATCTAGCTATATTATATAATGTCAGTTCTGTTCATCTAGCTATATTATATAATGTAGCAACACTAGCAATATTATACTATATAATGTCGGTTCTGTTCATCTAGCTATATTATATAATGTCAGTTCTGTTCATCTAGCTATATTATATAATGTCAGTTCTGTTCATCTAGCTATATTATATAATGTCAGTTCTGTTCATCTAGCTATATTATATAATGTAGCAACACTAGCAATATTATACTATATAATGTCGGTTCTGTTCATCTAGCTATATTATATAATGTAGCAACACTAGCAATATTATACTATATAATGTCGGTTCTGTTCATCTAGCTATATTATATAATGTAGCAACACTAGCAATATTATACTATATAATGTCGGTTCTGTTCATCTAGCTATATTATATAATGTCAGTTCTGTTCATCTAGCTATATTATATAATGTAGCAACACTAGCAATATTATACTATATAATGTCGGTTCTGCTCATCTAGCTATATTATATAATGTAGCAACACTAGCAATATTATACTATATAATGTCGGTTCTGTTCATCTAGCTATATTATATAATGTAGCAACACTAGCAATATTATACTATATAATGTCGGTTCTGTTCATCTAGCTATATTATATAATGTAGCAACACTAGCAATACTATACTATATAATGTCGGTTCTGTTCATCTAGCTATATTATATAATGTCAGTTCTGTTCATCTAGCTATATTATATAATGTCAGTTCTGTTCATCTAGCTATATTATATAATGTAGCAACACTAGCAATATTATACTATATAATGTCGGTTCTGTTCATCTAGCTATATTATATAATGTCGGTTATGTTCATCTAGCTATATTATATAATGTCGGTTCTGTTCATCTAGCTATATTATATAATGTCGGTTCTGTTCATCTAGCTATATTATATAATGTCGGTTATGTTCATCTAGTTATATTATATAATGTCGGTTCTGTTCATCTAGCTATATTATATAATGTCGGTTCTGTTCATCTAGCTATATTATATAATGTCGGTTCTGTTCATCTAGCTATACTATATAATGTCGGTTCTGTTCATCTAGCTATATTATATAATGTCGGTTATGTTCATCTAGCTATATTATATAATGTCAGTTCTGTTCATCTAGCTATATTATATAATGTCGGTTATGTTCATGTAGTTATATTATATAATGTCGGTTCTGTTCATCTAGCTATATTATATAATGTCGGTTCTGTTCATCTAGCTATATTATATAATGTAGCAATACTAGCAATATTATACTATATAATGTCGGTTCTGTTCATCTAGCTATATTATATAATGTCAGTTCTGTTCATCTAGCTATATTATATAATGTCGGTTATGTTCATCTAGTTATATTATATAATGTCGGTTCTGTTCATCTAGCTATATTATATAATGTCGGTTCTGTTCATCTAGCTATATTATATAATGTAGCAATACTAGCAATATTATACTATATAATGTCGGTTCTGTTCATCTAGCTATATTATATAATGTCGGTTCTGTTCATCTAGCTATATTATATAATGTCGGTTATGTTCATCTAGTTATATTATATAATGTCGGTTCTGTTCATCTAGCTATATTATATAATGTCGGTTCTGTTCATCTAGCTATATTATATAATGTCGGTTCTGTTCATCTAGCTATACTATATAATGTCGGTTCTGTTCATCTAGCTATATTATATAATGTCGGTTATGTTCATCTAGCTATATTATATAATGTCAGTTCTGTTCATCTAGCTATATTATATAATGTCGGTTATGTTCATCTAGTTATATTATATAATGTCGGTTCTGTTCATCTAGCTATATTATATAATGTCGGTTCTGTTCATCTAGCTATATTATATAATGTAGCAATACTAGCAATATTATACTATATAATGTCGGTTCTGTTCATCTAGCTATATTATATAATGTCAGTTCTGTTCATCTAGCTATATTATATAATGTCAGTTCTGTTCATCTAGCTATATTATATAATGTAGCAACACTAGCAATATTATACTATATAATGTCGGTTCTGTTCATCTAGCTATATTATACAATGTCGGTTCTGTTCATCTAGCTATATTATATAATGTCAGTTCTGTTCATCTAGCTATATTATAAATGGTCGGTTATGTTCATCTAGCTATACTAAATAATATTCTGTTCATCTAGCTATACTATATAATGTCGGCTCTGTTTATCGAGCTATTCTTCGCGATTGTGATTTCAAAAGCATATGGGACAGAGAAAAGTACGTGTTGATGAAAAAGTGTATACTTACAGGTCCAGCCAATGTTTCACAGCTTACCCGGAGATTCGATACTGGCATTCCGCCAATAAAATCACCCACCTCTCTCTCTCTCTCTCTCTCTCTCTCTCTCTCTCTCTCTCAGAAAGTTAAGATTTAACGAGCTTTCCGATATACATCATAGGTGCAAAACAGCATCCGCCTGAGGTTCAAACAAAATCATAATATTTTAAGAAATTTAATTTCGTTTTTATTCATAAGCGTTCTTTTATCTTTTCTTTTTCTTTCTAAAAAGAACCTAACTTCATATCTATTATATAGAAACCAAATGAAACAAATTTAAATTTTGTTTTGTTGGGTCGAAATGCCTCATTTAAAAAACAAACAAAAAAACAAAACAAAAAACGCGTGCTTTACCTGTCAGTATTTGCTCGCAAATTTCTCCTGAAAAACCAGTAAGACACACGCATGTGGTATTTACCATATGTCCCCCATTATGGCATGGTTGGTAGCACTGTAAAATAAATTTTAAAAAAACTTTGCTAATACCACCGCAAGTAAAAAATATAATCCAGGTAACCAATACAAATAATCGCAATTGTGAGTGTGTGAGCAAGCGTGAAACGTGTATGGACGCATGAGAAAGTAATTGTGCCATGGAGGGTACATAAAGATCTTTACTAAAAATATTCAAACTTTTACGTAAGTCTTTGAGAAGCACACCTTTTAATAATATGAATATTAAGTCTTCCATTCTGATATTACAAATATCAGTTGTAGGACATAGATAAAAAGAACACCCTAATGGGATTCGGAATTTCCTTGAATCGTTGAGATGCAGAGATCATACTCATGAGTCACAGAACATTCTAAGCACAAATATCGAACCCATGCTCAAATTTAAAACAAAAACATGATTTTCTATAACTTTATTTCATGTGACGTAAGATTCAAAACAGTATCCTGCTGTTTATTTTTTTAATAAATGCAAACTATGAAAGATATTGAAGGACCCTAAGTACGATTTTTGCTTATTTGAAGTTTTGAGGATCAGATAAATTCTTATGCGCAGTTTTGTGACTACTTGGACAGTACTTTTATAACATGGCATTGGATACATAATTGGACAGTCCTTTTATGACACAGAATTGGATACTTAATTGAAAATTGCTTTAATGACACATAATTGGATTTATAATTTGACAGTCCTATTATGACACAGAATTGGATACATAATTTGTTCATATACTGTAAAATCTGGACAATAGGCGTATACCTCAGCATAACCGTATAAGGAAAATAAGCGCAAGCGGGCATTTGTTTATAACAAAAACAGACCAAGATTTCCCTGTCTCTGAATATTTAAAAAATATACTTTTGGTTATTACTGTCCTATTCAGAGACGTGGTTTCTTTTTACTATTTGGCTATTACTGTCCTATTCTGAGACGTGGTTTCTTTTTACTATTTGGCTATTACTGTTCTATTCCGAGACGTGGTTTCTTTTTACTATTTGGCTATTACTGTCCTATTTAGAGACGTTCGGAACCATCCGGCGCCACTAGGAGAGGCACGCCATCCAGAAAATAGGAGAGGCCAGCCAACCACTGAAGCGAGGACAGGAGCCCAGCCGGTGGAAACAGACCAATTTATCCACAAGTTCGTCGGACCAAAACAACTACAACAACAAGCCCCACCATCAGGGCAACTACTAGGAAAGACTTCTGAAAACAGCTCGGAGAGGCAAGCCATCCAGATAGGAGCGGCTAGGTCTACCCGGCAATTTGGAGGGAAGCCCTGTTACAGTTCTCCATGGATAGTCGACCAGGGACTCCAGGCTGGAGTAGGAGCAGCGATCCACGCTGCACCAAAATAGGCAGACTGAGGGTTTCATTTTGGCTCTGAAAACCTAGTCTGATCTATAACTTTATCATATTGCCTACCGATTGATTCAATGTTGAACAAACTCCGGACATATTGCCACAAATGTCCACATATACCGGATTAAGATAAAAAAAAATAATAAAAGGCAACGTATGCCTACAATTGGTATTTTTTCTTCTTCTTTTTTAAAAATAACTTTATGTACGCTTAGTACCGAAATTCAAATTTACAAAACACGAAAATTTCACAATCTAGTATAATATGATAATCGACTTGTGCATACTACAAATAGGGACAGCCCGATTATAGATAACTGTGCATACTACAAACAGGGACAGCACGATTATAGATAACTAGGCAATTACGCATACTACAAGCAGGGACAGCCCAATTATAGATAACTGGGCATACTACAAATAGGGACAGCCCGATTATAGATAACTGGGCACATATTTGATACGTTATAGTGTGGCACACAAAATGGGTACAATTTACCTTGGACTTTCAATCCGACCCACGAAAGCACTCTTCAGGCGAAAACTGTATGGCCCTGAAAAGACCCTGATTGGCATGCTGCTGAAAGAACTAACGGCGTCGCGAAACCCAAATTGAAATTACTAAATGTATCGGCTACTTTAAGCCAACATTATTGGTATATATTTTCGGAAAATATACAAATTCGCACAGTACACGAAAAATAAAAACTGCACAGTTGGAAAATTCATAACTCAGAACTATTTGAATCGGATATGTTACTATCACATCTTTGGCGCTAGGGTAGGGACTGCCCAGCTGGAAATTAGGTAACTGGGCATAGATTTGATCTAAATGAAAAAAGGTAACAGCTATTAGCCAGAGGAGGACGGACAGCTGAAAGGACGGAGGGATTCGAAGCGCCTTTTCTTCCTGCGGCTTGCTTGGGCCGCATCAAATAACGATTAAACGCACAAATTAAGCAGCACGCAACTAAAGTAGTCGCAAATGTAATTTACAGTAAGCGACTTTTATCCAATTCAAGCAAGTCCGAGACGTGGTTTCTTTTTACTATAAAGATGTTACCTGTCACTGTCCTATTCCGAGATACAGTTCTTTTTGTAACTATTTGGAAATTACTGTCCTACTCCGAGACATAGGCTTTTACTATTTGACGATTACTGTCCTATTTCGAGACATAGGCTTTTACTATTTGGCTATTACTGTCATATTCCGATACATAGGCTTTTACTATTTGGCTATTACTGTCCTATTCCGAGACATAGGCTTTTACTATTTGACGATTACTGTCCTATTCCGAGACATAGGCTTTTACTATTTGACGATTACTGTCCTATTTCGAGACATAGGCTTTTACTATTTGACGATTACTGTCTTATTCCGAGACATAGGCTTTTACTATTTGACTATTACTGTCCTATTCCGAGACATAGGCTTTTACTATTTGACGATTACTGTCCTATTCCGAGACATAGGCTTTTACTATTTGACTATTACTGTCCTATTCCGAGACATAGGCTTTTACTATTTGACGATTACTGCCCTATTCCGAGACATAGGCTTTTACTAGTTGGCTATTACTGTCCTATTCCGAGACATAGTCTTTTACTAGTTGGCTATTACTGTCCTATTCCGAGACATAGGCTTTTACTATTTGGCTATTACTGTTCTATTCCGAGACATAGGCTTGTACTATTTAACTATTACTGTCCTATTCCGAGACATAGGCTTTTACTATTTGACGATATCTTTCTTTTTTATACAATCGATGTCCATCTGGTACTTTAAGAAAATAAATATTTGACTGTTATGTAACTAACTTCACAGTTTTGATTAAGACTAAAGTACGAAATCAGTCTCAATGATTCGATATATTCGGCTTCTCCAACAGCACATGGGCAATGTTTTCGAGATGCGCACGCACGCAACTTTTATGGTTGAAAGAGACGGAGAGATAGAAACAAGGGGAGATGAGTAGAGAGGACCAGCGCAAGTTGAAATCTAGAGAAAAGACAAAAGAGAGGAGAAATGGAAGAGCAAGGGATTAGGGAGAAGAGGACAGAGAGATCCGGACAGAGACAGAAAATTGGGAGGGAGCGCGATTCATATAAATTGGTTTGGAGAAGAGATAGAGTTAGGATGGTGAGATCAGAGAGAGAGAGACAGAGACAGAGACAGAGGAGTAAAGGGGGAGGTAGAAAGAGGAGAGACAGACGTGGTGAGAGGTGGAAGGAGGAGAAAAAGAGCACATAAACATAATTTAGCATTGAGGTATATAATTGGTATACATAGAACAACTTTATAGAAATTAATAGAAAAATTCAAAACTGAATTAAACAGATAAATGTGAATAAAAATATTGCCATAAAACTACATTTGATGAGATTAAAAACAGACGGACAGAGCAAAGCAAACAATTTCCTGATGAAAATGAAAGGTTAGATAAATGTGATGATGAACTACCTAGAGGTATATTACTTTTTTGATTTTTTAAAACATTCTTGTTGAATAATTTTAACATTTTTACCTTTTATTTATTTTTTTTTTATTACTACACGTTTATGTTTGGAGGGTTTTTCTTTTTTCTTCCTAAGGATTTTTGGGCAATTCTTTTTCTTTACAGTTTTAGGAACTTAACCTTTAACCTTTAATCGGCACCATATAGCTAGTATTGCGCTGACGTGCCGTCAGACCCCATACATACATACCTATACACACATACGTACTCAAAAATTTGTAATATCCAAATAGGCTCTTTTTTAAGTTGAATTCTAGTTTCAAATAAGTTTCATTTACAACCAGTACAGTGAAGCTGCTTCGAGATGTCCAGAATATCTGAAATTTTGATTTCATTTTCTCTCAGAGCATTTGTGTTACTTTAGCTATGGACATATTAGTGAAGCCAGTGTTACGTAGATTTGTACTTCATAAATAGGGACATGTGTAGATTTTTATCATATAAAAAGTATTCAGAAGAATTGCATACATACATACATACATACATACATACATACATACATACCTTTCCAAAAACAATTCAATAAAATATTTAGTACCGACTCAACTATCGGCTTAGACAGTGGGTTGACACTAATTATTGTCCTGAAATAAAAGTCAATGGGTTGTTAACTATGAAGAAACACAGCTGCAGATATGCAGCCGTTAAACTGCTAATTAGCAGATGCTGTTTTCCCACAATCACTAAATCAATTAAAACTCTCTTGAATTAGATTCTTCTGTCCGATACCAGTTTAGTTTAAACTACGAAAAGTATATAGAATAGCTTGCAATTGTGACTGTTTTTGCATTAAAGTCACAATTTCTTTAATTACTTCCTATTACTATTCTTCAGATAACCAATTTTCAAGTAATTGGTTTTAGAATAGATATATGCTTTTCAAGTATTTTAGTACTCTCATGAAGTTACTGATGTGCAAAAACATTTTTTCGGAAAATGTTCTTTGAACAGTTATAAAATGCACAATAATAATTTTCCATAATATAATTATTTAATCATATTGAAATGATGAACAGACGAGTATAATATGTTGTTTCATATAAACTTGACACCAGTATAATAGTTTGTTTCAGATAAACTTGACACCAGTATAATATGTTGTTTCATATAAACTTGACAAAGTTAAAAAGATAATTAAATGACACCTAAACAGGTCGACAAAATAGTGTGTAAATTAAATTAAACCTTTATCTGTCTCAAACTGAAAACAACTATACCCAGTAAAGGATAGTGGTACATAT
Source organism: Margaritifera margaritifera (assembly GCA_029931535.1). Lineage (NCBI taxonomy): Eukaryota > Metazoa > Mollusca > Bivalvia > Unionida > Margaritiferidae > Margaritifera > Margaritifera margaritifera. The sequence goes on from JAQPZY010001577.1 coordinate 3,926,358, forward strand.
AATTACCAAATACACTGAAACAAATTTAGAGAATATAATACGTTGCCATAAGTTATAATCAGACTTACAGGGTATAACACGTTGCCATAAGTAATAATCAGACTTAGAGGATATAACACGTTGCCAAAAGTAATAATCAGACTTAGAGAATATAACACGTTGCCATAAGTAATAATCAGACTTAGAGAATATAACACGTTGCCATAAGTAATAATCAGACCTAGAGGATATAACACGTTTCCATAAGTAATAATCAGACTTAGAGAATATAACACGTTGCCATAAGTAATAATCAGACTTAGAGGGTATAACACATTGCCATAAGTAATAATCAGACCTAGAGGATATAACACGTTGCCATAAGTAATAATCAGTTTGCTTCGTATCTGTATTTGTTTATTGCCTTAATGTATAACACTAGCTGCCACTACAAATATTTCTTTTTTCAAAACCGCGTCACTCTTTTAAAATGTAAACTTTAAGTTCGTCTTTGATCTTTCAATTAAGAACTAATTACTTACATTTGCATGTTTTGCTAAAATATTTGGTGATTTTCAGTCTTGGAGGTAAGAGGGTCAAGTGTTGGAGGTAAGAGGGTCAAGTCAACATCGACAATTTTAAGAACAAATTCATTTTGGAAGAATATTTGCATTTTTGAAATGATCTGTCTCATTTTCAGAGAGTGGGAGTGGGGGTGGAGCGTCGGTAGTCATTATAGTATTCACTTTACAACTGTGATGAATGAAAACGTTTTTATTCATGGTAGCAAACGTCGTAGTAAATTTCACTGCTGGAAACGGAAATTATTTCATTTATCATAATACCGGCAGCAATATTTGAATGATGTACATTGTTGAACTTACAGAAATATTGAATTAACTCAGTGACAGATGACACTAACTTAAGGGACATTTAAAACATTGTGACTCATAATCAGCTGGCATTTTAATTGTGTAACACGACGTGTAACGTTCACTCTAGCCTGAGTACAGTCGTTGATATATGTTTGCTTTGCCAATATATTCTTTTCTTTTTATTCCCCCGCTGATACTCCGTCGAAAATAAATTATCATTAATTAATGGCACCCTACTGAGATTGTGGCGATATCGACGACCGTCATTCTCGAAAACTAAAACGGACTGTAACACAGGCTATGTTCACCCATGTTTTCATTCCAGCAATTTTTGACAAAGTATGATTTTATGAAAACGACACCATCTTCTTTTTATTTGTTATTTCTATTTGTTTTTCATTTACACAGTGCACAGTGAGGTGCGATTTTTCCTTTAATGAATAAAATCTGTAGCTGTCGTATAGCTAAATGAAATATGTTTGCATAAATAATATCAGTGCCCACAAAATAACAAAAATGCTTCATTTCCTCCATAAATAAAACAATAAATGAATAAATCTCACATTGTTTCAGCTTTCACAACTTTAAATGTTTTTATTTTCTTTGTCGCGATTTTCTCATTTAACGTTACAAAATACCCATTTGCTAAGGTTGCAACCGCGAGAGTTTATTTTTCAACAATAGTGTAAAATATTTACATAGAGGCAATTTACAAACATCATAGTTGTCATTTTATCTGAAACACTTCAATTTCGATTGTTTTTGAAATCTTACAGTTAGCATCATTAGTGAATATGAACAAAGCTCGATTTAATTGTAAGAAATCACATATCTCCAAGTAGATTGTTAATCGGTCAGTCAATTCTGATAAGATAAGATAAAATAGAATTTACTTAAGAGTATATCAGTATTATTAAAAATTTATTTCATATTAAGTCCAATAAAATATTGACATCCAGCCGACATCGGCTAATAAGACACGAAAATATTAGTTATGTACAAGACTTAAACAAATATGTTACACACTAAAAATGGAAACAAAAAAAATAACATAAATGTTTTAAAAGCCTTTCTTTTCTTAACACATGAAATGCTGTTGAGCCTAAATTTTGTTATATCTTTGCCTCTGACATTAAAAATACATTTTTTTTTCTCTGGCTCACGTTCTGATTCAAACATCTGTTGATTTTACATGATGTTTTGAAATTTAAATCAGAGAACAATATATGTTTTGCATTTCATTAAAATTGCATTTCGTATTAATGGTGCATATTTTTTCAATCAATGGTATTTGGGGTTTAGTTTAAATGGAAGTAGCGGTGTTGTTGCTAATCAAATGTCATTTATATTTGGACCCCCCCCCCACCACCACCACCACCACCACTACCGCCACTTTCTTATAGAAAATATCACACGCTGTTATAAAACGTGGAATTATACTCAACTTTCTGCTCTGCATAAAGAATTATAACCGTTCATTTTATGCGAGCTCTAAACTAACACCCTATCCCCAAATTACACATCCAATCTCTCACCAGTAATTTAATGATCATATTTAGCGTAATTAGTTCAATTCACTTAACTGAGAAGATTTCCACTCTTTATTTTGACATCAGCCTCAAGGTTTGGACTCCATTTCACCGCAATGATGCCCGTAGCCCGCAGACGCATCCCTGAAAGCACTCTCGACGTTTCAAACATATTTGGCCTTATTTGGACCTATTTCTAAGGGAGAGATGGAAATGTGTAGATTTTTGTACAACCCTAGCTGCAAAGACAAGATGATCCCTCCAGATTATGTCTATCTGCAGCTGTCTGCAAGAAGCGCCATAGACTGCATTCACCATTGTAGAAACGGAACACATTGTAGGTCTGTCAGTTACCGCAAACCAGACTGTCAACTGACGAACATCACCCTGGATGGCGCATGTTCACCAAGTGTTTCAAGTACTGGGTGGAGAAATTACAAATCAGTAGGTATAATGGCCTTGTAGAATGACTTAAACACAGTAATAACAATAACAAAAGTGCAAACATATTCACACTAGAAAAAATCATTCCAAGAGAGGACATTATGTACAATACATCAGTTGAATATATATCTAACCTAATTACTTCCCGTAATACTTTAATATTGGTTCTTGTTCTTGGAGATTTATCTAAAGCCATTTCTCCCATTAAAAGTCTGCCTCTTTAATAGAGCAGTTCTCTTCTCGTCAAAATTACATTTTGAGCTCTAAAACAAGTATTCCATGAAACAAAGTGTCTCGCCTGTGAAAATAAAGAGTATTACATCACTAGAAAAAGCTGTTTTAAATAGACGTCTGCCAAACAATAATGATAGTAAACAGTGTCTCGAAATAGGACAGTAATAGCCAAATAGTAAAAGCCTATGTTTCGGAATAGAACAATAATAGTCAAATAGTAAAAGTCTATGTTTCGGAATAGGACAGTAATAGCCAACTAGTAAAAGCCTATGACTCGGAATAGGACAGTAATAGCCAACTAGTAAAAGCCTATGACTCGGAATAGGACAGTAATAGCCAACTAGTAAAAGCCTATGACTCGGAATAGGACAGTAATAGCCAACTAGTAAAAGCCTACGTCTCGAAATAGAACAGTAATAGTCAAATAGTAAAAGCCTACGTCTCGAAATAGGACAGTAATAGCCAAATAGCAAAAGCCTATGTCTCGGAATAGAACAATAATTATCAAATAGTAAAAGCCTACGTCTCGAAATAGGACAGTAATCGTCAAATAGTAAAAGCCTATGACTCGGAATAGGACAGTAATAGTCCAATAGTAAAGCCTATGTCTCGGAATAGGACAGTAATAGCCTAATTTCCAGCTGGGCAGTCCCTACCCTAACGCCAAAGATGTGATAGTAACATATCCGATTCAAATAGTTCTGAGTTATGAATTTTCCTACTGTGCAGTTGTTATTTTTCGTGTACTGTGCGTACTTGTATATTTTATAATGTTGCTTAAAGTAGCCGATAAATTTAGTGATTTTAATTTGGGTTTCGCGACGCTGTTAGTTCTTTCAGCAGCATGCCAATCAGGGCTTTCGGAGGTCGGATTGAAAGTCCAAGGTAAATTGTACCCATTTTGTGTGCCACACTATAATGTATCAAATATGTGCCCAGTTATCTATAATCGGGCTGTCCCTGTTTGTAGTATGCCCAGTTATCTATAATCGGGCTGACCCTATTTGTTGTATGCACAAGTCGCATAATATCATATTATACTAGATTGTGAAAATTTCGTGTTTTGTAAATTTGAATCTCGGTACTAAGCGTACATAAAGTTATTTTAAAAGAAGAAGAAGAAAAAATACCAATCTTAAGCATAAGTTGCCTGTTATTATTATTTTTTTTATCTAAATCCCATATATGTCGACATTTGTGGCAATATGTCCGGAGTTTGTTCAACATTAAACCAATCGGTAGGCAATATGATAAAGTTATAGATCAGACTAGGTTTTCAGAGCCAAAATGAAAACCCTCAGTCTGCCTATTTTGGTACAGCGTGGATCGCTGCTTCAATTCCAGCCTGGAGTCCCTGGTCGACTATCCATGGAGAGCTGTAACAGGGTTCCCCTCCAAATTGCCGGGTAGACCTAGCCTCTCCTATCTGGATGGTTTGCCTCTCCGAGCTGTTTTCAGAAGTATTTCCTCGAAGTTGGCCTGATGGTCGGGCTTGTTATTGTTGTTGTTTTGGTCAGACAAACTTGTGGATAAATTAGTCTGTTTCCACCGGCTAGTTTCCTTCCCGGTAGCTGGCTGGCTCCCTGTCCTCGCTCCACTGGATGGCTGGCCTCTCCTATTTTCTGGATGGCGTGCCTCTCCTAGTGGCGCCGGATGGTTTCGAACGTCTCGGAATAGGACAGTAATAGCCAAATAGTAAAAAAAACCACGTCTCGGAATAGGACTGTAATAGCCAAATAGTAAAAAAAGAAACCACGTCTCTGAATAGGACAGTAATAGCCAAATAGTAAAAAGAAACCACGTCTCGGAATAAGACAGTAATAGCCAAAAGTATTTTTTAAAAACTATTCAGAGACAGAGCAATCTTGGTCTGTTTTTGTTATAAACAAATGCCCGCATGCGCTTATTTTCCTTATACGGTTATGCTGAGGTATACGCCTACAGTATATGAACAATTTATGTATCCAATTCTGTGTCATAAAAGGACTGTCCAATTATATATCCAATTATGTGTCATAAAAGCAATGTTCAATTAAGTATCCAATTCTGTGTCATAAAAGGAAAGAAGAAGAAAAGAAAAAAAAACGCTTAAGAATAAAACAAAATTGAATTTCTTAAAATATTATGATTTTTTTAACCTAAGGAGGATGCTGTTTTGCACCTATGATCTATATCGGAAAGCTCGCTAAATCTTAACTTTCTGAGAGAGAGAGAGAGGTGGGCAATTTTATTGGTGGAATGCCAGTGTCGAATCTCCGGGTAAGCTATGAAACATTGGCTGGACCTGTAAGTATACACTTTTTCATCAACACGTACTTTTCTCTGTCCCCTATGCCTTTGAAATCACAATCGCGAAGAATAGCTCGATAAACAGAACCGACATTATATCACAACCATACAACTCGTTTTGATAAACAGAAGCGACATTATATCACAACCATACAACTCGTTTTGATAAACAGAACCGATATTATATCACAACCATACTACTGTAGTATCATTTATTTTCGTGGGGCTCTATTTTCGTGGTTTTGTAAAAAAAATACATTTTCGTGGGTACTTAAATTCGTGGTTCTACCTCTCAAAGTTCGCATATTAGTAAGTATTTCATTTCGTGGTTTAACGTCTATGATTACCCAAAATAGAGAATACAAAAGATTAAAACTAACCCGACGCAAACGGCGGTCACTTGACTATTTAAAACAAAACCACCGCATGTATGAGCACAAATGAAAGACCTGACAAGTTCAATACTTACACCGTGTTTTCGTCCAAGTGAATAACATCAATGGAAGCTGACGCAGCCAACAACACTAAAACAATACTACCATCTCTATGAACACAAATAAAACACCTGTCAAGATAAATCACTTACTCCGTCTGAGTGCTTAACATCAAAGGAAGCCGACGCAGCTAACAACACTAAGCGAATTGGCTACTGAAGCACATCTGTAGATCTCTTGCTAAAAGTACTGTCCATAAAGTAAACTAAATACCTGTCCCTTGCTCAATTCAATGCAATCAGCAGGCAGTGGCGATATTTGATGTGTTTAGACCCCACCAAAGTGAAAAGCTGCTAACTATGTTGAAATTCAGTGGAATCACGCGTTTGTTTGTGCCTGTCTCATGAACAGACCAAATTTAACTACTAGACTTGACAATAAATAAAGAGCACAAAGAAGAATCAAACACACCTCTGAAACTGGTATTCGAAAACAGGTCATGGAGGCAATCATGGAAAGGGAAGAGATTACTGGTGACAATCACTGATTGCAAGCTCATTAATGAAGCCAATTCAGGCTGAATGGATAATTGCAGCTCACGCGACAATGTGTGAAAGATCGGACCTAATTATCAGTGCTTTTGAGAAAGCTGGACTTGTAGAATTCTGCAATTTGGGATTATGTACCTGACAAGCATCTGTGTGTACCTTGAGACTTGAGTGACACGATGTACGATGTTGATACAGTGGATTTGTCCAAGAATCAATGAAGTGTAAGCTTTATTACTCTGCTATAATTAGCGTATATACACAGTGTTTCATGAATAATAGTGCTTCCAGCAATAGTTCTAGTATTATACAGGTTTGCTGTTCTTTTGGATTAAAATTGCATGGATAAAATGAAATGTGCTTTCGTTGGGTATTTAAATTCGTGGCTCGGGGCAACAACGAAAACCACGAAAATTTGTCCCCCACGAAACTTTCTGATACTACAGTATTCATTTGATAAACAGAACCAACATTATATCTCAACAATGCTACTCGTTTCAATAATTATGCATGATGTTTTTCGTTTCACAAATCTGTGCTTGGCATCATCAGGTATGACGTATTTGTAACAACCCCTTGCTTGGCATCATCAGATATATTGTGGTTGTCACACAGCTGTGCTTGTCATCATCAGGTATAGTGTGGTTGTCACAAATCTGTGCTTGGCACCATCAGGTATAATGTGGTTGCCACAATACTGTGCTTGGCACCATCAGGTATAGTGTGGTTCTCACAAATCTAAGCTTGGCACCATCAGATATAATGTAGTTGTCACAAATATGTATTTGGCACCATCAGGTATAATGTGTCTGTTACAAACCTGTGTTTAGCACCGTCAGGTATAATGTGGTTGTCACAAATATGAGCTTGGCACCATCAGGTATAATGTGGTTGTCACAAATTTGTGCTTGGCACCATCAGATATAATGTGGTTGTCAAAATCTGTGTTTTGCACCGCATTCATAATGAATAAAGACAATAGAATAAAGAATCATTACCATATGTCCTGATAGAAGAGAGCATTGGAATTTGTTATGCAATCCTTTCTCTTCCTCTTCCTCCTTCTCCTCCTCATCATTATCATCATCATCCAGGATGACATCTTGAGGTCGAGAAAAAATCCAGAAGCTTTAAATTTATTGCCCTAGTGAAAAGCGAAAGAATTATTTTAGATCAAACACTTCTATTTCCAGTTTAATTATTTAATTATAATTTCGCCAAACTTCATGTGAAATATTGTTATTTGATGTATTCAAAGTATTGGAAAAATATCTCCAGCACTGCTGAAAGAGCCGTGTACTTAGAGTATTGCAAAATCATATCTGTTGAATACTGTGCTATTTTCAATGTGAAAAAATCAGCATATTTAGTCAGTTTTCCTCTGCTTCTCCCCCGACTTATTCTTCTTCTTCTTCTTCTTCTTCTTATTCTTATTCTTATTATTATTATTATCGTCGTTGTTATTTCTGCCGTTACTGTTATTATTGTTGTTGCTACTACTTTTGTTATTGGTATTGTTATCATTATCTTTGAAATGATTAAATAGTGTATCGGACAGCTATATTAATCATTGCAGATTAGTGCAGTATAGAAATAAATCCTTCCGAGAGGAAGGAGGATTTTGACATAGGAAAACGAGGAATATTAGAGTGCTCTAACTTGGTCAGTTTCACTGATATACAATCGTACCCAGTAGCGTTGTAAATACCTATCTTGTCACTAGTTCTTGAGAAACACTGTTTATCGACTAGTTCTTGAGAAACACTGTTTATCGACTAGTTCTCGAGACACACTGTTTATCGACTAGTTCTTGAGATACACTGTTTATCGACTAGTTCTTGAGAAACACTGTTTATCGACTAGTTCTTGAGAAACACTGTTTATCGACTAGTTCTTGAGATACACTGTTTATCGACTAGTTCTTGAGATACACTGTTTATCGACTAGTTCTTGAGATACACTGTTTATCGACTAGTTCTTGAGAAACACTGTTTATTGACTAGTTCTTGAGATACACTGTTTATCGACTAGTTGAAAGTGAAAAATAAAGGTAATTCCATTAATGTTGTTAATGCTGGATGATTTCATGGGTTTGCGTGAACATATTTTGCTCATGGTTTGAATATTTATTCACCAATTTAGATTGTGATGGTTTCACTGACTTGGCTCTGATATCTTGTTCAAAAAGTATAATTGTTGAGTTCTTTGTCGTTACAATATGTATGCCTTTGTTAAGAAGAAACGGTTTTATAAATTATGGCTAACAGTTTTAATTTAAGGCCTCCAGAGACTCGTTGAAGGAAATATGTACAGATAGATATTCTTTTTATCGTTGTTGAGAGATTTCTTAATTTTGGCCAACTTCCAATTTACTTTTGTTTGACAATATTGGAAGTTGATTAGACATTATCGTTGGTGATCCCGGACAGCAAACTCTAATCTCCGAAATATGTATGCATCATCTATGCAATAAAAAAATTAAACCTGCACAGAAGTGTACTTTCTTGTAGTCCTCAACAAATGAACTTTATTCGAATTGGCGAAAAGACCTGCTTGTAGATGTTGTTTTGTGTCAATTAGTAGAAGGGAGATGACTTTTAATCTCAGTAAGACATATATATATTGTGCATAGCACTGAGACCACAAATGGAATGTATTTTATGGCAACATTAAATGGGAGTACTGGTGGCAGTAAGATATAAATAACAACGAATACAAACTGTGTTGGAAACATGCGAGTTCCTTCGCAATGTTTGTGTGATAAAAGAAATCAGAATCACTGAAAAGAGACCACATCTGAGTAAATCAAAATTGAGATAACCCAGAACAAAGAAATCTTTCCTGCTTTGCTGTTTGTACTTATGTCTGATCTTCAGATTCAATGACCGATTTACGTGCTTTAAAAACAGTGGACTGTCACCATTGGATTCTGTCAAAGTATGAGCATTAACTGTTACCTTGAACGCTGATATTAGAGAGTAAGATTCAAGTTATTCCCCTTTGAACGTGTGTAGATGTTGGGAGAAAAGAAGATACTCACTCTGTACATTGGGTGTCATCAAAGAATATAAGAACGGTGGAAAAAAGATGTTACAACAAAACAAGGAGAATCTTGACTCTGTAATGTCTAAGTACTCAGTGACTTCCATGTTGATGTCTAAGTACTCAGTGACTTCCATATTGATGCCTAAATACTCAGTGACTTCCATATTGATGTCTAAGTTCTCAGTGACTTCCATATTGATTTCTGAGTTACAGCATGTGCTCCGTTCGGTATTGTTTTGCTTCTGATACTAATGATTCGTACTGACATTAAAACAAATTAAACACAAATATCTTCGCATTTGCTACGTATATCTTGTTTTAGGTCTTCATTTTTAACGGTGTAGTTGCAAGAATGAGATCTTACATATGCTATTACTCTTTGTTCCAAAAGAGTTGGCCAAGTAAATTTTAATATCAACAACAGCCTTTTTTTTTTTTTCTTTATTCAACGGCAAAGACACAGCAACACCAAATATCACAATTACCACAGTTTTTCCGTCAAGCACTACTGCTGCAATCGGTGGGCAAGTGAACTCACCATGTATAGCTGATAACGAATGCACTCCGCCTTTGGTATCGTGTCGAGAGGGGGTATGCCTGTGCGATGCTGGGTACAGCTTTGAACCCATGTATGGAAATTGCGTCACCAGTCAAAGTGAGTTTATGTGTCCATTTTTTAAATATTTTTATATATCTATCTTACCTTATTTTCGCTATTTGCCTCTACTATGGTTCGTCTGACCATTTGTCGATCGGCCATATGTCTGTAGTCTCTCCATCCTTGTCCATCTCTTCTATCTCTCGGTTTGTCATCTATCTATCTATCAAATTGTGATTCGCCCATGGCGTATAATGGGTGTATAATTATGGTTTCAACAGTAGACTATTTCTATACTCTCTAGATCAGTGATGAATGTCCACTTAATAATCATTAAGAAAATAAGAAAAAAACGAGAAAAATAATAATCCCCGTTTTGTCATTAATTAAACATGTTACACACTTTCATGGAAATCCCCTCTGCTTTCGCTTTTATCTTTCTCTCATGCTGTAAGAGACAAAAATACGTGAGAGAGAAAAAAGAATTTGAGCTTGATGAAAACCTTGAACCTGAATTTACACCAAGTACACCCGAGTATTTATAATGGTATGTGTACATATGGGATTTTTCTACAGTGTTAAACGATAGCAATAATACAAAGTTGCAATAGCCTGTCGAGACGAGAGGGCCGTACTGTAAATTCCCTGGCATACACGTACTGTAATCTGTTTGATGCTTTATTTTGTTTTTCTTTTTTTTAACCAGTAGTAATGTTCTAAACTTGATAATTTTTAAAATATTAACATGCCTGAAGGTTTCTCTCCCTCCCTTTTTCTCTCTCAGTCTGTGTTGATTGCTCAGTCAGTATGTCAGTTTTACCTCATTTGATCCAGATCTATCTCCCTCTCTCTCTCGCTCTCTCTCTCTCTCTCTCTCTCTCTCTCTCTCTCTCTCTCTCTCTCTGGATCTATGAATGTAAACTGACAAACTAATCGACCAACAGAAAAACAGAGATCGACGATACCAACAATTTTATAGTATGTCTCCATCCACCCCCACCTCACTCTCTCTGTTGGTTGGTCAACCAGCATGTCAGTTTTATCCCAATGGATCCAGATATCTCTCGGTCTCTCTCGTGTCTCTCTCTCTCTCTCTCTCTCTCTCTCTCTCTCTCTCTCTCTCTCTCTCTCTCTCTCTCTCTCTCTCTCTCTCTGGATCTATGAATGTAAACTGACAAACTAATCGACCAACAGAAAAACAGAGATCGACGATACCAACAATTTTATAGTATGTCTCCATCCACCCCCACCTCACTCTCTCTGTTGGTTGGTCAACCAGCATGTCAGTTTTATCCCAATGGATCCAGATATCTCTCGGTCTCTCTCGTGTCTCTCTCTCTCTCTCTCTCTCTCTCTCTCTGGATCTATGAATGTAAACTGACAAACTAATCGACCAACAGAAAAACAGAGATCGACGATACCAACAATTTTATAGTATGTCTCCATCCACCCCCACCTCACTCTCTCTGTTGGTTGGTCAACCAGCATGTCAGTTTTATCCCAATGGATCCAGATATCTCTCGGTCTCTCTCGTGTCTCTCTCTCTCTCTCTCTCTCTCTCTCTCTCTCTGGATCTATGAATGTAAACTGACAAACTAATCGACCAACAGAAAAACAGAGATCGACGATACCAACAATTTTATAGTATGTCTCCATCCACCCCCACCTCACTCTCTCTGTTGGTTGGTCAACCAGCATGTCAGTTTTATCCCAATGGATCCAGATATCTCTCGGTCTCTCTCGTGTCTCTCTCTCTCTCTCTCTCTCTCTCTCTGGACCTATGAATGTAAACTGACAAACTAATCGACCAACAGAAAAACAGAGATCGACGATACCAACAATTTTATAGTATGTCTCCATCCACCCCCACCTCACTCTCTCTGTTGGTTGGTCAACCAGCATGTCAGTTTTATCCCAATGGATCCAGATATCTCTCGGTCTCTCTCGTGTCTCTCTCTCTCTCTCTCTCTCTCTCTCTCTCTCTCTCTCTCTCTCTCTCTCTCTCTCTCTCTCTCTCTCTCTCTCTCTGTACCATCGTCGCAAGTCATCAGTGAAATTCCATGAAAAAGAAGCGTAGCTCGTGGCATGCAACGATGTCTCTGTACCTATGATAGTAAAACAAGCAGACAAACCGATAAACAGAGAGAGAGAGAGAAAGAGAGAGGCAACAGAAACAAGTGTATGGTCAGTATTAATGGTAAGGAAGCATAAGAATGAATTGGATCAACTGTAAATAACTTAAAATTTTTGAATGACCCCTTGTTGCTTTGTCATTTCGCTTAGATTATCCACACACTCGTTTCCTGTAGTGAATTGGAAAATGAGTAGGTGTATTTGTAAGTGATATAAATGATAGCACGTACGCTTATCTTTTGCATGTTTCCTTTGGTGACATTGTCTTTGTAAGAGATCACGTGATACCCAATTCAGTAATGAGTTTTGTCCAGAGAATCGAGTGATGGACCTTATCTGAAGTACACAGAGACACACACACACACACACACACACACACACACATATATATATATATATATATATATATATATATATATATATATATATATATATATATATATATATAAGCAAAATCAAAATAAGAACCTTTATAGTTGTATCCTTGAAGAAACCATTGTAGTTGTATCCTCAACGAAAACCAGTATAATTGTATCCTTGAAGAAAACCATTATAGTTGTATCCTTGAAGAGAACCATTATAGTCATATTCTGACAATCCATGAACAGGTTTCTTCCTTGCCCCAAGCTCAATCCATTCACGGAGTTCGGTAAGCATGCATTTACCGAAACCAACGTTTGTATCAAGTGCAACTAATTTTGTTTGATTTACCGTCATCTTACTAATTTATTTCCCGTTGTTCACACATGTCGATGGAATGCAGACCATCCACAAAGTCTGGAAGTTTTTCGAACCAAAGTCAAATTGGCGGAAATAGTAACATTTTCGTCACTATTGTTTTCGTCAATGAAATCCAACTTTATAAATTTGAAAGTCGTATATTTAATATGATCATATAAATAATTGTTTGCCCTATTAACTATAAAATTCTAATGCTGTTTATGATCTTAATTGCTCAGGTTTTGTGTCAAATCCTGATTACTTGTTCTAAATATACATAACAGTTATTTGTGGTTAACTGATAGAAACTACGTGTACGTGCTACTGTCTGTTTCTTTATATATAAATGTCCTCTGGTAGGCCTACACATTTTTACCATATCATTCTTTTAACTTTATTCTTTGCAATGCACATGAGCATGAAAATTTAAATACTTTTCATAGATATTCGATGAGAACCACTTTCACTAAGATTGCAATAGATGGCGGCATTCAAAGACATAGTAAAGGATTATATATTTTGAGAATTTTAGTATTTAAGTAGGTTGAGGTGACCTACCCAGTTGGTAAATTTACAATAATCACCAGTTTTATAATTATATTTTCAAAAGGTTGTGCAGCCTTGGGAACCACATTCACCTTAACGAAGGATTACTTCATTGTCGGTCAGGATGTGGCATTTTACTTGTATATCCTGGCCGAGTGTGAGGAAGCCTGTATTAGTGACCCTAATTGTCGCAGCTTCAATTTCAGCTTGATGGGGTATTGCTTCCTGAGCAATATTACAACACTTGACGTCACAGCAGTCTATTGGATCTACGATACGTCATATTATTATATGCAAAGAAACTGTTAATAATACTGAAAATGAAAAAGTATGTTACTGGTCAATTGCAACAAAAATTATGACAAAAAAATGGGGTGGTTTTTTTATGATTATGATGAAGAGGTGTCAGATAAGGCTAGTTGTACATGGAAGTAAATAGAAACAAACTCATAATGCATGCAACTTTTATTCAAGAATTGTTTTGTTTAATCGGTAAAATAAGTGTAAGAACTACATGGTTTAAATAAATGTTGCATACAGAGCGTTTACTTTATTCATTGAACAATTGTTTCTGACTTTGCAGAATGAGTAGCATTATTTGTGGGACTCCCTGTACATGGACTGCAGAATTAGTAGTATTATTTGTGGGACTCCCTATACAGGGACTGCAAAATGAGTAGTATTATTTGTGGGACTCACTATTCGTGGACTGCGGAATTAGTAGTATTATTTGTGGGACTCCCTATAAATGGACTGCGGAATGAGTGGTATTTTTGTGAGACTCCCTATACGTGGACAATGATCATGTAACTCTGATGAAACCAGGCTATTTCATTGGATTCTCGGATCTAAAATGTTCATACAAAAACCCTAATAATGTGATACTTTTAAATATATTTTCCACTGAAAATGTTTCTGCCAAAAAATAATTATCGCTGTTTATGGGTCACTTATTGATTCACGTGTGATTTCAAAGGTGAAAAGCGAGGCAATAAGGGTCTCCTGCTTTTTTGTTGCTTTTTGACATTTAATATTTTACACTCTAGTTAAGGAATTAAAACTTCTCAGAATGTCCTGGTTAGTTTGCAATCCTAAAATATATTTTGAGGGATTTATACAGCGCTGGCATACACTTTAGGTCGTTGAATACGTCCAAGTTTGCAAATGTGAAATTATAAATCAAAACGGCACGTGAAAAGTAATGGCTATAGTATTCGCACACCATCCCGTTTGTTTGTACACCCCCCCCCCTCACCGATTTTAAAAACGAAAAGCATCAAAGATATGAAAAATGCACAAAACGTAATACTTTCATGCATCAATTTATAATTTCTAACCTGACTGTCGCCAGGGGGTCCCTAATACTGTCAACTTATTGGTGTTTCAACCAAACAGAAGCTCTCGACGTAAACAGGCAGACAGACTGCTCACTGTCCTTTTCTGCTTTCTAGAACAGTCCATATCAGTAAAAACTTGCAATATCTTGTTTTATTATTTCTAAAATATTGAACAACTAAAAAGGAAAAACTCTTGTATACACGTGTTCAAAGAGATGTAACTCCTAAATTTACAGAATTATTGAGATTATTAAAGACGGTGAACTACATCACGTCTGTTGCTTGAAAACATAAACTCGCACATGCAAATATGGCGACCGTGTTACTAAAGAAACTCCCGTTTGATTGGAAACGCCAACAAGTTGACAGTGTTAGGGACCTCCCGGCGACAATCAGGTTATAAATTATCAATTGATAAATGAAATGACTAAGTTTTGTGCATTTTTAATATCCTTGATGCTTTTTGTTTTTAACATCTGTAGGGGGGTACAAAGAAACGGGAGGGTGTGCGAATACTATAGGACCCCATACAGATTGCCAGTGAGTTCTTTAAAATATAATCTAAAGAAAAACATGTATTATGCAACATGAAGATAACTGAAGAATCGCCAAGTTTCATCTAACTAGCACTAGCTGTCCGGGAATCGGGATTTACTAGTAGTACAATTCTCATAGACGGTGAATAAATCCCAAACTGAGTTAAGTGTAAATCACTACGTCTGAGGGTTGCTCAGAAAGTTTTATAACAAACGCTGTAAAGAAAAAGCTGCTGAACTGTTTACAATATTTTTAGTAGTCCTTCTTAAAGTAACTTCATTTCGATTTAAGCATTATCTTGTGACCCATGTCCTGAACACGTGAGCAGCCCGTTACGTGACAGCATTCGTAGCGACCTGGTGATTGCGTCCCTTATTGGTTCAAAAATTATTCATTGTGTGTTAAAAAATATAATGCACATAATCTTTCCATGCTTTTATAGACGATGGCACTTGTGTGCTTTCATACACTGCTTTGTCTCTTACTCTTGGGTTCCAAGGAGTGTATTCCAGTTTCGTCATATGTAATGATCTTATTTAAGAAATTATAGCTTTTTATTTGTACTTGTATAATAATTCCTTGCAGATCTTTACCCTTACACTCATTTGTTCTTTATCAAGCAATCTGGACACACAAAGGGCACAAGCCCTGGACATCAAAAGTGCACAAGCCCTGGACACCCAAAAGGCACAAGCCCTGGACACCCAAAGGACGCAAGCTCTGGACACCCAAAGTGCACAAACCTTCGACACGCAAAGGGCACAAGCTTTGAACACCAAAAGGGCACAAGCACTGGACACGCAAAGGGCACAAGCTCGGGATACCAAAGGGAACAAGCCCTGGACACGCAAAGTGCATAAGCTCTGGACACGCAAAATGTACAAGCCCTGGACACGCAAAGTGCACAAGCCCTGGACACGCAAAGTGCACAAGCTCTGAAAACCCAAAGGGCACAAGCCCTGTGCATTCCTTCTTTAGCAGAAATTCCTCTGCACTTCCATATGAAATATCAAAACTGACTGCTACCTCTCGGACAGTAACGCGTCTGTCTTCCTTCACAAAGAATCGATTATCTCTTTTGAAAGAAATGTCCTGGGCCTACAGTTCTATTTCTTTTATTATCTTTATCATTCACCCTACTATCACTACAATGTTTCATTCATCTACCGATTCCAGATTTAGCACGTGCTTTCGATCCATAAACAGCATCCAAGTCAGCTTTTGTCTGTAAAAAGGATCTTTCTTATTATACATTACATCGAAAACAGACTTATCAGCCATTTGCCACCGCGTCTACATGTATGAAAAAGATGACGTCACTAAGAATGTGTCATCAACTTAAACATGACGTCATGTTATAAATTGGTATGTTTTCAGCTATAGACGGGTGAATTTTATGACGTTGGGTTGCTTTGCTTAGAAGAGATTACCTTTGTTTTATAACTATTCAATTAACCCTCGTAATCACACGTGAGGTGCTTAGCTTGTCTATCTCAAGGATTCACGGGTCTACGACAAATCAACGTATGAAAACTGGCTTTGCGACATCTCACAGAAAGACAAGCTGGCTGATGCGACATCTCGCAGAAAGACAAACTCGCTGTTGCGACATCTCGCAGAAAGATAAACTTGCCGATTCGACACTAATCAAATATAATAAGTAACGTAAGAAAAATGTTGGTAGTATCCCTAATTCTTCCAGTGTATTTAATATATCAGTATAACTCTGTTCAGAAGAAACTAGGATAAAAAATACGATCATATAAAATTAGAATATTTTATTTGTAATAAAGGGCTATAAAAGGGAAAAGATCAACATGTAAACAAAACACCAATCAGAAGAAAGCATTACAATGCAATGGAAAAGTAATAAATGATGTATGTTTTCAGTTTATCGAACCTATATGTGTGATGATAATCGATGAACCTCGTGTAAAAGTGAGTTTTATTCGTGCTATAAAATAGCCTTTGGCGAGACTGCTTTCCGGCAAGATGTCCTTCTCAGTGTGTATATTGGGCGAAATGTCGCATCGGCCAGTTGTCCATTCGACAATATGTCGTATTGACAAGTTTGTCATTCAGCTAGATGCCGCATGGGCAATTTTTTCATTCGGCGAGTTGTTTTGCACCCGCGATTCACTGCTGGTCTGAAACCTAAAGTCAGTAGATTTTGACCATGTAACACGTACAAATTCAAAATTACATGTATATATGACTAAATTTTAACATATTTTAACATATTTAACATATTTTCGTGCAATGTTCACTGTCAACCGGAAGTTACCCTTGATTAAAGTGATAACCATTTTAAAAGTAAATATCATTCTATTTTTTCAAATACGAGACTAATTTGCAAGCATGGTTATCAAATCTCTGGCGAATTGTTAATTTCTCTCTAGTAAAAGGTACCAGCTTATTTGCGACAGTAGCTCTTCATTATATCTATAATTTTACCATACTTATTTCCGGTAGGTGAAATAATTTGGTTTACACGAACCTTATGACAGTCCCACGTGCAAGATTTAAAAGCTTGGGCTGCAAAATGGGACATTGTGGTCTAGGCTGTAAGAGAATTCCATCATATATGATCCCAGTAGATAGCAGTGTTAATGCAACAACATACGGAAATAGAATGCAGGTGTAAATGCATCAACACACGATCATTGAATGGAAGCATTTAGACTTAAAATTAAGTGTTGACATTGTTCTATATTCATTACTCGCTGGACTTTACAGTCAGAATGGTTAGCAGATCAAACATGCATCAGTTTAATTCCAAATTTCCTGTTATTACTTATGTTGATAAATAATTTGCTGTGGCTAGAGGGACCCGGATGTTGAAGGGTGTAAACCCATTTTATTGATTTGATCCAGGGAGACAACAATGGATAATGCAACTCAACTGGCTTATGCCTGCATACAAACCTACTTAATTTGCATTAGGATGTGGACAAATGAGTCTACTCTGGTCACTAGAAGTGTCCACTCTACTACTGTTACCAGAGGGGAGTTTGCCTACCTGTGTAAGTCTCAAGAATGAGTAACGAAGGAGACAGATGTTGGGCGGACATGGGTAAACAGTTGCAGAACCATATCTGATCCTGGCCGACCTGTGGATCCTTGGTGGACTGATCATATTTGTCTCTAAAGAATCACTGGCTTGCCCGGTTATCTTGGTGTAGGCTGTTAGTTTGTGTCCAAGGATTTACGGTATTGAACTATTTTGTTTCCTCGAGCTTTGGCCAGATTATCCCACTATTTGCGTTTGTGTTGTTATATTAGTATTAATACTAGCAGTAGGCTTGTACTATTTCTGTTGTTAAGTACATATAGAATGACACAAAGATAATCAAACATGTTATAATGTTATAATTCGTTCCAACTAGTAATCTAGCCCGCGTCGCGAGTAACGGCATCCATCGCCTAGCTCTCATGCACCAGTGATCTAATCCATTCGGGTATACAGTCATCCCTGCAACAAATGCTCTAATCCATTCGGGCATACACTCATCCCCGCAACAGATGATGGAATAAGTCGAAGGAGAGGGCTCAAGACTCACGGGAATCAACTCGCTAGGCAAGCGGAAATCAAGACTCAGGTAAATGCACAAACCCACTGGATTTCGTTTTACACACACACACACACACACACACACACACACACACACACACACACACATATATATATATATATATATATATATATATATATATATATATATATATATATATATATATATATATATATATATATATATATTCTACGCTATAAACATGTCGACATAACCACATGTACATAAAAGTCCACATTACGTATCTGCTGGTCACATACATGCATGTTTCCACACAAGAAATGTCCTGAGTATAATATTTGTATGTGTCCATAGAAATTCTTGATGTTCTTATATATATGATTTGCTCACAGATAACATGGGCTCTTGTGGACATCCTTATACTGGGGGCAGATTGAAATATGTCAGATCATCAATCATTCATTTGGACATATACTATTCTTGAGGTTATGGGGACTAGTGTGTATATGCTAGTATACTATTCTTGAGGTTATGGGGACTTGTGTGGATTGTGGATATATACTATTCTTGAGGCTATGGGGACTTGTGTGGTATTTACTATTCTTGAGGTTATGGGCACTTGTGTGGATATATACTATTCTTGAGGTTATGGGGACTTGTGTAGATATATTTTAGTCTTGAGGTTATGGGCACTTGTGTGGATATATACCATTCTTGAAATTATGGGGACTTGTGTGGATATATACTATTCTTGATGTTAAGGGAACATGTGTGGACATGCGTATGTATTCTTGAGGTTATGGGGACTTGTGTGGACATGTGTATGTATATGTTAATTAGATATTTAATATGGATTGTACATACAAGAGATAATACGTTAAGTTGCTATAGATGCAAAAGTCTTGTTCTATTTGTGGATAGTAAGCAAAATGAATACCTTTTGTCAACCTCAGAAAGATTTGTAGTGGGGAATTAAACACACTTTCAGATATGACAACTGTTGCCACGAAAAGGGTTGGGTGGGTATCTAGATTTGATTATGCTGGGTGGGGTGTTTTGCACACATTGGTTAAAATTTATGCAATCAAATATATACATTTTAGACAATTTACCATTTTTAGAGTAATTATGATCACCAATCTGATATTTCTTAGTTGTCTTTTGAAACATTATGCTTCATATATGATGTCCTAGGTCTTTACCACCAAGCTTAATGGTGATGACCCCTCGTGATTTTGATTCCCAATAATATAATTCAGTGAATGTTTTGGAACTTCATATTTTTCAAAAATTGGCTTATGCCTACGTTACTTTAGTTTTAAACTATATGTGTTCTTTGGGGGGGGGGGGGATTTTAAGTAATTTGTGTCATTTAAATCTTCTTTTTTGAAATAATACATCCACATATAGATGGTCACATTAACCTTGCATTCTACTATGCATAGGTCTATCAAGTAAATCAAAGGTGGATGTTTGGACTCACGGTACTAATTATATTGAAGAATGGGAACCAGTCTAGAAAGGGGTGAAGATAAAATAGAATATATATGGGTTTGGATGGCCATGATTGGTTGATAATTGAAGTAAAATGTTAGTAACAAGAATCTTTTGAGAGCTTATCCCATTTGTAACTGAAAAAAATAGAGATAATGATTTATTGATGGAATTTCAGTCCTTTTACAGACTTGACTTTGGAGCACTCATTACTGAAAATAGAACCTGACTTTTTTGGTGCATAATTGAAAACATATGTTTCAAACACATGTAGATAAATAAAATGCCGCGGAACATAATGGTTTTCTCCATATAGAGGTTCGCTTGAAGGATGGGTCTATACTAAGAAATATAGGTTTAAGCATTCCGAATTTAAAGTTGTTGAAATTTTACTATCAGGGTGTTTCCATAGGTTTACTATAGGAGTTGAATAAGTAGAGTGAGTCCTGTAACAGTGTTACATTATGCGACGGTCTGCTCTCTAACTGAAATACCGCATTACTTCATACGTTTTTTGCACGCTGTCTGTTCTATTTAGGAGGGAAATGTGAATTTGTTTGCACTGGAAATGTAATCGTAAAAATTGGTTCATAGGATTTTCACAGGAGGAGTTTATTTATTTGTTCTATTGAGGCTGGAAATGTGAGTTTTTCTTCACTCTAAATGAAATGCCGTATTATTTGCTTATAACATATAATGTAATAATAACCCCACCTTTTAAAAATGCCTTTTGAAATGACTGACATTCAGTCATTTTACTTATCACCCAGAGTAGGATGTAAATGAGGAGTTATAAACAAAGTATCTTCCTTATAACTTCCCTATCATCGCTATTATAAATAAAGTTAAAATGTCTAACCCCTCCCCACCCAATTTATAATATCCCTCACCTCCTCAGCCCTCATATTTTAAACAAAGTCACCATCCCATGCACACAAAGTAGGATGTAAAAGAAGAAGTAAAAATAAAAAATACCTTCCCTGTGATCCCGTTTGTAAATAAAATTAAAATCTCTATCCCTTACATAATGTTTACACCCTCCATTACCGTCCTTTTTTTTAAAAACAAAACTACCATTCCCTTCCTATCGTCATAATCTCTTCTCTTAAAAAGTTTCTAGAGCCTAACTGAATTTTAACATTAGACCGCCATTTTTTATGATGGGAGTATCAAGTCAGCTAAATTCTCCTCGTTTGGTTTCTGAAAACCATGCCAGACAGAATTACATAACGCGTGCCATGTGTTGAATATGTTATAATTCTGCTACACACTGACCGATTTTTTTTGTAACCCCACAAGGTGAATATACTTGGGACAGTTAGAAATTATTTTCTTAATCTGTAGAACGAGTGTTTTGGCAACATTTAGAGTGCTGAAGCTAATTTTGGTTGCCATTTTTGAAAACGACCAGACTAAAGTGTGTATCTGTCTGTCTGTCAAGGTGGGTTTTTTGTGAAACCGAGAGAGATAGAGAGAGTTGTATCTTAACGTGGAACAGATACCATTATGATTTAAATCGAAATCATTCTATATGAAGCTCAAGTGTGTGTGTGTGTGTGTGTGTGTGTGTGTGTGTCTGCAAATGCACAGCAAGAAAAAGATGTAGTCATGATGGCACGATAGCCAGAACAAGAACAACGCTTAGTCTCCTATTTTGCTCGCCACTTAGCTGAATGAATCACACACCTGACCAAAGAACTGAGTCGTGGTTGTCACCTCGATAATCATGTTTCAAATAGGGTAATGACACGTGACATAAATAGCTTTCATTTATAACAAATAACGCAGAAGTATAAAAGACGACAAATAATATCTAGAGCACGATTTCCGCGGTGGATCTTATCACATGCTTTTTAATAGCAGTAATACACATTAAAGCACAATTGCATTGCTTGCCTGTTCCGAAACGCAGGTACGCTCCTCCAGTCTAAAACATTCCGTCCTCCAATTAGTATGGAATGTTCTAGAACACTAGAACATAAAGAATACAGTCCCAGTCTGACTCCTGCGTCATAGGCCCATACGGAATACTCTTCGTCATTTCCTTGGACGATTGTATGCGGTAGACGTATACAAATTCGCTCGACAAAAAAAAAAGCCTTCATTTCAAGCTTTAAAACGTATTTTGGTCTGGTCTGGTCTGTTGGGTCTTAACACCATTTTTCAGGGCATGATAGGCTATATATGGCGGCCAGTATATTTGGTGGAGGAAGATCCCGGGAAAACCCCGAGAAGAACCACCTACCCACGGGAAGCTACTGGCAAGCTTTCTCACATACCCACGTTGGCCGAGCCGAGATTCGAACCCACGCCAACAGAAGTGAGATGTCAGTTATCTGTAAAGGCGAGCGCCTTAGACCACTCGGCCACCCGGGGCCACAAAATGTATTTTGGCATTTCACATTTACATTTTTGTAGTGATATGGTGTTAATCCCCTTAGTCTATACTATAACTGACTGTTAATTGAGCTCTCTTAGAAGATTTTAGATGTGTTTGCGCCTTGCTAATCAAACGGTGTTTCAATACATTGTTTCTTATTCTTTGTTCCGGTGTTAGGGTAAGTATCACCTACTCCTTCTTTTTAGTTTCTGATGTTCTTTGCTTAGTTGCATAAGTATTCTTTTACTGAATATATTTGCATAAATATTCTCTTTCAGAATATAATATCCCAACACGTGGGAAAGTGTGCGCATAAGAAATAAGAAGAACCCTTGGAATTCTGACACCAGATGCATAGCATCCACTGGGTGTGCACGTACGGATGGGTATCGGGGAACCCAGGTGATTGCCACGGAAGAGGGACCTGCTGTCACAGCACAGGAGGTTTCTGCTCCACAGTAGTCAAAGGATTTTATACCTTCACGCTTTCATCATCTCAAACGATCAATCAGCCAGGTCCAATTTTCGAGCAAGGTTGAAAATTGCATCGTCCAGGCCAAGAGGTGTTCCACTTTCAAGGTCTAGGATGCAGAGTGGAAAATATTCTGTGATAGGAAACGCGTTTCTCCCATGTGTCCCCCTTAGAGTGCAGGGCAGACTTTCTTTTCTTTCTTTTTGTGGAGAGAGCACGTTTGGTGGCCACTATTAAGGGCTATAGGGCAGCCCTTTCAAACACTCTCAAGTTCTCTAGGGGTCCAGCCATTGGCTCATACCCTCATCTTCCTGATCTCATCAGGTATTTTGAGCTTCAGAGACCAATATCCCGCTCAGTAATGCCTGTCCGGAACATATATACTGATATGCAGTGTGCATTGACAAATGAAGGCATACATCAGGCTATGATAGAGAAACAGAAGAAATGGATTCTGATGTCGAGGAATACTCATCAATCTGTTCCCAACGTTTTACTTTCCTAACTATGATTTTGGGGCCATATCCATATACAGTTCCAAGGATGGAAAGACATATTCCAAATGTTTTTGATTCCTTTATTTGAAAGTCGAAGACACAGATGTAAGGACTCTCTGAAAAAGCTTACTATTTAATTCATTTGTTCTCAGGAAAGAAAATGAAAAATAATATTTTTTTCTGCTACAGTATAAGTATCGTGTTATCAGCTAAAAAAAAACCCACACCATAAATGATTTAGATATAATGTACACAAATATGCCCAAACTTAGAGTTTTTTTCTTGTCACATAAAGTCAAGAGTTAGAACATTGTGTCTGATGGAGAAGGTAATTACTCTTTCATACTGATTCATTCACATATACAGCTTTGTACAAATGTAAAATTCTCATACAGGTCAGATCATTTTTTTCGTTCTCTACTAAGATTCAAACCCGGAACCGCGAGTGACAGCTCCATCGCCTAGCCTGCTTGCACCAACACCCACACCATCTCGAATAAGCGCACAGCTCCAAAAGGATGGAACCTAGTCATGGATATTAACAACATCGTGCCCTACCCACCGGTGCTACTGTGCCACACAAGTCGCAAATATTATAATTGATGAACGCTATCATAATTTGTGTTCATGTTGTTTGTTTTGAGGCAAATCTAGGCCATTAATATATCCCGCTTTGTAGTAGCATCAAAATTTGACGTAAACTTGCTTGGCATATTAATTCGTTTTTGCAGAGATCTCTCAATTCGAATAAATTTAATTATGTTATTAACCCATAAAAGCAACCCTCATTGGAGGGTAATTACAGAATTAAAGAACCCATAAAAGTAGCCCTCAGTAGGGGCAATTACAGAATTAAAGAACATAAACAAACCTTTGGAATACGTAATGCATTAAATGAGACTATACATACTCTTGATGAGTACTTTTTCGGCGTTGTGAATGGAGGTTGGACAATTGTTCAGTGGCATGTCCGGCGGTCTTGATGAGTACTTTACTAGCGTTGTGAGTGAAGTGAAGTGTTTAGAATAAAGTTCATATGCTTTGTATCTGCAGTTTGATGCATTCTAAATAAACAGTAAAACTATCCTGCATTTAACTCCATCATTTGGATTGTCCGTTGCTATCCAGATGTAAAACAAGAACGTGTGCCCTAATAGGTGCAGAAATAAATCCGTTCTGTTACAAGGGCTGGTCAGGCAAGGAAAGACCCGCTTTCTGCAAGAAAGTTGACCAAACTGACCGCTTGTGCGGCTTTTATTCCCGTCTGCAGCAGTAACACCTCCTGCACAATCCAATCAGAAAACGGCTTACAGGATACGAATGAATTACAAATCAAAAGTAAATAAAGCTTCCAATATGACGAACAGAGAAGCAAAGATCGACCGAGTGCAGCAAACGGTTGTTGAAGGTTAGACTTTATAACAACAAATAGAAAATTTCGATGATCAGACGTTTTTGCTTAAAATTGTACGTCGTCCAAATGGTTGAGAGTGCCTTGAAATAAAATTTCTTGGTTTGTCTAATAAGACGTATTCAATATTTATTAAATATCCAACGTCTGTGAATCTAAGTTTTCTGATTATTCCTCAACTGTCCTCACATCTATTACAATCCAGTAAGATTGTTTTCTCTGCAAAATCTATTGTTGTTCAATAATCGATGAATTTTAGATCAATATAGTTTGACCGATACAGGTAAAATATCCTCTCTAATCTAGTGACTAAACCTAAATGTATGCCGTCAATGCTTGACTTCCGAACTATTTCTCACCTTGTGCTTGGTCATCATAGTTGTGAACTCCGTGTCGTTTGTTGTTGTACTTCTCTTCCATGCAACGACCCGGTTTTTTCATTCAAGCTGGATTCAGTTACTGACTACTTCAATTAGTTATTTCACAATCGCCTGCCGAAACGGTGCACATCAAAAGACAACCTATTTAGATGCATATAAACTCAATACATATGTTGCAAAATAGCCTTGATGTCTGACTTAGCCCTTAATCGAGCTATTTAGGACTTTTCTTATCGTTATTTACTGGTCTGAATTTACGAGAAGGGAACATTAGCTTTATCTGTCATGATATGAAATATCAATTCACGTGATTTCTGTATTGTGATTTTATCATTAAAATATATTAGTTGAACTATCCATGTTGAACTCAAATCATAGTAGTACAACATACAAATATAAAGACGTTGTCTAATCTGTAGGCAGATACCCGATCAGTCAAAGGATGTCACGTGACTACCAAAAATTGCACAAACATTATAGTCGCTATCATTCGATTCACTTGAGAGAAAATCATTCGAATTAGCTATCAGAATCCCAGGAAAGTGTGTGTTGGATCGAGCGTTGGATCGATGAAGAAAATTGTCATTCGAATTAGCTATCATAATGATAGGAAAGTGTGTGTTTCACGAGCGTTGGATCGATGGAGAGGATTGTCATTCGAATTAGCTATCAGAATGCCAGGAAAGTGTGTGTTTCATGAGCGTTGGATCGATGGAGAGGATTGTCATTCGAATTAGCTATCAGAATGCCAGGAAAGTGTGTGTTTCATGAGCGTTGGATCAATGGAGAGGATTGTCATTCGAATTAGCTATCAGAATGCCAGGAAAGTGTGTGTTTCATGACCGTTGGATCAATGGAGAGGATTGTCATTCGAATTAGCTATCAGAATGCCAAGAAAGTGTGTGTTTCACGAGCGTTGGATCGATGGAGAGGATTACAAATCTTGGCTGATAAAAGATGAACATGAGTCACATGAAGCGTATTGCACGTGCCGCACGTGCTGCAAGAAGTCGATCGACTTGTCGGCAATGGGCAGGCAGATTGAACCAGCTACGCTAAAGGTACTGGTATGATCTCTCTCTCTCTCTCTCTCTCTCTCTCTCTCTCTCTCTCTCTCTCTCTCTCTCTCTCTCTCTCTCAGAAGCAGATATAAAGAGTCGCTAACTATCATTTTATAATAATGAAGTCCCATTATATGTAATGTAATTGAGTGCAAGTATAGTTCCTTGTAGAAATTTTAATATTAACTATGCCATGATATTTTGTTATAACTTTCCGCTCCATTCTTTTTAAAACATACGGGAGACTTTATTTCAATGTATGCATTCCCGTATTTGAAAGCAAATATTTCAGGGACGTGAAGTGTAGCTGTCTCCATTCGTTGTTTTCATGTAATAACATAAATTGCTTAAAAATGTAAACTGCCTAACTCTTTGAAAAGATTGTTTCTCTCATGTTTAAATTAATTAAGATTTTATAGTGAAATATCTATCAATCTCATGTATTTACCTATTTAGTTCTTTATTTATATTCTTAACCTACATTCATTTCAAATAGTAAGCATGAACAGTACTTGAAGCAATCCTTGAAAGCAAAGATGCACATTGAAGATTTCTTCAAACGAGTAGCAGTAAGTAGTAACAATGCTAATACAGCTGGAACTGCTACTACATCGGCTAAATCTGCTTCGCCTTCCACATCATCGCCTGCAAGTACTATTCAGTCCTTCGTGACATCAAATCTGGTAATAGTGGCAGAGATATGCTGGGTTATCAAAAGTCATCACAAGCCATCATTCCCTCAGGTCATGTGAAGGTATCAGCAGCATATTCCAGTTTACATTCAATCACAGCATCATTGGCAAGCAGTTCAGTTGCGGTGAAAGCAAAGCGGCCGAGTTCTCTAGGCTTGGAATTGAGATAGAGATTTGATTGCACTGTTCCCTGGTTTTGGATGGGACTGTTGACTCCACGTTGATTTTTAATAAGACTATAATCGAGTATACAAGTTCATGTTACATTCATAGTATCTTCTTGTAGATACTATTAAAGAAATTAAAACATGCAACTAATGACTCTTCAATTCTTTTTAATTAATAGGTCCTTGAAACCTTTTACCTTGTGTCTTTGAAAACCCTTCAAAAGTTCTTGAATTTTCTACCTTTGAGGCAGTATGAACTCTGTACATCAATTTATTGTTGTTGTTGTTGTTATTATTATTATTATTATCACGTCTTTCTACTATCTTCCTTTGCAATGTAAATACTTCCATATTTTCATGTAGTTGCAATTTTATCCAGGATGTAAAGCTGGATTTTTTTTCCTTTAAGCTAAATATAGCGCGAGTTCTAATTGCGAAATCCGAAGATGATTAGAGTGGCTGACAATCCCGACGCTTGTGTGTTGACACTGAGACCTTTGCACCGGATGGTGTCTCCAGCGGCAAACATAGACGCAAAGCTAGTTTTAGAGCCTTCGTGTGAAACGTTAGTGAGAACGACATACTGATTCCTGCTGTCATATATGTGCCCGTACGACTCCATTTACACGGATTTAAAAGCGTTGCCCACTTTCCGTCATAACCATTTCCATGGAGGTTAATGAAGTAAACCGGCGCCTTGGACGGTGATAGTGTCGTTGTTGCTGAGGGTAAAACCACCAACGTTTTTAAAGTTTTGCGTAGAATCCCAGCGATCATAACCAGACGCATTCAGTGCGGCATTTCCGCTGACCAACGTGATACTGTGTGTTGTTAAGTACACGACTTTTAAGGTATCATCAGTGCCTGTGCTTTTGATGACCATGCTAGCCTTGCCTGCCACGTGATCAAGAGTTTCAGCATCTAGGGCGACATTAAAAGGACCTGATGCCTCAAAGGCGCTTGCAACGCTGTTACTGTAGAAGCCAGGACCGGGTAGACTCATAGTGTGTTAGGACTTTTTCGCACTCTTCTTTCATTTCAAGGGTGATGGTGCACTCTAACATCTTAACCGGCGAATGTATTGAGAGCTTCTGGATGCCGCTGTCATACAGTTTAGATCAAAGTGACATTAGTAGTAATGTGGGACGATCTAGCCTAAAAAATTACCTCCTGCACTCAATGGGAAATTAACATTATGAGGGCAGATGGAGTTGAGGAAATCTGACTTATAACGGGAAATGTAATGTAAAAAAGTCCGCAGGATTAACATAATGGGACTGTCTGGCATCAATAGGAAATTAACATTATGAGGCCAGAAATTCATTTTTATACTGAAGGAGTCAAGAAACCTAGCCCAGAATGAGAAATGTAATGTTAAAAATGTCCATATGTTTAACAGGAGTATGACACTGAGGACAAGGGAAAAATTAATCTTAAAACTACACTTACTAACCAATACGGATTTTGGACTGATCAGCACCTACTCATCTACTAACCAACACCCACACTGACCAACTAACACGTCATTTGGACTGACGAATACCCACTTTTATACTTGCCAACACAGGATAGGATGTACAATAAGGGAAATGAAATAGAAGTTAAAGCGCTTATAAACAAAACAAAATGCCCCAACTACCCCTATCACCCTATATCTTCCCTACAATCCCCTTATAAACAAAACTAAATCCCTCTACCACCCTAATAATCCCTATAATCCTAGCAGTGATGTGAAAGGAGTAAAAAGGGTCGAAATACACACACTATAGCCGCGTCTGTAATCTTGGCGATGGCCTATGATGACTTCACATGCATAAGGTAGACTGGATTGAAGACCATGCTAGAAATAATGATCGATGACTCCCCGTTCGTCCACATCTTGACTTGAGAATAAGTGACACAATGGGCGGACGCACCTCTATATATAATTTACGGGCGAACGAAACTGATTGGGAGGTTCCACCAATCAGAACGCATGCGACATAATTCAGTCAGAGCGTATTTTATATCTTCCAATCGGAATACAGGAGACGCGTGACGTCCATGAGCGTTCCTACGATTTACAAGTGCGGAACAGTGTCAGTACATTACACATGACTGAATTGAAGACGTCGTGTTGGGGTGCGCCCGCAGTAGATATTTCTTATACTTGGAGTAAGAGTATGCCTACTGCTGTTATATCGAGTATTATTCCAGAGGAGAATGACTTGAATTTGGATTTGGCTTTTTGTGATTTCGTATCTTCGCAAGAATTGTTGCCAGTACCACCTTCACCTCCTTCTCCATCATTGCCAGCCTATGATGTTTTTAAAAAGAAACAGAAGGAAGAGTTAGAGATGTGTTTTACACGCCATAAAGAAGAACAGATATCTGTTAAAAAAACAGCAAAGCAAGAAGACGAAAAGAGAAAGCAAGATGAGGAGATGAAAAGTTTTAACAGTGAGAAGAAGGAATGGAGTGAAAATGAAACTGTCAGCCTGTTGCGTGACATTTTGACGGAATTTAAACATCCGAAAGAAATGTGTGAGACTTCTATGGCAAAGCCTAAGAGAAAGATACCTTCACAATTCAAGATTTCTAAACATTCCATAACTACATCGACGTCCACCACTGAGATCAGGCAGCGACAGCAGTCACTACTACCACCGCAGCAGCAGTAGGACTTGAACTTGGAAAAGGCTTAAGGCAGTTACAGCTGATGTTATCAAGTCCATAACCGAAGGGCCCTTTTTAGGCTGGACAACCTAGTTCTCTCAGAAAAGAGATACTATTCAAATGATTGCCTAAAACCAAATCCCATCACCAAACAATGTGTTTGAATATCTTATCAATACCAACAACAACAAAAAATCAAGACATGGATACAATTAGGTGTTGTTTTTTTTTTTTTTTTTTGTTTTTTTTTTGGTGGTGGATTCTTTTGCTTCTGAAAGTTCCTCTTTTTCTCTTTATTCATTTTCTTGTGACACTCTGAAGACCAATGTCATTTTCCTTGACAACAATAACAGGTATCTTTACGTTTGTCTCTGGATCTGCTTTCTTCTGTCTTGGAAGTTTCTTTTCTTTGACTTTGATTGTGGACATTCTGTAGCCCAATGTCCTTTCCCCTGAGAGACATAACAGGTATATTTACTTTTATCTCGAGAGGAATAGTCTGAAGTTTTGTTGAATGTGTATTTTCGAACGACTCCCTGTAAATCTCTGCATTGATGTGTGATCTGTTGTGGCTCGTCCATCTTGGAAGATTGAAACTGAATGAGTGTATCCTCTTAGGGATAGGGGGCTCTATTTATAGATTTAGAGAGAGAGAGAGAGAGAGAGAGAGAGAGGTAACCCTAGTCAAATTAAATTTGAATCATCGTGAAACAATTACACTTTTCCAAGGAGAAATCAGAAGACAAGCGACGGCGACGTTCTGTGACACCAAACACTCTTCAAGAAGGTTTGGCAGAAGTTCACCCTAGCGATTTTGAAGAGGACATGAGTGATCCCTATCCAACACCATCTACCTCTTTAAGACCGAGAGAGTCAAGATCGGCTAAGAAAGAAAGTAGTTCGGTAGACCCTGAATATTATTTTCACACTCGAGCTGCGCTCAAAGTGACTTCCAGAAATTTAGACACGACTGCCTACACTTACACAATCAAATTTAAAGAGTTCAAGACTCAAGCCCCTGCAGAGAAAGCAGCTGTCATAATTACGGAATTATTAGAGTCTGTATTAGAGGAGTTGAAACGACAGTGCCAAACTAAAGATCAAGATCGTTTGAGACTGTCGATCACTCCCGACAGTTTGAAATCTCCTGTATGATTCACCTGTTTAGTACACCTGCAGAATTAACCTCTTCCAAAATCTTGGTCAAAATTCAACACGTACAACGATCGAATGATGAGTTTGACATTACGGATAAAAAAAAACACTCTTCATATGACAAACCTTTGACCGTCTTCAGACAGCGGAAAAAGCAAAAAGGTTTTATCGGTAGAGATACTCCCGTCTACGAAACAAAGTATCGTCTAGGTTTAATAACGATGATGATCAAACTTGTTTAGCTGGTGCCATCGTGGTCTTACTGGCGTATGCAGAGAAAACTGACCCAACGGAATGGAAATGATTATGGAAAAGCATTTGACAATAATAGAGAGCCAAACAACGACGAGAAACATAAATCCTTTTGGAACAAGCAGGAATTTCCAAAGGAGACCGCGTGCTGAGTTCCTAAAATGCAAAACATTCAAAACGTGACCGCCTCTTGTTATACGTTGAAAGTTTACCCTCACAGTCGTTCGTGGAGATCTCCAATTTCGAGGACCGAATTTTCCGGATGGAAAATACATTCACATCTGTCATCACCGAAATCATTTCGATGCGATTACGAGTATCAAGGGATTTCTTTGATAAGGATACTATTGTGACAAATGTGACCATGGGTTTAACAATCGGGAGCAACACATTCATTGTGGAGAGTGATGTCGTGGCTGTTTAGCGTCCATACCTTGTGTTCCTGAAGGACAAGAAAGGATTCTATGCGCTATCTGCAGGAAAACATTCGTGAGTCCAGCGTGTTACGGTGATATTGCATGAAACAATTCCAACAAAGGACAATTCCTTGTGAATTATTGACAGCGTGTCCCACCTGTGGACATCATGTTCGTACCAATAAGAAAAAGTCACACGTTTGTACAGGAAAGAAACGATGTCCTATTTGGTCCCCAAGTCGTCGAGTTGAATCATCAATATTATATTCAGAGATATGACAACGAACCAGAGGAGTTACTGAATGACTAGAATAAGATAAAGAAATAAGATCATCGTGTAGGCTTTATCTCTTTTTACTTTGAACATTCTCAAGAGACAGGAATTCACATTGCTAACTTTTATGAAGCTCATCGAGCTTGTCACGATTGTATTCAGGAATCTTTATTCATCACTCTCGAAATTGTAGCATGATTCCAGACGATCGTGAAAAGATATTTCGTGGCTCCCATTCACTTTCTGATTTTGCTTAGTGTGTTTTAGACTCCACCGACGAAACCAGGAGGGAAGAGGATGTGTTTCGTTCTGGGAACTGTTATCAATACGCTACAGTCATTGCTCACAATTTCTCGAGATGCGACGGACAATTTCTTTTGAACTATTTTTCAGAACAAGGAACTGAATTTAGAAAAGTGACCATGAACAGAGCCTAAATAATTAACAGTAAAGTAGGAAACGTACAGTTTAAAGATTCCATGAGTTATTTGTCTATGCCTTTGAGTAAAATGCTTAAATTGGTTAGAATTACTAAAATGGCTAAAGGCTTTTTCCGCTGTTTTTCAATACTGAGTCAAATCAACACGTCGAGCTCCCGCATTCGCCTGAAATTCATTAATACTTCCCCAACGGTATGCTAACGAAGGGCGAGAAGCTTTCTACGTCTGGTACCAAGCCCACTCTTCAGACCCTTTTGATTTTTAAGAAGAAATGTTGAAAGACCGCCGATCCGATGTGGAGATTTTACGACGTTGTTGTGGAACATTTCAATAATTATTTGTGGATCACGGAGGTATCGATCCCTTGAAGGAAGCTTCTACCATTGCCAAAGCGCGTGGAGTAGTGAGAAAACTTGCCAATAGCTTCCCGTAAGTCGGTGGTTCTTCCAAAGGTTTTCCAAGGTTCTTCCTCCACCAAATATACTGGCCGCCATGAATAGCCTATCATGTGCTGAAACATCGCGTTAAACCAACAAAACCAAACCAAACAGATCCATGTGATGTAAAAGATGTGTCATCTACATACTGTTCGACTTTATTTTGATATCCATTTTGCATATGCATTTAATATCAGTATTGTTCCGAACCTTAATTCCTCTTAATAGAAACAAGTGAGGAGAGAGAGAGAGAGAGAGAGAGAGAGAGAGAGAGAGAGAGAGAGAGAGAGAGAGAGAGTGCTGTCCCTTGAGATGCAAATCCATTTTGAATATATATATATATATATATATATATATATAGAGAGAGAGAGAGAGAGAGAGAGAGAGAGAGAGAGAGAGAGAGAGAGAGAGAATATTATCATACAGGTTAGAGAATTTTAATTCGTACTCCACTGAGATTTCGAACCCGGGTCCGGTGGTTACGTCATCCATCGCCTTGCCTGCACGCACCAACCCCATACTCCCTCGACCAAGCACACATCATCATAAAAGGATGCCACAAAGTCACTGATATAGGCATTCGTGAGTAGCAGACACACCCGCTTATCAACCCTGTAATTAATTTTCATCTAAGCACATAGTCACTACGGATTCATACGACAGAAATCAAGGTGTATAGAGGTTATTACATTGAGTTAAAAATACACATCATGTACAATATTTCATTTGTTCAACAAAATTAAAAAAATTTAAAACACTTTCTGTATAAGTACCCAAATAACAGAGTAGCAAGGGATTTTTGAAACTTTACCTTATAAAACGTTTCATGTGATTTTCTTCTGTAAAACACACAATATCATATATCAGTCTAACTGCCTATGAAATGTACCTATCTTTCATAAAATCCTTTTTGATTTTCGTGTATTATTTTTTGGCAAAAATCTTTGTATTGTGCTAGCTATCACTGCCAATATTTTATATGACATATTTTACTACGTCATTGGTCTACATTTTTTCAAATATTTCCTAGATTTGTTTCCATTTGGCAATAAAGTAATAATCCCCTCACTCTGTGTTACAGTAAAGTAATAATCCCCTCACTCTGTGCTACCGTAAAGTTAAAATTCCCTCACTCTGTGTTACAGTAAAGTAATAATCTCCCTCCCTCTGTGTTACATATATCATACCTTTTTGAATCCCATATTTATTGAATTTATCAAACACTGTCCAAAATCCTTCCAAACAAAATTATGAAATTCAATACTAAACCCATCATGTCAGCAATGTTTAAGACGTTCCGAGGCTTCCACGAAAGCTATTTCATCCTCCAATTTTCTTGATTCGTCTTGGATCACTTTAGAAACATCAAATCTTCCAAGTATGTCATCGAGGCCCCGGGAGGCCGAGTGGTCTAAGGCGCTCGCCTTTATAGATCACTCACACATCTCACCGCTGTCCGCGTGTGTTTGAGTCTCTGCTCGACCAACGTGAGTATGTGAGAAAGCTTGCTAGTAGCTTCCCGTGGGTCAGTAGTTCTTCCCGGGTGCTTCCTCCACCAAATATACTCGCAGGGATGTGCTTAAAAATGGCGTTAAACTCCACAAAAACCAAACCAAGTATGTCAACTAGTTTTATTTTACTAAATTATTATCTTGTCTACTACATAGCTGTCATATAACTTCTGCACATCTTTCAAAATTGTAACCTGATCAGTTCTTATTTACCCTGATCCATCTTTCACTTTTGTTATTGTTTGTTCATATAATGTCTTTTTCAGGGCAACGCAGATATTGTGTCGTTTTTCTCCTTCCTCTGTCTATTTACTTTTGGCTCGTATGATCATTCCTTTTACTGTCTCTTTTCTTATTTCTTGAAGTCGAATTGTCCAATTTTCAGCTAAATCCAAACTTCATATTGTTCAATTTCCTTTAGAAAGTCTTTTCTTTGTCCTTTTCTTCATTATAAAGGAAGAAGTTTGTATTTTGGTGGCACAGATTTGTAATAAAATGATTTCGAAGAATAACTTATTATTAGTAGTAGTAGTAGTAAAAAGGGGGGGGGGGCTTATATATTTCGTCTTTTAACAATGAATTATTGAATTTCCAGAAGCCTGGTTTCTTTTTAAATTGTGTCAATGGAAATGTGAACATTATCAGGGAATGGTCAAACCTGTAGTTGGAATATATGTGAGTATTATCAGCGAATGGTCAGACCTATAACAGGGATATATCTGACTATTCTTACCATCTGTAAAACTTAAACTTTCTTTATTTAGCAAGACAAATTCTAAACGTGCAATTTTTAAAGGATTTTTCTGAATCCAAGTATACTATTTAATCTCAGTATTATACATTCTCCACGGATCGCAGTGATGCATTCATTTTCCAGAACTATCAGCCTTGCATTAGGGTTATTTATTGATCCACAGTTATCTTGAACAAAGTTCCAATCTACCCAGACGGTAGTGGTAGGATTTTCATAATCTTTGATAACTACCCAGACGGTAGTGGTAGGATTTTCATAATCTTTGATAACTACCCAGACGGTAGTGGTAGGATTTTCATACTCTTTGATAACTACCCAGACGGTAGTGGTTGGATTTTCATACTCTTTGATAACTACCCAGACGGTAGTAATATGATTTTCACACTCTCTGGTAACTACCCAGACGGTAGTGGTAGAATTTTCACACTCTTTGATAACTGCCTCAGTTGCATCGCAACACACCAAAGAGTCTTCATTTCGTCATTAAGTGTTAATAAGCGTCATTTGTTGACCTTCAACTTCCATATTAAGAGCACTTACAGTTATTTTCTATCTTTTTAAATCTGTATGTTTTGAAAAAGGTTTCGCTACACCATGAGATCTGCTTGTACGACAGCTTAAATAACATTTATATCTCCACTAAGGTTCAGTAAATGGTTATACTGACTCAAAGTCAAAGTACGTCTCATTTTGGAAAATAAATCACAATTAATTTTTGAAAAAAATATTGATTTGTATCAATATCCATTTGAGCAATAAATGTCATCTATTATTAATATTTTATAACATATATTTTTTTTATTCGCATAGAATTGATACATCAATATTTTATATCTGTAAACGTGCTTAGTTTGGTGTTAGTGTACTCACATTATTTTCGCGTCCTCGAAATTATTAAAGCTTTGCACAAACAGAAAAAAATACGCTTATGAATATTGCTCAATAGACCCTTATAATTAACTACTATTTTAAATGTTGCAATTAAATCAACACACCGATGGCAAGTGTTTAACTCTCCCAACACAATATTCCTGAAGGATATATTAGTGTTTGCAATTATCCTGTCAAAATATTTGTAGTAGTTGTTGTTTTTTCTTTGTTTTTTTAAAATTGTTTTTCCAATTAATGTTCTTCATAATCACGAGCTCGTTTGATTACTATCTGTATAAATCGTTCCTTAAATATATAATTCAACAGGCTTCTTAAAATAACCATTTCAGTGAAATACTTTTGTGTATGCATCCTTTACAAATGCATGAAAATATATGATACTTCATCTCGTTTATTCAAGTTCTTTACTAACCAACAAATTTCTTGGATACAATGAGAGTTCAGATATTTTACTTGCATATATATTAGTAGTGGTAGAATATATATATATATATATATATATATATATATATATATATATATATATATGTGTGTGTGTGTGTGTGTGTGTGTGTGTGTGTGTGTGTGTGTGTGTGAGAGAGAGAGAAACAGGTGGACCGAACAAAATATCTATGCAAACTAGGTTCACAGAATAATTGAAAAAAATGTTACATTTTTTAAAATCTCACACTGTATCTTTACTATAAGTCTATCACTTCGATAAATATTACCAAATATTGCATCAGATCTTTACTACTACTACTACTACTACTACTATTGCTCCTTTATATATTCTGGGTGACACAGTAATGATAATTTGTGTCTTTACGGACATGCAATTAAGACACGAATACATACAAGTATTAATATAAAGTATATACTCATAGTAAAGTGGATAACGACAACAACAACAGCAGCAACAACAACAACTACAATAAAACGAATAAAAATGACTCATCAAAATGCGAAAACACATAAATGAAATGTATGAGACTATATGGGAGTCCTGCAAGCACTGCATGCGGAGTTCCTGTAAGGTGGTGTATGCAGTCCCCCCCCCCCCCCCCGTTGAAGTTAATACAATTCATTCACATTTAAAATTAAGTCTGTGTTTGTACGTTGTAGGTTCCATTCTAAAATGTATTCGCCTGTTTGACATGAAGCCGGTTTGCGTGATATTCATAAAATTTGAGTGATATTCATAAAATTTGAGTGATATTCATAAAATGTGCGTGATGTTCATAAAATTTGAGTGATATTCATAAAATGTGCGTGGTGCGTGATATTCATAAAATGTGCGTGATGTTCATACAATTGGAGTGATATTCATAAAATTTGAGTGATATTCAAAAAATGTGCGTGATATTCATAAAATGTGAGTGATATTCATAAAATGTGCGTGATATTCATAAAATGTGAGTGATATTCATAAAATATGCGTGATGTTCATACAATTGGAGTGATATTCATACAATTTACGTAGAGTAATTAGGATAATAATAGTCACTCCTGTTGCCTGTATCGACAAGTAATTGGGTATGTTGCCATTTATATTTAATTTACAATATTATGGATTGTATTGAATTTGTATTATAATTGTTTTTAATTTTTATTATCCACGTAATAGGTTGACCACTAGGTACGGGAACACCATCAAGGTCACCTTACAATCAAACATTTCTGGTTATCAGTTAATCTAAGGACAATAAATATAATGTACAGAAAAAGAAAACACACACAAACACACGCATACACACACGCATGCACACATGCATATATCACGCAATCTATTTAGATACACAATTTAAGTAGACAAACACAAGTATACAGCGTCTAGGTGACATAGACTTTGTGATTTACAGTATTTTGTTCTTGTTTACCATAAAATCAAACCCAAATAAATATAACGAACTGCCAGAAGAGAAAGGATTCTTACACAAGTTACATATATTCATGATTGAGGTCCATTTTTTTAAGAAATTGGTCCTTTTTTTATTTAACTTAGCAGTGTATTTTTCAATGTTCTTATGAATTTCAACTATTTGCTTAAAAGCACAAACGGAGGGATTTTGCATATTGAATCTGCAAGTGTAAATATAATATTTTGTCAAAATAAGCAAGAAATTACACAAAATGTCCAATTGTTTACTTCCAAAAATATGTATTTTTTGGACAAATGTACAATATTTGGGCAACAAGGTGCAAAATGTTTAATAAAACGGTACCAAAACTTTGAAGTAATATTGCAATCATAGAAGAGATGTTCAATACGTTCGTTCTCACTCTTACAGAAAGTACATTTGTCGTTGTCAAATCTGTTAATTCTTTTCAAAAAGTTATTAGTAACAATTATTCTATGAATTAATTTAAAGTTAAAAGAGATCAACTTGGTATCCTTAGTACAAAGTTTCGCCCGGATATAAATTTGAGACCACTCCTCACTACTTATATTTTTATTTTATACTTGCATCCAAGTTTCTTGCT
Organism: Margaritifera margaritifera; assembly: GCA_029931535.1. Classification (NCBI taxonomy): domain Eukaryota; kingdom Metazoa; phylum Mollusca; class Bivalvia; order Unionida; family Margaritiferidae; genus Margaritifera; species Margaritifera margaritifera. The sequence continues at coordinate 3,964,941 of JAQPZY010001577.1, forward strand.
TAGCATTGTGTTGCCTTTTGCTTATTTTAAAAGATCTTTGTAAACAAACTTCAGTGAATTTTGTTTTTGCAAGTTCATTATTTTATCCTCCAGCTTATCAAAATTATTCTGTACTAAATGTTTTTTTTATATCATCTTTCCATAATTTTGGACCTTTGGATATTAAGGAGAAGTATTTCAAGAAATCATCGCATCTGGTTTTTTGTTTTATCATTTCAAAAGGTATTAAATTAACGTGATCATCTACTAAATCATTAAGAATTTCAATGCCGGCTTCAGTCCAGGATTTATATTGATAGAACATTTTAGGGGGACAAAATGTAAAATACTTACAGATAAATACTCGTTTGGACTTTGCGATTCCTCTTTCCAATTAGATACTGCAAAGCTGGCTCTCTCTAAAAACTGTTTTAATGAGCTTACTAAATTTTTCTAATTTCATTCTGACGAAATTCCAAATATCCTTTTTATTTCTGAATATTGTTATATTGGCTAAGTTCTGCCACGCTCCATTTTCACTTTCCAACAATCTTTTAACCCATCTTATCTTAATATACCTAATGAATGAATAAATGTGTATCATATTTAGTCCTCCCTCATTCTCCGGAGATACCAGTAAATCACGTTTAATTCTCTCTACACTACCACCCCATACAAATTTACATAATGTACGATTTAGTTCTGCTTCAACTTTTGCTGATGGATTTGGAAGTCCTAAAAAGAGATGTATGAATATGGGCAGAACAAGAGCTTTACAACAATTTCCTTACCAGCTACTGACAGATGTCTTCGACTCCAGCTTGCCAGTAATCTTTTTGCATTCGTTAGTTTCTTCCTATATTTCATTTCCACCATTTGTTGTAAATATGGAGAAAAATCGATGACAAGGAGTGTAAAGTTAGAAGAAGACCAACTTAGGCCAGTATTGGAACATATTCTTTCATTGGAAAATTTCTTGTTTCCAATCCAATTAGCCTTTGTTTTTGTTATGTTACATTTAAGTCCAGATAATAGAAGAAAAAAAAACTTTCAAGATATTCATAGTTGCTTTAAGAGAATGTTGAGATCCATCAAGAAGAATAAAAAGCGTCATCGGCATACTGACCCAATTTATACTCACTGACATCAAAGATCAGTCCCCGTGCATCCACATGTTGCTTTAAAGTTATAGTTAAAAATCTCAACACCGATGATAAGCAAATAAGACCCAAGGGGATCTCCTTGACGACATCCTCTTTCAAGTCTAAAAAATGATGATATATGCCTCATTAGTTATAACACAACTTTTAGAGTTATTACAAAACAGTTTAAACTACTTACAAACAGAATCACCAAAGTTAAACGATTGTAAAGCTTTTTCCACAAAGCTCCAGTTAATTGAGTCAAAAGCTTTTTCAAAGTCTATTAAAAAAAATAAACCATATATATTTTCATTCTCTAGTTGATCCATGATATCGTATAATTGCCTGGTATTTTCTCCAATGAATCTACCCATAATAAATACTTTTTGGGTATCACTGATTATTGATGGAATAACTTCTTCAATCCTGGCTACAATGGCTCCCGAAACAATCTTACAGTCAACAGTTAAAAGTGATATAGGTCTCCAATTTTTAAAGTGCCTTCTGTCTTTTTCTTCCTTTGGTAGACATGCGATGACTCAATGAGTCTGAAAATCTGAAAGTTTCCTGCAGTATATCCATATTTTATTGATCTGCATCGAAATCCCCCAAGAATTTTCAAAAAGAATTTACAGAACTCTACAATGAACCAATCTGAGCCAGGACTTTTCCATTCTCCAACTATTTTAGAGACATATCGTATATCATTAACTGTAAGTAGATCATCGCATGATTCTCTTTCCTCTTGACTAAGTTTAATATTGTTACGACTCTAGGTCTTGAAAAATATATAACAGAAAGAAAGTGAAACTAACAATGTAACTAGTATCAACAAGCAATTTATTTCCTTACAATACAAAGTGAAATTCAAGAGATACTTACAATATTGTGAATCAAATTCCAAAAAAGCCTACATGTAATAATCACAAGTCCAAAAATATAGAATGTTCCGAATGAGTTCCAATAGTCTTGAATGTCCTGATATAACACAATGATACAATCCAGAATGTCTTTAAATTAGTTCACAAATGTCCAAAGTAATCTATTAATTCAAAACTCAATGAACTATTTACTAATTCCAATGAATATATTTTAAATAAATAATTCCTCTCGAATTATAGCTGATGTCAACGGCACAAACTATAAAATTTGATCTCAAATGGATTCCCTCAGACTGATCTAAAACAGGAATGAATTATTTGTTTACCAAATCCCTATTTATACGCATTATCACTCGACCTATATCAACAGGATGTGAAGCAATAAAATGGGGGGGGGGGAAACATTCTAACTGTCAACAAAATTGACCTTGAACTCAAATGCAAAGTAAACATTCTGTTTACTAGTGACAAGAATATCAAATGCAACTGATCTTAATGACAAGATTCTAACACATATTATAGATTAAATATAGATAACAACAATTGTGATTAAAAAATCTATTTTGAGTTTCTTGAGTATCCTCAACATCAAGCTGAGCAATTCCATTTTTGTACAACTCCATATGAAACTGGTTTTGGGCTTCTAAAATATCTTTTTGATTTGATATATTTGTCCCATCATCTAAAATAATTTCCTTTATTGTTTTATTTACATAATTTCTTTTTTTCAAGATTTAAAAAGTACTTCGTGCTTTTTTTCTCCAAACTCGTACCATCTAGCTTTGGATATTAATATAATACCTTCTACGTATTTTTTTCTAGATTCCTCTAATTCTGCTTTTTTTTTTTTTCTTTTTTTTTTTTTTAATTTTCCAGAGTTTCTCCATCTATGTTATCCGACAATCCCCTATGAATTTCTAATATTTCCTGTTCAATTTCCTTTAATTTTTCCCGGTTCTCTTTTTGTTTTCCTAATAGAACAACATATAGTTTCAGATCTACTTTTTATTTTCAAAATTTCAAAGAAATTTGATCATTACATGAAAGAGAAACATGGAGAGAGTCCTCTATATTTCCCCCTACATAATATTCACGTACAGTATCAGTTATACACTTTTTGACCAAATCAGTACATTCAATGTTTCTCAAAAGATGGGCATTACATTTCCAATATCCTTTTCCCCTTGGACACTTCGAAAAAGCCACACTCACAACAATTGCTGCATGATCAGTCTTATACCCCGGAAAGATACATGCATCAGATGTATTCATATGAATATTATCAGATACAAGAAAAGAATCTAATCTTTGCTTCAACGGAGATTGTTGCCTTCATGTATACATGATTAAGTCTTGATTGGAATTTCAATTAATTCCAATTCGTTGTTCAGGTCTTGAATTGCTGCTCTAGACTGTTGGTGTTTGTCATTTAAAATATTATAAGTATCCAAATCTAAGTCTTGAACAGTATTTCAATCTCCACACATTATAATTCATGAGTTCTCGAAAACTAAAATCTCTTCCTTTAACTTTCTAAAAAGCTAGGATTATAATCATTATAACCATATAAATTCACTAGGGTTATTATATTGCCATTAATCTAAATAATACATCTCCTTTGACTGTCACATCTTTCTCTGTGAATTACAAATTCAAAAGTATTTCTAAAGAATATTGAGACTCCAGCACTATTACTAGAGCAGTGGCTAAATATATATTTGTATCGCCATTCAGCAGCCCAGTATGTTTCATTGTTCTTTGTACTACGAGTTTCTTGCAAACATACTATAGATACATTCTTTTGTTTTACCCAATGGAAAATGTCCCTTCGTTTAAAGACTGAATCTTGCAGGCCTCCAACATTCATATATATAATTTTTATGTTATTATCCATGAAAATAGCAGAAATGTTACATATACATGTTCTTGTACAGGAATATATGAAGTAAATATCACCTCGAATTTATCATATGCATGGCAGAAATTGTACATATACATGTTCTTGTACAGGAATATATGAAGTAAATATCACCTCGAATTTATCATACGCATGACTTTCACACTCACAGAAAATACAAACATCTGTCATAAAACCCTCCATGGTGTTACAGTGCATCCTGTAGATTTGGCTGCAGTTAACATTGATACAGTGGACGATAGACAACAAGTGAGACGAATCCATTTGAGATGACTCTTATGCACCTCCGACAGACCTTTCCGGAGCTAAATCAGTTTACAAATGAATGAATGAAAGAAGGAAAAAAGGAAGAAAGTATAAATGAGAGTATAGCTGGATTTGGGGAGAGAGTGAATGAATGACGGAGGATAGGGGACTGAAAAATTGATTGTGGATGAGTAGTGATGTAAATGACGACTGGCTAAATAAATGTGTTTATGAGTGAAAGATGATTTATGAATTAGTGAGTGAACTGATTAAGGAAGGATATGACATAACGGATGAGTGAATAATGAATCTTTGGATTAATGACAGAGCTGATTAGGAAAGGATTGAATTGACCAAAAGAATGAATTAATGAATTAACCAATAAAGAATAAAAATAGACCCCCTCAAAAAAACATTCTCATAAAACAAGTAACTTAGCAAAAAATATTAAACAAATTTGAGTAGAAAAGGGAGCAGCAAAATATAAGTTCCACATACCTATTTGGCTAATTTCATAGAGTTGCAAATTGCACTTACATTCTAATTTTCTCATCAATTTCATCATAAATATAAAATTTCATCCTTTTTCCTGATTTGGTTTTACCATACACAAAACCGTTAAAGTACCATGCACTGTCAATCTCCTGATGTTTTGTGAATTTATTAACCAGTTCAGATTTCATCACGGTCACATCCTCCACCAGTCTAATTCCTTTGTTTTGCTTAAAATCCTTTCGCTTCCTGATAATTGGAAGCTTACAATCCAGACTCCAAAATTTGACAATCACTGGCCGTGGCTGTCCATGTTGTCCGGAGATCCTATATACCGCCATTTTGTCCCTGTTATCTAAGTTGATCCTTGTCACTTCCTTCACCAATTTCGAAATTCTCTCTCTCTCTCTCTCTCTCTCTCTCTCTCTCTCTCTCTCTCTCTCTCTCTCTCTCTCTCTCTCAGATTTTCATTTTCCTCCTGCTCCAGCCCTAAAGTTTAATATTCAGCTTCCTTGAATATTGTTCGATTTGGTTTGAAGTTGCCATTGCTTGCTTCGATCTCCTGTCAGAATCTTTCAGGTCACTCCTCATTTTGTCATTTTCCTTCTTTGCCTCTTGTAATTTTCCTCGTAATTGTTGGTTTTCAAATTCCAGCGAATCAACCATATATATTAACTGTCCTGTCCTCTCCTTTTACTACCATTTCACTTTCTACAACCTTCTCCTTTCTTATGTATTATGGTTCTGCCTTTGCTTCACATTTCTTTCCATCTTCTGTTTACACTGCATGTCAAGTCTTGCAAAACTTGTTAATTCACACTTTTACATAAACTAATTAAGACTGCGTAAGAACATTTATAAGGGAAATGATTAGACTATGTAGACTATGACACATGCAATTTTTTTTTTTTAACAACGGGAAGCAATTAGCTCCAGTTATGGTGGTCATATAATATAAACAACCTATCAATTTGTACTATTTCTGCACAGGGACTAAGCTTGTGTATTTAAGCTTGTGTATGAAAAACTTATGTATTTCACATATCCGCTATTCCCTCGATACATGCCAATATCTGCAATGTTATCAGTTTCTTGAACCGAGAGAATTTATTATGTTTTTATTTACGTATACCAGTAATACAAGAATATTCTCTGAGAAGATTCAGAATCTAAAATTTATGTTATAGCAGTAAGAAATTTGTTACGAGAACTTACATTCAAGGGTAAATGTAAAAAAGGAGGTGATTGGAAAGGGTAGACATAAAAAAATAGAGGCAAAATGGTTTTATCAAATTATAAACGAAAATAGTATGATGGATAAATTTACTTTATTTTCCCCGAGAACGGAAGGTCTAGACAAACAGGATCGCAAAGGGCTAAGAAATACGTACAATGAGTTGATGCTTTATATAAAAACCGACCTTTATTTATTTGATACATACGTTTGGAGTATATTGAATTATTCGTATGAAATTTTGAGGTTTTATGAAAAAGAAACATATATTTTAAACGAGTTTTGAAAGTTCTGAAGCACGCTTTCTAAATATATTGAGTATGAAGACCTTGGAGGGTCTATGCTTTATAGTAAACTGAAAAAGTATTTGATCAAGTTGCTATCTATGTAAGTTGCATTCTACAAAATTGCATTTGTTTTCTTTTATGGCATGGGAGACAAACCATGATACCGTATATATTTGCATAGACGTTTGGTCCAACTGCTAACAAAATAGACCCTGATTAACCGTCGCATAATGCGCCGAAAGATCTGAGCCTATGTAGTTCTTTCTTAGGACGAAACATTATAACAAATTGCATGGACCCTGATCTGATGGCGATTTAGCAGCTGAACCACACTTGCTTGAGAGTATATACGGTAACAATAAACACAGGCAATGAACGTAAGAACCTCTTTCCTGCAACCAGCTTAGAGTTTATTTGAGGGGGGGGGGGGACCGCTGTGAAGTTAAATTTTGAAACGGCGTTTAATTTATGTTGTCTCGCAAAAAGGTCAAATAAATTTTGTAATTTTTTTCATAGGTTCGTTATTTACAGATATTACAATTATCATAAATTCATTCAGATAATTACATTTATATAAATTGTAATTACCCTGTATATACATGTATTATATTTTATATAAATTAATTATATTGTATATAAACTTATTATATTTCTTATAAATTAATTACATTGTATATAAACTTATTACATTTTATATAAATTAATTACATTGTATATATAAACTTATTACATTGTATGTAAATTAATTAAAATCAAGCAAAGTGTGTCTTAAGTAAAGTTCAATGAAATCCATTAAAATTCAAACTCTAGTAAAATTTGAAGTCCTTTACAATTGAATTTTTTAAATGTAGTTTATGGTTCAATTGTTAGTATCTTAAAAACAATTACATGTGGAGCCTGATATGGCTTGGTGAAACGTCTCAGATCTAAAACTTTAAGTGCTTTAATGTCGAAGGTTGCTCAAGGGTTGGGGGTGGGGGAGTGATGTGGTTATTTCATATGAACACCCACCCCCATTTTCCTGTCAGAATAGTGCATTGTTCACTGAAAAACAAAGAAAGACTGTTATCATAACTAAAACGAACCATCCACTTCTCAAAATTGAACCCACGTAGAAAAATCTTTGTGATTGAACAGGTTTCACGTGGTGTATTTAGAGTTTGTATTGTATCCGTAATTGACAAACAGAAAAATCAATCTTTACACTACATTCCTTGATTTGTTTCATATTTTCTTATAACTTTTGAAGAAAAAAACCCACAACAATGATATCTATATATCTATTTGTTTGTGTGGTAGCGCGAGGGTTCGAGGCGCCTGGGGGCAATGTTGTTTTAGTGGCGCCCCTACGGAGGCGCCCGGGGCAATGATCTTAAGTGGCACCTCTAGTTTGCTACAGAGAGCACTTTTTATGTCAGTGGCCAACCTCCATCCTCCCCCCAGCTCCTAAATATAAGTTTTGTGAAGAATTGCCCCCGTTACACTAAAGTGAATGTGTAATACTATGAAAATTTCAGCTGCATCGTTTGGTGCCCCCTTTCAATGCAACCCAACCCCCTTGCGCCGCCACTAATGTATCTATCTATAAATTTAAGACTTATCTATTCATACATTAATAACATTTCTTTAAATCGATATTGGCTTCGTTGAAACGAAATAACGATGAAAACCTATCACGCAGCGGGCTCCCCAGCCATTTCAATTGGACACTAATACGTTCCAAAAGAGACATGTCCTTCATTGTTATGTTGTTTGTTTGGCTTTTTTTTCCTAGCTGGTCCGACTTCAATAGTTTGGCGGTCTTATTGTTCTTGAGATCAATGGAATTTAATATAGTGCTACATTACTCAATCAAACCGTAAACACACTATAGCTATGTTATCAAATATTAATGAGCTTTTTGACGAAATTGACTGTTTTTATGTTAAACGATGGACTCAATTTCTGTCCTGTAGAGTGGGATATTTATTTCTTTCTTCCAATTCAAAGTATTTTCTTTATATAATATTGCTTTTGTGCTTTGTCATTGTGAATAAAATTCGATTTTAATCTATCATGATCGTTAGTTCAAGATCTTTTAAAGGTCTCTCTGTTGACACAAACATATTCAGTGCAAGCCTGAAGCTTATATGGCAGGTAAGACTTTCATGTTTAATTTAGATACATCTAATTTCAAGTAATCGAAAATACATTTATTAAATTGCGTACTGGTAACAATCACGAAACTAGTATTAGTAAAATTATTTTGAAGAGAAATAATTCTTTATTATATTTTCTTTGCTAATAATGTCTTAAGTAATTCAAAGAAGGTTTGTCAGAGACCTTAATACAGATTTGTAAAATCCGTTTTTTTTATATTTTTTTATTATTATTTTCTTTTTTTTTTGGGGGGGGGACAAAACTACGTTTACATGCATTATTCCAACATACAAGATTGATTAAAAATGAATGAAAACTTTGAAAAACATCGAAAACTAAAATACAACTATTCGATTTTGGAAATCAAACAATGTTTTTATCCAATTATTCATATACATAGTACAGCTAATAATTACATTCTGCTTGAATAATATAGTAAATGAAACATTTACTTGTATATTAGGTTTTTTGTTATATGTATATATATATATATATATATATATATATATATATATATATATATATAAACTTGTCACATTTTCATAATAATTTTTATATATAGTTACTAATGATCGATATATTTATTCTGTTTGAAAATGGTTTTAAAATCCACGAAGAACTGCATCCCTCCCCTCCCTCTCGGCCCGCTGCCAAGATAAATAAATAAATAATATTGGTTTCACCTTTACAACTCTGAACACTGTACTGTCTTTGTTCTCTATCAGTAGTCAACATATATCATTTGTGGACAATTGCACAACATTTAATAGTTAGATATTTCCTCGTGTGCGCTACGTGTAATAAATGAATTATTACATTGATAAATTTTAAATTTTAATTCTAATTTGTTTTCATGTTGTACATCCTTTGCCGTTCGACTGTGGCATGCACTTGAGCTTGGTTCAGTCCAGGTTTTGCCGCTGGACTTTATTGAGGCTTTTCTGTTTTATTTTCATGCTGTAGTAGAGTTGGTTTGTGCTTCTCTCAGGTCTTGCCGTTATGGTTTTGGCTTCTGGATATCTTACCAGAGGAGATGACTCCAATTTGTAAATGAAATAGCCATTACAAACAAGCAACAGAAGTTTGATATAGACAGTTTTCAAACTATACCTGTCCCTACTTTCATGTCTGTAATAGCATCGTCTTCGATTTTTTCTACATTTAATTTTTTTTCATGTCCTCCTTCATTTGTTCGAGATCCTTGCTAGTTTTGTCTAAGTCTATTTATTCGATTCGTTGCCAGATAAAGAATCTGTTTAGACCTAATTCTGTCTTTTGTAGTTTGTCCAAGGCACTATTTCAGTGTCTTATATGCTGATTCGTTTCACAGTAACTTGAATGCTTCATCAGTTTTTATTCTTCTGTCATATTTTACCAGGCATTCATCAACAATGTTTTGCATATCAAGCTGTTGCACTTAGCTATGCTTTGTCAATGTTCCTTAGCCTGTGAAATTGACGTATTACTTTTGGCAGAAGTATCTCTAACGGACACCTCGTGACCTTCGCTGAGGCGAGGTGCACCTTAACGCAGATTTTCTATTACTGTGACCCTGACTCCAAGGTCTAAGGACGAGCAGCGTTAGTTGTCTTAACAAACTGTAGACAACGACGACGCCGGAAATTCAACACGTCTCGGTTCCTGCTAACCAGAGATCGTCAAAATTTCACGGCTGCCTCAAAATTTATAGGAAAATAATTTTGGTTGATTTCGAACTTGAAAGACCAATTATGTTTATTTGGTGTTCAATTTACCCTCCCCATCCGACATAAAAAGGGCAGCTTGTCATGTGCGATTATTCATAACCTTGACCTAGTAATTTGCATTACGTTATTTTTGTCCAAGTCTCAAGTGGTCGCTTAGCAACTGGAAGTTGATTAATCTATTCCTTGCATCTCTTTTTCATCAGTAAAACGGAAATTTAGACATCATCAAAATGGTCAGCTGGAATTTCCTGTGGTGTTCAGTTGCATCTGCATTTATTTGCTTGAATGCACAGATGCAAAACTGTCGTTTCAAGCACAGTCCAATCTGCACCGAGAAAGTAGTCCCTCCCCAGTACGTCTACCAGCAATTCTCCGTTAGAAGCCTCGCAGACTGTCTACAACACTGCCGAACACAGACAGCTTGTTTGTCCGTTAACTACGGCAAACCCGACTGTCAGCTTACCACCACCACCTTGAATGCCTATTGTGAACCGAGTATCGTCAACCCTGGATGGAAAAATTACGAATCAGTAAGTACTGTGATTTGTATTAATGCTACCCTCATGTTGTGGAAATGTTGGGGTTTTTTCTCATGTTTCCGGTGCTTGATAAAAAAAATTTTTTTTTTTAATGTACTAAGCCGCTAGAAGCTTCCTTTTAAATAAATATTCCTCACACCAAACATCAATTCAACCACGTAAATTGCTTCTTCCAAACATTGTCACCTCAAAAAGCACTGTGCAAAATATGAAGATCATGTCTTGTGAATTGTGCATTTTTTAATCCAATTTAAATTATATGCAGATGCCGTCACAGTAGGGTGACCACACTATGATTGTTTTTTTACAAACTGCGGGTTGGTTTTCTGCTGAGTTTGTAAGCTTGTGGCTTAACTGAAGATTTGGTGGATCCCCCCACCCCACCCCACCCCACCCCAATTTATGTAATCTTTGAACTTTATGGTTGTTTCTGTATGTTCTCTGTCAATTAATTCCAACAAATCTTGACTCAAAATATCCACCACATCAACAAAGTCAACATCTCCAGGGTGCGCAAATGCAAGCTAGAAACTGGGACGGTCCAGAGAGTGGGATACAATTCTCAGTTGAAGTGTGTATCTTGACCCAACCAAGATTAAAAGCAACCAAATGAATTTTTCAATTTTATTTCTGATTTTGATATAATATATTTAATAATATGTTGATATAATCATGGACTACAATAACTCCTAAAATAAATTTGTCTGGTTATAAGCATTACAATCGATACAGACAATTTATACACAAGAAGTCAGAAAGACACAGTGGAGGCATAGTTATCTATTCTACGGATTACATTCATAGTGGGTTTAAAATTGACATGAAAACAGAGATTAACATATCTGGTGCACATCAGATAAAAAATGTTTGCAATTTTAATGCAGGCACAATGTTGTCTTGCTTTATTTGACTTCAGTTTAATGCAAGTACAGCAGAAAAACAGATTACGTCAAAAACAGTTTTCTTGCCAATTGACAATGAGAATAATTACATTACTGACTATGGTATTAAAAGAGAATCTTTGGAGAAACACTCAAATATGTGAGGAAATTGTTTATTAAATTTTTGTAAAGCAACATGCATGTGAATAGCAAATGGTAGAGTGTTTAGAGACAACGATTATGGGGAATTTACATATACAGAATGAACAGGCAGAAGTGTAGTAGATTATGTTGTGTCGGGAAAAGATATGCAAGTTCAAGTAGTTGATTTATATATTCATGATAGTATGGAATATTCTTTCAATTTGCTAATGGGAATAACTCTTAGCTCTTCTATTTTAAATAATATGTGTAAAATAGGATCTATTCCGAAAAGGGCACGAAAGTGGAACCAACAATATGCTGATGTTTTTGTAGAAACAATTAAAGAAAGGGAATTTCTTTGTAAATTGTCTTTCACATAATAATGATGATATTGAAAGTGCTGACGATGCAGTGTTATACTGAATAAAATCTGGGTTCCTTTGTTTCAGAAAACAGCAGTTAGAAGCGTTAGAAATTTTATTTTGAATGAGAAGACTACGCTGTTAAAAGTCCAAATATCATGACCAGTTACAAATGTATCATAAATCCATGAGCGAAACGGATCTTAAAAGTATGTTTCATTTGAAATGTTAATATAAATTCATTAAAAGAAAAAAGAAATTTGAATACAAAAAGATAATGTCCAAAAGCTTATTGCAAATGAAAAGAAGGCCTCCCAGAAAATGTTGGAAATTGTTGAAGAAACAACCCAAAAAATCAAGTTATGGGAAATACAATATCATTATAAAATATTTTAATCATTCTTTCATTATTTAAAGCGAAGCAAACAACTGAGCAATAATTTACTTTTTTAAAATTAATAAGTCAAATACAAGAAAGAAATATTCACACCTTTTATTACAAAATTGTTTAATTTAGTTTTACTAGTTGATGCTTTCCAACAAATTGGAAAGGAGTCATAAAACCAATTTTTATATAAGGAAAAATGGATTCAGCAAAAATTTACATGGGAATTACGCTCTTGAGCTGTTTGCCATATATATATATATATATATATATATATATATATATATATATATATATATATATATATATATATATATATATATATATATATATATATATTGTAAACGCAAGGTGTCTCACTACCGAGGAAATAAAACAACTTCTGTGTGAGTCTGGCTTTAGATCCATCTTTCCCCTATTTCCAAGGATCTCAAGACAACGGTCGTTGTCAACTGAACGGTTCTTAACCGCGCATTTACTACAAATAATTTTCGTCTAATCACCAATAAGCAAACATAACAAAACTCTAATTTCAAACCTGCTTGGTTTGTCTTGCTTCACATTCGTATGACCCATCAGTAAGCCTTTCCGAACTGTAAATCAGTACAATACGCCATGCACCATACAACACAGCCCAAACATCTAATACCAAGAATTATACCTGTCTGAAATTACTAAACACTTATACATTAGAATATCTCGAGAATTCCTTATGTTAAGAAATTAGAAAGGGACCAGTTTACAAAACTAATCCATGCTGCCGAAAGTCTTGTGAATACATTATGACGTCTGCTCCTAGAAACTGGCTAATTACTCTGTTTGAGAAATATCTTTCCAACACCGACTCTTCATAATCAACAAATAATCACTAAAATATAACAAAGGTATAAACGGAGACATCAATGCAAATATCACAAATCCTAGGTATATATATATATATATATATACATATATATATATATATATATATATATATATATATATATATATATATATATATATATATATATATATATATATATACACATACACACACATATATATGCATATACATATACACATCTATACAACATATCAATTTCTCCACTAAAAATGTATACAATTTTATATTATGCCTTAGTATTAAGGCCATTGGGATACAGATAAATATAGAGACGTCATCAGTTTCTTTCAAAACCATGTTGTGCCTGAAGAAGCATATAGTAAATGCGAAAATAGTCGCACAAATTTTTCGGCGTTTGCGTTGTTTCTTTATTTCAAATATATATATATATATATATATATATATATATATATATATATATATATATATATATATATATATATATATATATATAAAATTTTTGGAAGATTCACACTAAAAATCAAATGTACGTATGTGGTTGTTTTTTTCTTTCTCCTTTTCATCTTTAACTCAGAACAACTATACACGTTCCTTTATTGCTGAATATGGACAGTAAAGAAGGGCAGAAAACTCTGTCATCTATTCAGTTAAATGCGGGGACTATCTCAACAATTTATCTGTGAACTTGATTTGTTCACAATCGAAATTACATGGACATGTAGCCAATTTAATACAATTAAATTTGGATATGTTGATTGCAGGTCTCCGGAATTTGTCTTACTTGTATATTCCGGACATCTCCGACGGGAATGACTTTTTAACCGACTATAAAGTGCCCAGATAGGATATTGGGAGTTTGTGATAAGCCAAAAGAAACTCATATTCAGACTTAATAAATAACTGTATTAACCGAAATCCAGATTGACCTCGTCTTATACGTAAGATGTACATTACAATAGGTGTTTCTGAAAGGGTATAATGTAACCTGTACCAGGGCCAGGAACCATGGAACTAGTTCCCTGACTCAACCAAGTTTGGGAGTAGACCATTCGGTTTCATGGGAAAAGAAGAATTCCCAACAAACAGTTAAGTCATTTTCAAAAAGACATAGGGAAGAAAAAGTTAAATAATCCTTGCACAAACTAAAATATATGCTGATAACAATGACTGTGTACTAATGCACGGCAAAAACTGAAAGTAGCAAGCTTTATTATAGCAGGAAAATCTACAACTTAAATGGTTCTGTTCCAAAGTCATGTCAACTGTCCTGTATTTTAGTGATATGGTTCTGTTCCACAGTCATGTCAACTGTCCTGTATTTTAGTGATATGGTTCTGTTCCAAAGTCATGTCAACTGTCCTGTATTTTAGTGATATGGTTCTGTTCCAAAGTCATGTCAACTGTCCTGTATTTTAGTGATATGGTTCTGTTCCACAGTCATGTCAGCTGTCCTGTATTTTAGTGATATGGTTCGGTTCCACAGTCATGTCAACTGTCCTGTATTTTAGTGATATGGTTCGGTTCCACAGTCATGTCAACTGTCCTGTATTTTAGTGATATGGTTCTGTTCCACAGTCATGTCAACTGTCCTGTATTTTAGTGATATGGTTCGGTTCCACAGTCATGTCAACTGTCCTGTATTTTAGTGATATGGTTCTGTTCCAAAGTCCATGTCAACTGTCCTGTATTTTAGTGATATGGTTCTGTTCCACAGTCATGTCAACTGTCCTGTATTTTAGTGATATGGTTCGGTTCCACAGTCATGTCAACTGTCCTGTATTTTAGTGATATGGTTCTGTTCCAAAGTCCATGTCAACTGTCCTGTATTTTAGTGATATGGTTCTGTTCCACAGTCATGTCAACTGTCCTGTATTTTAGTGATATGGTTCTGTTCCAAAGTCCATGTCAACTGTCCTGTATTTTAGTGATATGGTTCTGTTCCAAAGTCCATGTCAACTGTCCTGTATTTTAGTGATATGGTTCTGTTCCAAAGTCATGTCAACTGTCCTGTATCTTAGTGATATGATTCTGCATCGACATTACTAACTTTTAAGAAAATAAAGAAAAGAAAAGTGTCAAATTTTAAGCAAATTGATAATTCTAGAACTGTATAATGACTCCAAAACTTAAATAAAAGACCAAATACTAAAATATATTGGAGCTAACTTTCAGGGGTAAAAAGATCGGGGTGGGAAATGGAGTGGTGGGGTGGAGTGGGGACAAAAAACGAAAATATATTGGAGTTAACTTTCTGAGGTTAGATGATTGGGAGGCGGGGGGGGGGGGATTGGAGTGTAGTAATGGTTTGTGGGATTGACTTCCACTGTTCATGACGGAACGAATTTCCGACAACAGTTGACAGATTGTTCTGAGTTACAGTAGAATGATACGTAGAGGCAAAGGTTATCGTTGGCTATCATTGTTGGAACACTGTTTAGATACGTATCATTTTCTCAGATTTATGGATATATGAAAATACCCTGTTTCAGTGGGTGTTAAAATTTTTATTAATGTTTTCAAACACACACACACACACACACACACACACACACATATATATATATATATATATATATATATATATATATATAATATATATATATATATATATATATATATATATATATATATATATATAAAGTCCAACGTGCCGGTTCATATAGAAATAAATTTGTGAATTCAACAGGATATCAGTTATGTTCATCTTTTATTCTTTCAAGCGCTTTCGCATCATCATCATGATGGATGCTCTTCGGGTAGATACATTATACTTTCAAAAGTATTTTTTTTTTTAAAATCAATTTGACGTCATTGTTATGTCATTTACGTCATTGTTTATAGGGCGAGATATAAACAACGTAACATCTATATACAACACTTGTATACAAAAACACATTTTTAAGCCTGAAGAAATCAATAAAAACTCTTCACAGTCCCTAAAAAAAAAATAGAGAAATATATTCAATAAAGTTATGAAAGTGCGCCAATGTATTGATTCAGTTTATGAAGTGGTACATACAAATTAAAACAGCCAACATCGGTTTCATGTAGTCATGTTATAAAAATGTGTCAATGTACTGATACAATGTACAAAGAATTTTGTTTTAATTTTCATGAATCTCGAATAATTAGTTAGAACTGTTAAGGTCTGGTTGTGGAGTGCGTATGAAATAAAGTTCCTTTTCTTCTCTTAAATATTCATTATCAGTAAATAATTTATATAAGGGAAGGACTTTGAAGTTTCCTCCTGAACAGTTATGTAGATGTTTATTAACTTGTAATAATCTATGATCTTCTGTTATTGTTTGCTGTCTATGTAATGTCATTCTCTTTCTTATGAATTTTTGTTTAAGTATTTATTAATTATTGATGTAATTCTTCAATATTGAAGATAAAGTTTTTGTTGTACTCGATAAGCATGTAATGTATAAGAGTGCATAAAGAACCTGACTTTAAAACTAAAAACATGCAATATGATGAACATTAGCATGATTTATATGACTACATAACATGCTATGAAGTATCTCTCATGATATATGATGAACATTTGCATGATTCCTGTGACTGCATAACATGCTAGGAAGTATCTCTCATGCAATATGATGAACATTAGCATGATTCCTGTGACTCCATAACATGCTAGGAAGTATCTCTCATGCTATATGATGAACATTAGCATGAATCCTGTGACTGCATAACATGCTAGGAAGTATCTCTCTTGCTATATGATGAACATTAGCATGATTCCTGTGGCTGCATAACATGCTAGGAAGTATCTCTCATGCTATATGATGAACATTAGCATGAATCCTGTGACTGCATAACATGCTAGGAAGTATCTCTCATGCAATACGATGAACATTAGCATGATTCCTGTGACTGCATAACATGCTAGGAAGTATCTTTCATGCTATATGATGAACATTTGCATGATTCCTGTGGCTGCATAACATGCTAGGAAGTATCTCTCATGCTATATGATGAACATTTGCATGATTCCTGTGACTGCATGACATGCTAAGAAGTATCTCTCATGCTATATGATGAACATTAGCATGATTTCTGTGACTGCATAACATGCTAGGAAGTATCTCTCATGCTATATGATGAACATTAGCATGATTCCTGTGACTGCATAACATGCTAGGAAGTATCTCTCATGCAATATGATGAACAATAGCATGATTCCTGTGACTGCATAACATGCTAGGAAATATCTCTCATGCTATATGATGAACATTAGGATGATTCATATGACTGCATACGATACTAGGAAATATCTCTCATGCTATATGATGAACATTAGCATGAATCATATGATTGCATACCATTCTAGGAAATATCTCTCATGCTATATGATGAATTATAGCATGATTCATATGACTGCATGCCATGCTAGTATCTCTCATTACCGTTTATGTTTCCACTTTGGTCATTACACTGTATATTTTGGTCACGTGACCTCAAATGAGCACAGCATAAACTTTACATTGTAATTAATTCTAACTACTATTAGAAACTTTATGACATTATGGTAATTGCTAATAGGTATAAATGTTTAATAAACTGCCACAAAAAACCAAAATTTTTTTAATTTCTACAAAGTGGCCAAATAATAGAGTCCAAAGCATTTTAAAGACATTCTGAAACAACCTTTATAAAATGTATTGAAGAGGACATGCACAAATGTCTTCACACCCTAGTGGTTATGTATTCACAACATAGTGGACATGTATTGACAACACAGTGGTTATGTATTCACAACACAGTGGTTATGTATTCACAACATAGTGGTTATGTATTCACAACACAGTGGTTATGTATTCACAACATAGTGGACATGTATTGACAACACAGTGGTTATGTATTCACAACACAGTGGTTATGTATTCACAACACAGTGGTTATGTATTCACAACACAGTGGACATGTATTGACAACACAATTGACATGTATTCACAACACAGTGGACATGTATTCACAACACAGCGGACATGTATTGACAACACAGTGGACACTTATTCGCAACACAGTGGACACGTATTCACAACACAGTGGTCATGTATTCACAACACAGTGGACACTTATTCACAACACAGTGGACACGTATTCATTACACAGTGGATATGTATTCACAACACAGTGGACACGTATTCACAACATAGTGGTCATGTATTCACAAGACAATGATCATGTATTCAAAAAATAAGTGGTCATTATGTATTAACAACACAGTGGTCATGTATTCACAACACAGTGGACATGTATTCACAACACAGTAGTCATGTATTCACAACACAATGGTCATGTATTCAAAAGACAGTGGTCATCATGTATTAACAACACAGTGGTCATGTATTCACAACACAGTGGTGGTGCATTCATAACATAGTGGTCATGTCTTCACAACACAGTGGTCATGTCTTCACAACACAGTGGTCATGTATTGAAACCATAGTGGTCATAGTCGTCGCTGATGTTACGGTGAGTAAACTTATCAACTACATAGTTGAGGGGTCGTTTAAAAAAAGCAATGTAAATGTTTTGGACTTGGTCAATTTTTGCCAAAGGTTTGAAAGAAGAAAAAAATCAGATTGTTTGTTCTAATGGTAGTTAATCAAATATTTTAGCTATATGTAATTACAATAATGTAATCTAGGTACTACTATCATTTAGAATTAATTGTAACGCATAGCTTCTGATGTGCTCATTTGAGTTTTTGTTTTGTGGGTTTTAACGCCACTTTTAACACATTACTGGCTATTTATCATGCCGAGGAAATGGGAGCTAAGTGCCCTTCCCAAGGACACACCAAGACAGCTGACCCGGGCTGGCATGGGCGGGTACCGAACCCGGGAACCCTTGGATTACGAACCCGACACTCTACTATCTGAACTACATCAGGTCCGTGCTTATTTGAAGTCATGTGGCCAAAATACATGGTGTAATGAATTCATGTGGCCAAAATACATGGTGTAATGATCAAAGTGGAAACATAAACCTTAAATGTATTTAGACTGATAGAAAAAAGAAAAACCTTTTCGTGCGCACCTGGATGTTAAAATAAAATTAAAACGCGCACTCGAAGTTTACGGTTTTTTAATGTGTAGATCTATGTGGATTTTTTGGGTGAAATATGTAAATCTTTTGTCAAGTTCTCGTGGTCATCCTGTCACAGACATGCAAAACCCCGCACTTCATCAACCACATTTTGGATAAAGTTCTCCGTGTAATCTAGGAGAAGTGATCACAATCTCCTACCTGAAATTCTATGTTTCAAAATGCTCTTTTCTCTTCAAATTTTCAGAAATGTTCTAAATAAAACACACAACAGAAAAAAATATAAACCCTTATCGCGTATCATAATGACCACTGCTTTAGCTTAAATAAAATGTCAGTACAATCCTTCCAGATATTTGGGAAAAGACACAATGGCAACCACTTGAATTTCTTAAAATACTAACGTTTTCGACAATAATATTAACAAAGTTTCCAAAACAAGAAATAAACAATGAGATTAAGGTACAAAAACACATATCCAGCCAACAAGATATAAGTTAAATCCTTCACTCAGTTTAGGAAGAAAAGCGATAACTAGCTTCTTCGTCAAACTTGACTTTTGAAAATAGCCCTTTTGATAACTTTTTAAAAAAGTATCCACCCCCGACCCCCGCAACAAAAGTGGTAGAGATAAAAGGAAAACCCTTTCGCATCTAAATCGACCACTTATTCAGCCAACAAAGTGCCAGTACAATTCTTTGAGCAGCTTAGGATAAGAAACAATGACAAGATTTGCCCTACAACTTCACTTCTCAAAATACCTTTTTTGAGATTTTAAAAAAATACTAAAAAGTGAAGCAGAGAAAAAAAATGCACTCTTATGTTTACTCATATATACGACCGCAAATCTAGCCGACACAGTTACAACAAAATCCTCCTAGGGGCGAGGGAGGAGAAGCGATGACAATTTTTGTCACGGACAGACAAACGGACAATTTAACGAAAGGGAGCAATCACAACATCCCCACTCTTCACTGAAGTGCGTCGATTATAAAAGTGACTGTCGAGCCCACTCAACCCCCACCCCCCCCCTCTCTCTCTCTCTCTCTCTCTCTCTCTCTCTCTCTCTCTCTCTCTCTCTCTCTCTCTCTCGCGACCAGAAATTTTCCTTTATACTTGCAAGCAATAGTTCAGCAGATACATTAGGTAATACGTTTTTGCAAAACCGAAAGCTGAAAATGATTGCATGAAAAGAATTAATCAGGAATAAATGCCAAGATCATTGGTGAATGATTACTGTGGGCACCAATATATTGTATGCAGAATTTTTTCTTTGAATATTGCATTAGCGTGTATAAATTTTTTCTGATCTGTTTATCGCTTTTCATTTTTCACGTCAGTCAGGACATCTAAGTAAAGATTATTGTTAGTAAGGAGAGAGCTTGAAATAAGCTTATGTTTCTTTCTAAGTCCTCTATATCCCTTCATGTGATATTTATTTTAATTTCTATGACGATGTTTGCAGATAAATACTGTTTAAACCAACACGCTGGCCAATGAGTTTCATTCCAATATGGCATCACTCAATTACAATCTGTTTTGTTTATGTGAACATATTTCTATTTTATCGTTCGATAAATCCATCCTTAAATATTTCAATTAATTGAAGTTTGACGCTGTATTCACGCTTTTTTATAAAGTGAAATTTAATATTACCTTATATGTTACAGTGTCATTCACCATGCAAACATGGAGGGTACTTGGTAAATAATACATGCTGGTGCAATGGTGGATTTTACGGACAGCAATGTGAAGAGATTGTGACAGGTAAGTGACGTATGTGAAAGAACCAAGAACGTGGCATAAAAATGATGTTTGGGGATTGTCATACTTTTTTATATTTGCAACTGTCATCTTTCAAACTGTATTATATCACTGTGTTTAAAGAAGAACGGTAACAACGGACGCGCCAAAAAGTGAAGAAAATAAAAACTCATGTGAACTCAATAACGTCACTTGAAAATCTAACGTGAACTATGGATGAATCATTTGTATTTTGTCCAAGATACCAATTTCACGTATAGAAAATGTTAATCAAAATCAAATATTTACATTTGACGCAATTAACGTTGATATATGTTATAACATGGACGCAAATTACCTGGAAAATGGGAAAAAAAAACACTACAGAGTTCTGGTTCATTTATGAGATACACTGAACCAAGATTGTTTAAAAGAGAAATTTCTATTGATGACGTTTCGTTTTTTTATTTGGGTATGGGTCATAATAGATGCTTAGAATTTCGTTAAGTGCATGAACTGATGCTATTGTGATGCTATTTGTAAACTTTCTACTCTCTTTCCGTCTTTTTCTCTTTCTATTATCATTATTCTGTCTCTGCCTTCACACGGGTGTGGTCCTTGGACTGTTCTTTAAAAGTGCAATGGTTTGAAACTGTTCAATACACTTTTAGTATTATTGTTTGATTTTATTTTCCTGTAATCAAATGGGTGATACGTTAAATCATTATAAAGTGACTATTGTGCTGTTTCGCCTCAAAGTTAACCCTGTGTTTTTGACTTACCGTTGCATGTTTGATTTCTTATACATTACAATCCTGTTGTGTATTTTCAGCTGTGTCCACACCTTTCTTCGTACTGTTCTCAGTGTTATAAATACATAATATAATTATATCGTAAACAAATAATATGCTTCACTGACGTCCGCGCGTCGATATGATATACATAATCAACTTTTTTTTAAATATAAATTTCAATTTTGGATTGAACTTCATGGACACAGTATACACAGTATAGTAGAAAATATTTGAAAAGCGTAAATGATGGGGCATGTAATAAAGACAAAGCCACATTCATGTTTTGTTCCTAGTCGGGAAAAGAACTTGCTTGACATGGTGTATAAACACATCTCTGTCTGACGGCCTTAACGTTTTGATATGCTATATCAAACTCGTTCTTTCCGTTAACTCGGAACAAAAAACGAATGTTTATTGTGTACTTAATGTCAGAAGTATCAGGCACAAAATCGAAGACTTCGCTACTCAGTTAACTCAATATCAAATTCTTTCTTTTACCGAAATTCAACTTGACAATACTATTCCTGCAAAGTCACATTGACAATACCGTTCCAGCAAACTCACCTTGACAATCGTGTTCCGGCAAACTCGCCTTGACAATAATGTTCAGGAAAAAATAGGAAGGCAATAAATTCCTTCGGAATGATAAAATAAATTTGCATATGGTGCAAGCGAAGATATAACCCTGAGTTTATAGGCTGCGAGATGATATGGTTAAAAAATACTTTTTTTAAACTATGCTCTGTTTATAGACCAATTCAAGTGTTGATTTTTGTGAGACCTTTTCTTCCTCTATCGATGCCGCAAGCGACATTAAACAGTACATTATTATCATAGGTGATCTTAACCCCGACCTCTTCAATCCACAAAATAAGGTGCACGCGATTTCCGAGGAGCCGATTTATTGATTATTGGTCGGAGGTCCCAGTAGGGCACATGTTAGGATTTTCAGTGACGTACGTCAATTAATGAATCAACCCACATCATACGACATTAGACAACTTTACTTATTCCTATTATAATACCTGAAGGTTTTGAAATAACTGAGTTTGGCACATTATTTTTTGATGAACATAATATAAATCAAGAAGCCACGTTCTTAAATATAAAGATTAACTATGATGTAACGTATTCATTTCAAAGGAAGTCTGGTTGTATTAAAGTAGTAATCGGGAAAGTTATGAAGTACGTAATCAACTAATATAAAATCACAACTGTCATAGGTTTAATTCTATAATTAATGTATTTTTTAAAATGTGTATTCCCTTTCCAACTGTTACTACCAGACCCGGTGACAAAATTTGGTTTTATCCTAAATTGACCTGCTATTTGGATAAGAGAAAGATTAAGAAAACAAAAAGCAACAGAATCTAACAACCCACACTATTTACTGAGATACAAACAACCAAGAAAGACATTAAATAATTTGGAACATTTAGCCAAAGAAACTTTCTATGATAATTTAGACGTTTGATTATCAGAAAACCACAGATCAAACTCAAAATATTATTGAAAAAAATGAAATCTATAGCTAATGAATGTAATGGGCCATTAATTATTCCCCAACTTGAAACAAATTTCTCGAAACAAACAATAAAACTATGATAATGCAGACTTGCTGAATGAATATTTTGTTTTTGCAGTCTCTTTTATAGATGATTCAAATAAAGAATTATCAGTTCTCGAGGATGTAACACTGCTAAAATATGATAAGCTCGAAATTAGTTATAGAGAATTAATGAAAGTAAGATTGTAGATGTCATTTTAGCACTACAGAATAATCAAAATTCTGGTCAGGACAATATCGGCAATATTTTATCGAATAATACGAAACTTTCCTTTTGCAAACCCTTAGTATTTCTATTTAATATGACAATACATTCTAAACAAATCCCGAAAAATGGAAACTAGCTAATTTAGAACCACTTTGTTTAAATAAGGTCAAATCTAGTGTCTTTAACAATAGATCCATATTACTTCTCAGCAATGTCAGTCAGGTGTTCGAACGAATAGTCTTTCAAAAATTTATAACTATTTCCATTAAAAAGACTTCATATATGAATATCAATAAGGTTTTATACCAGGTAACTCTGCTTATTTTTAACTCCTATATATTTACCAGTCAATAATATTGCAGCAGATGATAATAAATTTTCGTGTGTTGTTTCTGTGATATATTAAAGCTTTTGAAAGATTCTGGCATATAAAGAGCTTATTATTAAAATTACAAAGTTGGGAAACTGAGTGAAATCTATATAGATGGGAAACTGAAAGCAATCTATATAGATGGGAAACTGAGAGTAATCTATACAGATGGGAAACTGAGAGAAATCTATATAGATGGGAACTGAGAAAAATCTATATAGATGGGAACTGAGAGAAATCTATATAGATGGGAAACTGACAGAAATCTATATAGATGGGAGCTGAGAGAAATCTATATAGATGGGAAACTGACAGAAATCTATACAGAAGGGAAACTGACAGAAATCTATATAGATGGGAAACTGAGAGTAATCTATATAGATGGGAACTGATGGTAATCTATATAGATGGGAACTGAGAGAAATCTATACAGATGGGAAACTGACAGAAATCTATACAGATGGGAGCTGAGAGAAATCTATATAGATGGGAAACTGAGAGTAATCTATACAGATGGGAAACTGAGAGAAATCTATAGAGATGGGAAACTGAGAGTAATCTATAGAGATAGGAAACTGAGAGTAATCTATATAGATGGGAACTGAGAGAAATTTAGATAAATGGGAACTGAGGGTAATCTCTATTGATGGGAACTGACAGAAATCTATATAGATGGGAAACTGACAGAAATCTATACAGAAGGGAAACTGACAGAAATCTATATAGATGGGAAACTGAGAGTAATCTATATAGATGGGAACTGATGGTAATCTATATAGATGGGAAACTGAGAGAAATCTATACAGATGGGAAACTGAGAGAAAACTATAGAGATGGGAAACTGAGAGTAATCTATATAGATGGGAAACTGAGAGTAATCTATAGAGATGGGAAACTGAGACTAATCTATATAGATGGGAACTGAGAGTAATCTAAAGAGATGGGAAACTGAGAGTAATCTATATAGATGGGAACTGAAAGAAATCTATATAGATGGGAACTCAGAGTAATCTTTAGAGATGGGAAACTGAGAGTAATCTATATAGATTGGAAACTGAGAGTAATCTATAGATTGGAAACTGAGAGTAATCTATAGAGATGGGAAAATGAGAGTAATCTATATAGGTGGGAACTGAGAGTAATCTATATAGATGGGAAACTGACAGAAATCTATATAGATGGGAGAAATCTATATAGATGGGAACTGAGAGAAATCTATATAGATGGGAACTGAGAGAAATCTACATAGATTGCAAACTGACAGAAATCATCATAGATGGGAAACTGACAGAAATCTATATAGCTGGGAACTGAGAGTAATCTATAGAGATGGGAAACTGAGAGTAATCTATACAGATGGGAAACTGAGAGAAATCTATAGAGATGGGAAACTGAGAGTAATCTATAGAGATAGGAAACTGAGAGTAATCTATATAGATGGGAACTGAGAGAAATCTATATAAATGGGAACTGAGGGTAATCTAAATTGATGGGAACTGAGAGAAATCTATATAGATGGGAAACTGACAGAAATCTATATAGATGGGAAACCGACAGAAATCTTTATAGATGGGAAACTGACAGAAATCTATATAAATTGGAACTGAGAGTAATCTATAGAGATGGGAAACTGAGAGTAATCTATACAGATGGGAAACTGAGAGAAAACTATAGAGATGGGAAACTGAGAGTAATCTGTATAGATGGGAAACTGAGAGTAATCTATAGAGATGGGAAACTGAGAGTAATCTATGTAGATGGGAACTGAGAGAAATCTCTATAGATGGGAACAGAGGGTAATCTCTACTGATGGGAACTGAGAGAAATCTATATAGATGGGAAACTGAGAGTAATCTTTAGAGATGGGAAACTGAGAGTAATCTATACAGATGGGAAACTGAGAGAAATCTATAGAGATGCGAAACTGATAGTAATATATAGAGATGGGAAACTGAGAGTAGTCTATAGAGATGGGAAACTGAGAATAATCTATATAGATGGGAACTGAAAGAAATCTATATAGATGGGAACTGAGGGTCATCTCTATTGATGGGAACTGAGGGAAATCTATATAGATGGGAAACTGAAAATAATCTATATAGATGGGAACTGAAAGAAATCTATATAGATGGGAACTGAGGGTCATCTCTATTGATGGGAACTGAGACAAATCTATATAGATGGGAAACTGAGAGTAATCTATATAGATGGGAACTGAGGGTAATCTATATAGTTGGGAACTGAGAGAAATCTATATAGATGGGAAACTGACAGAAATCTATATAGATGGGAACTGACAGATATCTATATAGATGGGAACTGAGAGAAATCAATATAGATGGGAACTGAGTGAAATCTATATAAATGGGAAACTGAGAGGATTCTATATAGATGGGAAACTGAGAGAAATCTATATAGATGGGAACTGAGAGTAACCTATAGAGATGGGAAACTGAGAGTAATCTATATAGATGGGAAACTGAGAGTAATCTATACAGATGGGAAACTGAGAGAAATCTATAGATGGGAACTGAGGGTAATCTCTATTGATGGGAACAGAGAGAAATCTATAGAGATGGGAAACTGAGAGAAATCTATATAGATTGGAACTGAAAGAAATCTATATAAATGGGAACTGAGGGTAATCTCTATTGATGGGAACTGAGCGAAATCTATATAGATGGGAAACTGAGAGAAATCTATATAGATGGGAAACTGAGAGAAATCTATATAGATGGGAACTGAGGGTAATCTATATAGATGGGAACTGAGCGAAATCTATATAGATGGGAAACTGACTGAAATCTATATAGATGGGAACTCACATATATCTATATATATGGGAAACTGAGAGAATTCTATATAGATGGGAAACTGACAGAAATCTATATAGATGGGAACTAAGAGTAATCTATAGAGATGGGAAACTGAGAGTAATCTATACAGATGGGAAACTGAGAGAAATCTATATAGATGGGAAACTGAGAGAAATCTATATAGATGGGAAACTGAGAGTAATCTATAGAGAGGGGAAACTGAGAGTAATATATATAGATTGGAACTGAGAGAAATCTATATAGATGGGAAACTGTGAGAAATCTATATAGATGGGAAACTGAGAGAAATCTATACAGATGGGAAACTGACAGAAATCGATATAGATGGGAACTGAGAGAAATCTATATAGATGGGAAACTGTGAGAAATCTATATAGATGGGAACTGAGAGAAATCTATATAGATGGGAAACTGAGAGAAATCTATATAGATGGGAACTAAGAGAAATCTATATAGATGGGAAGAAGGTTGTATTACAACTTAAGACAGAGTGTTATCTTTGGCAATGAGTTGGTTAAACTACTATCATCCTCCATGGTTAGGGTTAATTAGTTTTAATCCATCTAAAACACAATGAGAGTTGTTTACCAACAGGGAACTGATCTTGAATTCAATGGAGAGAAAATTCGATTTTTACATTTTATCGTCGTGTGGGAGTCACCTTAAAATTCAAATTGATTTTGGTCAGTTACATGATGATAATATTATTCAATCTGCCCCATGTATCATTGGTCACCTTAAGACATTTCAATTTATTCTTTATCAAGAAAACCTCACGACTGACCTTTTTTACTTCCGCTAATACTTAGAATACTTGTAAATTTTATAATAATCGTCAACAAACAAACATTAGAAACTGCTATACTGACATAACTTTTAAAAACAGTATAAGAAAAAGATAAGTTTCAGCACCATCCTACCTAGTCTTTGGCGATCGTAGAGCTTCTGTTGTAATAATAATAATAATAATAATAATAATAATAATAATAATAATAATAACAACTTTATTTTCTGAGAATAATACATTTAGTTCTGAATCAATCAACCAATCCTACACGTAGTCCTCAATACTAGAATAGTACAACCTTAAATGCAACATATCTGTACAAATAAAACTCTTACTTACAGTGTCTGACACACTCACATGTAATCATAAATATACATACACACATACATACACATAATATAAATAAATCAAGCATACGTAAGATAAAATTACAAAGTTGGGAAACTGAGAGAAATCTATATCGATGGGAATCTGAGAGTAATCTTTATAGATGGGAAACTGAGAGTATATAGATGGAAAACTGACAGAAATCAATATAGATGGGAAACTGACAGAAATCTATATAGATGGGAAACTGAGAGTAATCTATATAGATGGGAAACTGACAGAAATCTATATAGATGGGAAACTGACAGAAATCTATATAGATGGGAAACTGACAGAAATCTATATAGATGGGAAACTGAGAGTAATCTATATAGATGGGAAACTGACAGAAATCTATATAGATGGGAAACTGTGAGTAATCTATATAGATGGAAACTGAGAGAAATCTATATAAATGGGAAACTGAGAGAAATCGATATAGATGGGAAACTGAGAGTAATCTATATAGATGGGAAACTGAGAGTAATCTATATAGATGGGAACTGAGAGTAATCTATATAGATGGGAAACTGAGAGTAATCTATATAGATGGGAAACTGAGAGTAATCTATATAGATGGGAAACTGACAGAAATCTATATAGATGTGAACCTGAGAGTAATCTATATAGATGGGAACTGAGAGAAATCTATATAGATGGAAACTGAGCGAAATCTGTTTAGATGGGAACTGAGAGAAATCTTTATAGATGGGAAATGAAAGAAATGTATATAGATGGGAACTGAGAGTAATCTATACAGATGGGAAACTGAGAGTAATCTATATAGAAGGGAAACTGAGAGTAATCTATATAGATGGGAAACTGACAGAAATCTATATAGATGGGACACTGACAGAAATCTATATATAAGGTAAATGACAGAAATCTCTATAGATGGGAACTGAGAGAAATCTATACAGATGGGAAATGACAGAAATCTATATAGATGGAAACTGACAGAAATCTATATAGATGGGAAACTGAGATTAATCTATATAGATGGGAACTGAAGGTAATCTATATAGATGGAAACTGAGAGAAATCTATATAGATGGGAAGAAGGTTGTATTACAACTTAAGACAAAGTGTTATCTTTGGCAATGAGTTGGTTAAACTACTGTTATCCTCCATGGATCAGTTCTGGGTTCATTTCTGTTTCTTCCTTATATTAACGATATAGCTAATAGCTTAAAATCTCTTGCTCGCATATTTGCAAACTCTTCCTCCTACAAACTGGTTCTACCGACCCCTTTTTTATTCAAAGCGTCTCAAATGATGATCTTCAGACATGTTCAGTCTGGGATAATCTATGGCTAATTAGTTTTAATCCATCTTAAACACAATGAGAGTTGTTTACCAACAGGGAACTGATCTTGAATTCAATGGAGAGAAAATTCGATTTTTACATTTTATCGTCGTGTGGAAGTCACCTTAAAATTCAAATTGATTTTGGTCAGTTACATGATGATAATATTTTTCAATCTGCCCCATGTATCATTGGTCACCTTAAGACATTTCAATTCATTATTTATCAAGATAACCTCACGATTGACCTTATTTACTTCCGCTAATACTTAGAATATGGATTTTAAACGTGATCAGCATGCAGAGCTTCTTATTCTGAAAAGCTGGAAGAACTACAATCTGTAACAGGTTAGTTTCCGGTCTACCAATAAATATCCACGCAGAGATGCATTTAAACAGGTTGCAGAAAAAGAACATTCTAAACATCCTTGTAAATTTTATAATAATCGTCAACAAACAAACATTCTAAACATCTTTGTAAATTTTATAATAATCGTCAAAAAACAATGTTCAGATTACATTACAGATGTACTCCATGCTTATATACATGATGTAGTATCCTACAATATATGAAACTCTAGCAATCTTGTTTAATATTGATGGCTTACATCATTTTTTTAAAAATTCCTTCCTACCGTCCATAGTGAACACGTAGATGTTACCTGTACCGATTAAAAACTGCTATACTAACATAACTTTTAAAAACAGTATAAGAAAAAGATAAGTTTCATCACCATCCTACCTAGTCTATGGCGATCGTAGAGCTTCTGTTGTAATAATAATAATAATAATAATAATAATAACAACAACCTTATTTTCTGAGAATAATACATTTGGTTCTGAATCAATCAACCAATCTTACACGTAGTCCTCAATACTAGAATAGTACAACCTTAAATGCAACATATCTGTACAAATAAAACTCTTACTTACAGTGTCTGACACACTCACATGTAATCATAAATATACATACACATCTACATGCACATAATATAAATAAATAAAACATACATAAGATATACATGTAGGTTTGGGAGATAGGAATGTAGTGGGGTATCCAAGTTAGGCATTTCATTTTGTTTGAGCTCTAGCATGTTCAGAAAGAAGAAATTTTTGAAACGCGCTCTTAAAAGAATAGAGCGTTGGTGTTTGTTTAATATCATTGGAAATGATATTCCACAAAACTGCTGCATAATGTGTAATAGATGTTGTACAGAGTCGTTTTGAATTTAGGCAAATGAAGATTAGAGTACGAAATAGACCGTAGATTGTGTGAATGAATATTGGAAACTGGAATTAGGAGATCATTGATATATTGTGGAGCCATGTTATGAAAAGATTGATATGTCAAAACAACTTTAAAGTACTTTACTCTATAATTAAAATGTAACCACTGTAAATTACGGAACAAAATGAGAGGGTCGATAATATTTTCTTGTAATTATTCTAGCAGGTATTTTTGGAGTTTAATTATCTGATTAAGATTAGTAGCGTTGTAATTCCCCGATATGGTGCAACCATAATCAAACAAAGGCAATATATATCCATTAAAAAACATTTTTAGCATAGATTCTGACACATACGAAGACTGTTTGTTCAATAAGGCTATTCTGGTGGATACTACAGAACACACGCGATTTATTTGATTTATCCCATAAATGTCTGTCAATAATCAAACCTAAAAGTGTTTGATTTTCTATGTTATTTAATTTAGTGCACTGAACAAATATATTGATATCCTCTAATTTTTTTAAATTCTTTGCCTTAATCTAATTGTCATACAGTTAGTTTCTTATGTGTTTAATTGCATTTTGTTGGTTTCGCACCACGGTATAACAGCATATTGACGTACTGTTGTAAAAAAAATTCAAAATTGAGACATAAATGTAGTACTCTTAATTTGATCTGTTTCTGACAACCTTAATACATGACACCTCCTGGTCCTATGGACATCCTATAGAAAATGCCTTCAATTTCATTTTTTAGTGCAGATTATACGAGAATCAAAGACAGATATTGTTTCAGAAAGTCACCATTCTAAATCTGGATAATAATATAACTACTGTTTTGTTTTAAATGATTTATATACCATTGAACACAAATACTTAACCATACATAACTGAGATTAGTCGTTAAAACAAATGAACAGATAATCAATAAATTAGAACATATTTACCATACCAAATAGACCACAATCTCTCTCTCTCTCTCTCTCTCTCTCTCTCTCTCTCTCTCTCTCTCTCTCTCTCTCTCTCTCTCTCTCTCTCATTCTTTCATATATATATATATATATATATATATATATATATATATATATATATATATATATATATATATATATATATATCTGTTATGGAGAGAAACAAGTAAGTTGGACAACTTCTTTCTAGTCCATTTGCCCTGTATACATTTTCTCTGAAAATAAAATATGTTTAAACCAAACTGATGTTATTTTAAAGGTATGTTTGTCTCTCTTTGGACTTCGAGAGTGACAGGCATTTCATCAGCTGCTTCCAAAAATGTTACGTCCTTCAAAAATAACTCGGGTCTTCCTCCCCATCACACACTCCACCCACCAACCCACCCACCAGTTCCTGGTTATTTTTTCGACAAATGCCGCCAGATCGATGGATTGATTACTTATGTCATTGCAACGAAATACTCTGGTGAAGAAAGTACAACGAAAGCATGATTTCTCAATTACGTCAACTTTGTCACATTGTTGGAATTTCATGGAACAGCTCATACATACATACATACATACATACATACATACATACATACATACATACATACATACATACATACATATCAACTGATAAATGTCTCTATATATCAAATGATAAATGTCTCTACATATCAACTGATAAATGCTTCTACATATCAACTGATAAATGCTTCTACACAGCAACTGATAAATGCTTCTACACGTCAACTGATAAATGCTTCTGTAGCAGTAATAGAATGTCTCTACATATCAACTGATAAATGCTTCTGTGGCAGTAATAGAATGTCTCTAAACATCAACTGATAAATGCTTCTACACATCAACTGATAAATGCTTCTACAAATCAACTGATAAATGTCTCTAAACATCAACTGATAAATGCTTCTACACATCAACTGACAAATGCTTCTACAAATCAACTGATAAATGTCTCTACACATCAACTGATAAATGCTTCTACACATCAACTGATAAATGCTCTGCACATCAACTGATAAATGCTCTACACATCAACTGATAAATGCTTCTACACATCAACTGATAAATGTCTCTATATATCAACTGATAAATGTCTCTACACATCAATGGATAAATGTCTCTACACATCAACTGATAAATGCTTCTACACATCAACTGATAAATGCTTCTGCACATCAACTGATAAATGTCTCTACATCAACTGATAAATGCTTCTACACAACAACTGATAAATCTCTCTATATATCAAATGATAAATGTCTCTACATATCAACTGATAAATGTCTCTATATATCAACTGATAAATGTCTCTACATATCAACTGATAAATGATTCTACCATTATTTCTGACTTACAATCCCACACTTAAATTAATAAGATTAAGATAGCGCATGCGTCGTCGTGCACTTTTACAGTCCTCTATAAAATTATTAGCATGGCAACATATCGATAAAAGAAGACGACGGAAAGGATTTATTCCATATTAGATGAAAATATTAA
Organism: Margaritifera margaritifera; assembly: GCA_029931535.1. NCBI lineage: Eukaryota > Metazoa > Mollusca > Bivalvia > Unionida > Margaritiferidae > Margaritifera > Margaritifera margaritifera. The sequence goes on from JAQPZY010001577.1 coordinate 3,997,863, forward strand.
TTTCTTAATTACAGGATTTCTTAGTATGTATCCAGTGTGAGATAAATACAGCCGAAATCGCTTGTCCAATGTTAAAATATATAACATTTGTTTGTCCTGCCAACAAGATATACAAACATAATTGAAAACCTTGAAGAAAAAACAAAATGCAATTTTCATAAATGCTCTGAGTAAACACACCATTGATTTGGTTTGGTGTTTTACGACACAGCATGGTTTGGTGTTTTACGACACAGCATGGTTTGGTGTTTTACGACACAGCATGGTTTGGTGTTTTACGACACAGCATGGTTTGGTGTTTTACGACACAGCAACACAAGTTAAGTGATGAGGCAATTGGAGTAAAGTGCCTTGCCCAAGGACACAACATGGTAGCCGACCCGAACTGATCCGATGGGAGCATTCGAACCCGCACCCGTAGTAAACACACGAGGGAGACGTGGAAATACGTGTATTCTGAAAGTTGTCCAATGCACTGAACCGTTAAATCAACATATAACTTACACGCTGACATTCCGGATGCACAGGCTTTCCGTCATGGACATGTCTGTAACGTCACTAGGTCAGGTTTGACAATATTAAAATGGACTACCAGTTGGAATTTTTAACAAAAGTTTATTTGTTTTGAAATTGTAAAAGCTTTCCTAACATACTACAATTAATGCATTTGGTCATTTTTAAAGCAATTTTCGAGCTAAAGTTTACAGAAATGGGACTATACAATATGGAAATAAGCAATGAATCAAGCTGAGATTTACAGAAATGGAACTGTACAACATGGAAATAAGTAATGAATTCAGCTGAAATTTTCAGAAATGGGACTGTACAACATGGAAATAAGTAATGAATCAAGCTGAAATTTAGAGAAATGGGACTGTACAACATGGAAATAAGTAATGAATCAAGCTGAGGTTTACAGAAATGGGACTGTACAACATGGAAATAAGTACTGAATCAAGCTGAAATTTACAGAAATGGGACTGTATAACATGGAAATAAATAATGGCTCAAGCTGAGATTTACAGAAATGGGACTGTACAACATGGAAATAAGTAATAAATCAAGCTGAGGTTTGCAGAAATGGGACTTTACAACATGGAAATAAGTACTGACTCAAGTTAATATGATGATAGAGAGATTTATTTCCAACAATGTATCGCCTTCCACTGGATTAGGGATAATTACTGAGTCATTGCTTAAATTTAGAAAAAGAAAATAGTCATTACATCATTACATACGTATAAAATATCGTCCTTACATAGTTTTTACTACGATGTGGACTGTAAAATATTCTTACAATACATAGAAACATTAAACCAGTCCATAAACCGGAAATATCTAAGAATGTTATATACTGGACATTTACTCTTTATTTATCAGTCAACTTATCAACCTTAGTCCTTTTATGCCTGCAGTTACTTAGGGCAAGAACAAAAACCTCAAAGAATGACGCTTTTGTGCCGGTGTTTCAGTTCCACTCAGCAATTTTAGCTTCCCATGGTTCTCCACCAGGTGAACATTGGCCCCCCTCGCTTGCACTTTATTTGAACGCTGTTTTTGGGGTTGAATCCAGTCCTCATTCTTCGTTTTCTTTTGGTGATGACATTTTTCTGCGAATAATATTATCGTCAGCAATGCATGTCAAAGTCATCGCAAAAATCTTTGCTTCAGGATTGCTTCAATGTGTCAATTTCTGTCTTTTCATGAACCAGTTAACTTTTCCAGTTAGTTGAGACTGAAAACATGGCAACAACACCCTCTATCTGGAGAATAGTCCATATCAAAGGCCAACAAAAATAGTTCGCCTGTTTTACAATAATTCTTTTATACCTCCAAGCAGTACAAGCTCTGTTAATATTGCACATTCTCTGTCAAAATAAATGAAATATTCATATTCATTTTTAAAATGTTCATACCTTGTTCAGGATATCATTGAGTTAACAGAATCGTCTTTCCAGTCAGTCAAGAGCTCGGGAGTTAAAAAGATCCTACTGTTCCCCTATATACCTAGGAAATATCATTTTTGCAATGTCATCTAACTTTATTGATATATCAAAAGGCCGAATTAGAGGAATTGTAGCTTGATAAAATATCAATTGTGTATATCAGCTTCTTCTTGCCTGCTAACCAATTACTCGCGCATGTGCGCCGAGAGGCAAATAGCCCGATTGAAAATATAAACATTCAACTCCTCTTGGCGTGGACAAGCCATGGACAGAAACACATGCAAACTGGATTGAATACAGAGATAATTAAATTATTAGGTGAACCCAAAACAAATAATATACGTATGGTGGTTCAACTGATGGACAATTCATTAAGGCTTCCTTTGAATATTCAAAGAAAGGAAGAAAAGAAGAAAGAAAAATGACTAATCGTAAAACTTTGATCATTCTTAATCACCGCTATAATCAAATCATTGTGCTTTTGTCCAGTGGTGTGTCATTCGTCTGCAAGCAAGCAAACTGCTTCCTAGTTAGCGCTATATTTTTATTTTATTTTTTTTAATTTTTTTTGAAACGTCAATGTCATCACAAATTGATTTTTGCAATAATCTTGCAGAAATAGCTTCTTCTTGTTTTCTTCCTCATTATTTCATTGAAATTACACACATTTAGGCAAAAATATAAAAATCCAAGGGTTTAAAATAGCAGATCTATAGCTGTAATTCTTAACTAATCAATTTTTTTCGTCAAAGTTTGAGACTAAAAACACTTCACTGAAGTCTCAAAAGCGGGGCTATACCTGGGGTCAATCGGTATGTGCAGGCAGTAACGTTGTTTACCAGCGCCATTTCGGGAGCAGTTTGTGCAATCAAAATTATTGCTAAACGAGGATGTTCTATTCATTTTAGATTGTACGCACGCGCACACCATTCCCTTCTATCAGAATGGACGTCCAATGATTCTCGTGAAACCCGTGCTTGCCTCCCAGCCTTTCTACGTCATCTGTGAAGATCGATATGGACAGCCAAGGACCTATGTACAGGTATCAACACACATCGTTATTTTTATTTCCCCACTCCTTGCAGCTGGGGCATCTTGATTTTGGCCTCTCCGTCCGTAGGTACGCCAGTCTTTCCGTCATTTCCGAGAAGCTCAACGCAATTAAAGTTCGGCAGACATATTTGTGTCCATATATATAGATGACCTGAATAGAGTTTCAGGCCACAAAAGCAACGTTTCAATTTATACTCAGTTTTAAACTTTGGACTTTGACATTGTGAATGAGAATCTTGTTAGCACGATTATGCAAACTGCACATAAGGTAGACGAATACAATTTAGCAGGAATATTTGTGTACATATGTAGATGATCTAATTATATTTGTAGGCCATTACAGCAATGTTTCAAATGTTTGTACATTTTATTATCCTTTTGAACTTTCACATTTTTTGACAAACTTTGTTACCACGATTAGGCAAAAAACACTTGAAGTAGACAAATAAAATTTGGTCGGCATGTTTGTATGCATGTATAGATGACCTGATTAGATTTCATGCCATTATAGTAATTTCTCCATTTTTATAAGTTTGTGTAACTTTTGAATTCAGACATTTTAGTGTGTAGTGTTTTACAAACGCAAATCTTGTTAAATCCAAAATTGAACGGTATATTATCATTGCTATTAAGAGCTCAGAGCAGACATATTCACTGTTGCTAAAACAAAATTATCAACTTTTGATGAGTTTGGCACAAGGAAGTATCAAGTCCAGAAAAATTATATCGGCCGACGCCGCAGGCAGAGGTGCATGTAATTTATTTTCCTAGGATATACAAATTCTATCAACAACCGAAATCAACAGTTTTTTTCATTATTTGACTTATAGTCTCCATGGGGTGGTTTTGGGGGAGGTATCTTGTCTTTTTGTTGTTTTAATCGTACTAACACGACATGATAAAGTTTAAACTATATTTAAAGAATAGGTTGCATAGAAAAAGAATTTAACATTAAGGTGGACATTTTAGTTTATCAAAGAAAACAATTATGTGTAATAGAAATCTACTCAATCATATGATCAATAATTGAAGCGCAAATGTTCAATATCAACTTTTGTTCCCCAATAAGTATCATCACAATTGCTCTTTAATTAAATGAAAGTATGAATGGACGGAAAAATTTGAGCGGGATTGCATGCTTTGAACATAACGCTGTTTATCAACCGTCAAATAAACCCATTGAATCTTATAACCATCGCGTGCGTGTATGTGCATGTGAGGGTGATATACACAGGTTACCAGTACAGGAACTTGATTTGGTGCTCGTATCGCGTCGAGGTTGATAGTAGAAGGACATTGGATCTAGTGAGACTCAAAGTGTCTTGGTGAATCGAGCTCGTGAGACTCAACGTGTCGAGGTCATCTGGTGTCCTCCCGCTATCAAACTAGACGCGACACATGCACCAAGATCAATTTACAATACTAATGATGTGTTTATCATATATCTTAAGCAATTATTTCATAAAAGGACAATTTTTATGATGCTGTTGTTGTTCTTTTACTTTTATGTCATCCATCCACTCCCTTCATGCGACCGTTGTTAGGTGACGTCATCCTTGACAACGAGTACTCTAGATCTGTATTAGAATGCATCTAATACAAGGTTATAGATCTGCCCGTGATAAGGAGCCTTACTCATGAGTTGTATAATCATCGGTAAATAATAATATGCTTTAATAAAAAAAAAAATTATAAAAAAAAACAGCTTCTGGTAAATTAACTAACTAGAGCGCAGCTTCTGGCAAAGTAACCAACCAGAGCGCAGCTTCTGACAAATTAACCAACCAGAGCGCAGCTTCTGACAAGTTAACCAACCAGAGCGCGCAGCTTCTGACAAATTAACCAACAAGAGCGCAGGAAAATTAGTAGCCATATAATAAAAATCCAACTGATAAATTTCATTTGAAATTAACACTCATTTAAGATCCTCGATTGATCATATACTGCCATGAGTATTACGCTTCATAAACACATTGTATATTTATTATACTAGACATGTGTAATATTATTTAAATAAACACGACGGTTTGGAATAACCCTAAGCAAAACCCTAATGTCTGACCCATCTGGATATTATTCATCAATATATATGTACATTCATATACTATTTATTTGTCGATCTGTCAAGGTTTGACCAGTTTGTTTTTCTTGGCATATCATATTGCAAAGATCACGTGATACTTTGTTTCGAGAAACTTACAAAGCGCTGTAGCCATTCTGAGTTGAGAAAACTGTAAGGAACTCCATTACGTTATACGATTTTAGCCAACCAGACTTTCAATAACTTAGTGCCTTCCATTTTCACACTTCCTATCAAACTAAACAAAATGGATGGTATAAAAGCCAGAAAGTTCAGAGGTGTTTACGAGATTAGATCATACAACTGTTGGATACATTTATTTAAAAAATGAGGCTTTGAAAATAAAAAGATCTTACGTAACAAGCTGCCTGATTTTTAATAAAAACTTTTGTCCGTGAAGAGCCAGATCTAGAAAACTATATCGTTGAGAGATTTGACACAATCGTATCAATAATCTCTGCCAAGTAGTTTTCAACTGAATGATGATGACTCAGTTTTAATTATGCCAGTTTTACATAACTATAGGAAATGACATGAAATAAAACTAATAATTTGCAATAAACTTATGGCGTATAACACATGTTGCATTAAGTTGTGAATGATTTTTCAAAAGTTTTAAAATCTTAGAAATGTAATAAAACAATTATTGCACATTGATAAGTAGCTTGCGGACTTTAAGATCACTTTCAGCGATTCACTGATGTCCATTGACAGTAGGGACGATGCGGACAGCAATGCCTCTTACATCTACATACTGGCACAACGTTTTACTTACATAATAACACCCGTATAAACTCTTACACCTACATACTGGCATAACGTTTTACTTACATAATAACACCCGTATAAACTCTTATACCTACATACTGGCATAACGTTTTACTTACATAATAACACCCGTATAAACTCTTATACCTACATACTGGCACAACGTTTTACTTACATAATAACACCCGTATAAACTCTTATACCTACATACCGGCATAACGTTTTTCTTACATAATAACTCCCGTATAAACTGTTATCAATTTGAATTATGCTGAACAATGTTGAACTTAGGCCAATTAATTGAATTTTTAACTATTATGTGTGTGTATATATATATATATATATATATATATATATATATATATATATATATATATATAGATATTGATATATATATATATGTGTGTGTGTGTGTGTGTATATATATATATATATATATATATATATATATATATATATATATATATATATATATATATATATATATATTAGTAAAAATCAGCAAAGTAATGGTACATAAAAACGAAATCTTTGTTATTTACAGATTCACATAAGCAATCAGACAAATTTCAATCGCTCCTGGGAGGAATACAAGTGGGGCTTTGGCGATATGCTAGTGACCAGCACCAACGACTTCTGGCTTGGGAACGAGCAGATGTATCTTTTGACCAACAGTCGCAATTTTAAGCTCGTGGTTGAGATGGACAGTACTGGTTGGGGTCTGATGTACAAGGCCATTTACACCCAGTTTAAAATTTACTCGGAGGCCGATGAGTATAGGCTTGTCTACGACTTGTACCAACCGCCCAATGAGACTCTATCAGGGGGCGCCCTTGGGGATTCCCTATATTACAACAAGAACCAGATATTCAGTACATACGACCACGACCACACCGCTGGATGTCCCGATCATTTCAACAGTGGATGGTGGTTCAACAATATATCTCCATGTACCTACGCTAATCCAAACGGAATCCTGGTGACGTCCCCCACTAGACTAGGGATCGATGCTGAGGTTTTCTGGACTTTCGACCGCCAAAACTGGTCTCCCAAAATAGTTCAGATCTGGCTAGAAGCTGCATAGAGAACATCAACAGCTTTTCTTTGCTCATGCTTGTACCCAGTGAAGCTCGTGCCATTGCACGCCTTTATTATTGCTAGAACCTGTAGATTAATTGATGGTAAAGTCCGATTTATTCAAAGAAATAGATTTGGCAAGAACTAACAATCTTCTTTGTAAGACTACCGACACTAAAAGTTTATAACTTTTGTCGAGAAACATTTGCTGAAATATAAGGAACCGTTATTAGAATTGTTAGTTAACCTTACGGTAAGGCTAAGTAAGCTTGCGTAGTCCGTCGTCTGTCAACATTTGTTATTTTAAACTTGGTCTCATAAACCAAGGAACAAATTTCAACCAAATTTCTTAGAGTGCATTCTGACATAAAGGGCTTTCAAGTTTGTATCAAATGATGGTCATCCACCCTCAAATATGGCCTCCGTTACTTAAAAAAGAAAACGTTTAATCAACTCGTTTTCAATAACCGCTAAAAAAACTTAAACCAAATTTGGCAGAAATCATTTTAGTAAAAAGGGCTTTCAAATTTGTGCAAATGATTCAGATCTGCCACTGTTCTTCAAAGTAGGAAAATATATAAACAACTTCTTCTGAAAAAAGCTCAACAGAATGAGACCAAATTTAGCAAAAAACATCTCGGCATAAAGTGTATTCACATTTATACAGACGATGCCGATCCGCCATTAAATATAGCGACAGTTACAAAAAATAGACAGACATTTAGCTGACTTCTCAAATACAGCTCAGAAGAATCTGATTAAATTTTACAGAAAACATTTTGATGACGTCTTTCGGTGTTATTCAAAGGATGACGATCGGCTGTCCAATACGGTCACCTTTACTAAAAATATAAAATCTCTTAAAAAACTTCTTCACAAAATCTGATGAATAGAATTTGACCTAATTTTACAGAAAGCATTCTGGCTTAAAGGGCTACTGCTGAATATAATTGTACACAAAGCATTCTGGAATGAAAGGCTTTCACTTTGGTAAAAATTATGCCGATTCACCATCAAATATGGCCGCCATTGCTAAAAATAGAAAACATGTAATTGACTTCTTTTGAAAGACCACTAAATAGAATTTAACAACATTCTCCAGAAAGTATCTAAACATGAGGTCCTTTCAAATTTATATAAATAGTGTAGTTCCACCATCAAATGTGGTCTCTGGTTAAAAAAATACAAAATTCAAACTTGAAACGATCTCTTCACAAAACAGAAGAACATAATTTTACTAAATTTTACAAACTGCATTCTGGTATATCGGGCTTTAAAGTTTTGTACAAATAATGCCGATTTAAATATGTCCGCCGTCACTAATAATAAAAGCAGGATCAAAACTTCTTCTAAGAAACCACTCAGAAGAATTAGACAAAATAGTCAGAAAGCACGCAGACATGAAGGGGTTTCAAATTTCTACAATTAATGCAGATCCGCCATCAAACATGGCTGCTGTGACTAAAATCATAAAAAAAACTTTATAAATTCTTTTCAAAAACCGCTTAACAGAATTTAACCAAACTTGACAGAAAACCTCCTAGATTCAAGACCTTTCAAAATGTATGCAAATTATGCCGATCTGCAATCAAATATAGCTTCCCTTACTAAAAATAGAAAACATACTTTAAACAGCTTCAACAGAATTTGACCAGCTTTGACAGAAAGCATCCTGACATTGAAGCCTTTCAATATTGGACAAACAATGCTGAGGTGTCACAAAATATGGATGTAGTTACAAAACAATAATTAAAAATAAAAAATAAAAATTGAAACAATTGTGTTCATACCGTACGCAAGCAACAGCAATATGTTAAGATGCTTCAACAGAAAGCATCATACTGATCCAGATATTATGGCCAACTGCTTTTGTATTTGGTTATTAAACAGATGCCCACCAAGTGAGCAATCTCAGACCCACTTGGGCTTCTTCTTTTAAAAAGATTGCACTTCATTTATATTTTAGTAAACATTTTTACAGAGTTTCATCACATGTCATAATTTTATATATTGTTGTCCGAGCGCCGAGACCGGGTGCTCTCCATTTCTTAGATGCCTGACATCGCTTTTGCAGATTTAAGCTTAACTTCTGTAGAGAGAGAGAGAGAGAGAGAGAGAGAGAGAGAGAGAGAGAGAGAGAGAGAGAGAGAGAGAGAGAGACCCCACATATATTAATCTGAATCATTTCCCCAAAGAACCCTAAGGATCAACTCAAACACTGATTTTCGATTCAACCAGACAGTAAATTTTTCAGATGATCATATTTCGCAGAAGAAATCATTATACTCTCTCTCTCTCTCTCTCTCTCTCTCTCTCTCTCTCTCTCTCTCTCTCTCTCTCTCTCTCTCTCTCTCAGTACATGCAAATTTCAAAATCCCATTCTGCGACATTTATTTCTTAGTTCAAAGTCTTGACATTTTGAGACTGGTGAAATCACAGTACTGTGCACATTCTTATATACTTGTGACAGATATTCTGCATTTTTTTCAGAAGCCAAATGTGAAATATTATTTACTTATCTAAAAATGTTAGCACCCTGATTTTCAACCTGATGTAAAGGTAATAATTGTCACAGTTTAGTAACTTTTGCATCACATACCCATTTAATGTTACATTTTTAAACTGGCGTTCGATACAGATGTTCAATCCGTATTTCCATATCGCACACCCAGCTTGTAACTAGTTCGGTATTTTTACTGACGTCCGCGCGTCGATATTCTTAGACTCGCGGAATCGAAATTGTATAAATTCCAGTTCGCTTTTAATTTAATTCACAATGTAAAGCTAAACAAATTGAGGGGATATGCAACAAATTCAAAACCACATTCGTGTTTTGTTCCAAGTTGGTGGAAAGAACTCGTTTGATATGGCGTATGAATATGTCTTGTCCTGACGGCCTCGACGTATTCCTACGCCATATCAAACTTGCTCTTTTCTCAGACCCAAAGCAAAACACGTTTGCAGTTTTGTGTAAGTACTTAACGAAGTACATTTTTTGAAAAAAACAAAGTAGGGAAGTAGTAGAAGGTGTCGGCCATATAAATGTGTCAAGAGAGAGATCATTTCTTTTTCTCAACCATGTACTTTGTCACATTAGTATGCAGCATAAATCAGTAACTGAAGACTAAGTAAAGAAACACCAAGAAACCTTTGAAAATAAATAAAAGTAATAGCATTAACCCCATATCAGGTTGATATTTGTAATAGTATAACTCCATACCAGGTTGTTATTTGTAATAATTTGCTTATGTAACACCTTCATTTACAATCATGTCAAATAAGAATATGTTTTAATATTGTGGATAAATTTTGTGTGTACTGACTTCTGTTTGCTTTGATATATGTCAGCATATAGGTCCATTTTATAGCATTAGAACATCCTTAATACATACCTAACAAAAAGCTATATGAAAATGAGAGTTCAGAGGCGTATGTTGCTGAACACAATGCGTCCAGTATATGTAGGAAAGTACTGAATACATTTTGAAAAGTTAGAAACTAAGTCCAGAAACTGAAGTTCCAAGGAGCAAGGACTCTCAGTAACTAGAGCTATATACTTCAAATTACATTAATTCATTCTACAGCAGTCTAGACTTATATCAAGCAATTTTACATCATGAACAACGAAATGTGAAAAACGTATACATGTGCTTTCCTTAAACGTTTTTTCTAACACTGTAAAACACACATTCTTTCTCACCACTTACACAGCAAAAATGGCTACTAAAATCTACAAATATTTAAATTTCTACTCACTCTCTACAACGTACTGTCCCATTATTGTCCTTATTGTACTCGCCGTAAATTTAAACAGTTTCGACGATTCTAAAGATACCAGCGAAATACCTGTATTGTCAATATATTGCTACATTATTTGTGAGACAGCTATTTAGTCTCATGTGTCCCATAGTGTGTTACGGTATTTGCAAGATAGGTATTGTGCTCTTGTGTCCCATAGGTTGTTACGTTATTTGCGAGATAGCTATTGTGCCTCACGTGTTTCACAGAGTGTTACGTTATTTGCGAGATAGCTATTCTGCCTCACGTGTTTCATAGAGTGTTACGTTGTTTGCGAGATAGCTATAGCGCCTCGCGTGTTTCATAGAGTGTTACGTTATTTGCGAGATAGCTATTGTGCCTCACGTGTTTCATAGAGTGTTACGTTATTTGCGATATAGCTATTCTGCCTCACGTGTTTCATAGAGTGTTACGTTGTTTGCGAGATAGCTATTGTTCTCTTCCGTCTCATAGGGTGTTACGTTATTTGCGAGATAACTGTTGTGCCTCGTGTGTCTCATAGAGCGTTACTTTTTAGCGAGATAGCTTTTTGTTTTCTTGTGTCTCACAAGGTGTTACGTTCTTTGCGAGATCGCTATCGGGCTCTTGTATCTCATAGGGTGGCCACACTTCAAACTTTAATAAGTGCAGAAACTATAATATTAACATTAAAACAAATTTTCTAAATGTAGAAAATGCATTTGCCAAATCTTGGAGGTCAGCACCATTGTAAAATTAATAACAAGTCGTCATTTGTTTCAAGTCATTAAATAAAAACATTTATTTAATTGAAATCATATGTACGTATATGGCAAGGAATTATCAATAATTGCTTCTTAAAGCCATGCTTTCAAAGCATAACATAACCAACCAATCAATCAATCAATCGAGAGAGAGAGAGAGAGAGAGAGAGAGAGAGAGAGAGAGAGAGAGAGAGTGTGTGTGTGTGAGAGAAAGAGAGAGAGAGGGGTATTTTATATTTTGGATAGATGTAAAGGATACTTCAGTGTAAACGAACTTGAATTCTTGCAGATGCTGTAGGTATGGGTAAATAGAAAGAATACAAAAGTAAATACTCAAACGTTTCTATGGTAACCATGATTAAAATCGTTCATAAATGTTATGTACTACGTGTACTATTAACACTTGTGTACTATGTCTTTATTCTAAAATATATGATTTTTAATAATACATATTCGCATGAAAAGTTGTTGACGCTTACATGAATGTCTGGCTTACTGCCAAGTATACAGCCTTAATAATTATGGTGTAAATAGAACTGTAGAAAGATTAATAAACACGTAAGGGGTAGACCTGTGACTGTACTATGTAAGATTTGTGTGTGTGCTATAACAATTTTTAATAGAAATCTAATTATATCGGCTATAGTTTTTGTGTGTAAATAAATACGCAGTCGAATATTGACTGTATTCATCATAGACAAGAAAACACATCACGTGACTTCAATGCAATCTATACCGATTTGAGTCAACGTATTCATGTCATTATATTTTGTTTAACAATGTAGATACGAACTTATTATCGATACATTACGAAACAACAGACAGCGACACTTTTAAAATTGACTGCAAATTCGGTATATATCATAAATCGATATCTGTCTCTCTTGCATGATGCAGATACTTTTTTTTCGTCTTAAAATACACAACAACAGCCATCTGTTTGTTCCCACCATTCAACCTGCGGCTTATTACCTCTGTTTGAACTCGTTTTTCAACAATATTTTTTAAAAATTCTAACCTGACAGAAAAAAATTAACAAAGTTTGCACTGGACGACTATTGATGTCGTCTCATCCTAACCAATTATAAGTTAACGTGACCAATCAGATGACAAATGTGAACATATTAACAATAATGCTGTTGAAGTTAGCATGTAATATACACAAGTAATTGACATTTTTCTGATCGGAAGCAACCAAAATTTAAGGCTCAAAATCGAGTAAAAATAATTATTGATACAGAATTTATTGTAAATGTCAATTCTGAAACCGTTTTAAAAAAAGATGTTTAGCAATAAGTATATATTGCTTTAATCGAAATTATGGGAAATTTACCACTTTAAGCAATGTTGACTAAACAAAAAATGCAGATCATAAACTTTTTCAAAAACATATCGTTATATTTATCGAAAATATTTCAACCTTTGTGATTCTTGGGATAGGTCACTTTTTATCGTATTGACAACGACATTCATCGTGATGTTAGGAAGTACTGTCTTGGTATCGTAGAGTTATTGCAGGGACCAGGTTACCAGGCTGGAGGTGGGTGGGGGTGGTTTGAGTGTGAAAGGAGCAGATGAAGTATGCACGTTCTCGTAATTGAGAATAAGATCCTCTTATTTAATCATTTTGGTGTTGTGTTCCAAAAAAAGTCACTACTGTAATTTCTATTGATGTAATAATTGTGTTTATTATAGATTAAAAAGGATGACTAAACAAGACAAGTTCGATTTTCGATATAAACATGACGCAGTGAGACTTTAATTATTCATTCAGTATACTACTTGAAAAAATGACAACGGTCTATCTATCTATGTATGTATATTTCTGTATATCTATCTATATATATAGCTCATGTTTGTATTTTTATTTTTTTTTACTGATAAAACGGAGGAAAAAAAGGCAGAAAAGAGAACAAAAATTGGTTGCTTGCCAATATTTGCTTATAGATCAGTACGGTCACGTACGCGGTACCAGTAAGACATGTATTGCCGGTACGGCCGTACAAGAAAGACGGGATCGGGGACGGGGGGGGGGGGGGGTCTCAGTACCGTACCGGTCAGCTCTACTTGCAACACTGTTATAGGTTAGCATATTGTATTTGTTTGTAACTAAAACTACAGAAAAAAAAAAAATTGCACGAGCGAAGAAATAGAGTTCTGAGGAATGAATCAGCATTCAATTTTTTTTTCTACAGTCAATGAAGTATCATGGCAACTTTCCAGATCCCTCTCTCTCTCTCTCTCTCTCTCTCTCTCTCTCTCTCTCTCTCTCTGTGTTTATCTCGATCGATCAATCGATTGATAATCCGGATCCAAATCGACCGGATGATGAAATTTTCAATTTTCTGAAAATTTGTCTTGAAAATAACTTTTTTTAATATGAAAAAATGTATCTCCAAAACAAAAGGTACAGCTATAGGGAAGAAATTGGCTCCAGCTTATACAAACATGTATGTAGACGAATCGAAGAAAGAAATATTTGCTATAAGCTACCATTTATCTATGTTAGATTTATTGGTAATATTTCCTTCATTTTACCTATTCAGAAGAAGAACTAAAAGAGTTTAGTTACTTAATAAACAACTACCAATTCATCAATTAAAATTAAAACTGAAACTAGTTTTTTAAACATGTATACTTCTTTGAGGTAACAGTATACAAGGGAAATAACTTTGCAAAGGGAGATAATCTGGATGCTAAGGTATACTTTAAAAAAAACTGACACTCATCAATTGCTGCATAAATAGTTTTCATTCACAGTATACGTTGAGGGGCATTGTTAAAACCCAAATACTGAGGTTCCGCCAGATTGGCAACAATGAACAAGACTTTCATGACGCTTGTTTATTGCTTTTCGCAGGGCTACGAGAAAGAGGTTACAAAATCAGTAAATTTAGGAAAATGAAATCTGAGACATTAAGAAGAATAAATATTTGCAGCAAAGCTCAGGAAATAATTACGTTCATTGTTCATTTCAATAGATGTTCGGCCTCTGCATCAAAGTATGCCAAAGAAAATTGTAGTGATTTGCAACAAAAAATTTGCTGAAGCGTTTGGAACATGCACTTTAGTTATAGCTTACAAACTGAATAAGGACATAAGGGTCTTTTTAGTTAGATCCAAGCAACCGAATATCGACAAATCTATTTGTTTTAAGTGTGAATTTAATGGATGTAAGATGTGTAATTTTTTTATTAATTCAGACAGAGTGCAAATTTTGTAAACAGGTAAACATTTTAAAATTAAAGAACATATTTCACGTGATACGCAAAATATGAAATATATGTTGTGTATTGTTTAAACTGTAAAAAGCCATATGTAGGGAAAACCCGAAGGAAATTTTCGCGTTAGGATGGAGGGACATTTTTTTAAGACATACGACTGCACTGATAAATAAAGCATCTGCCTAAACAGTGTAGTACAAACAGTAGTAAAGATCATTTGGGAGTAATTGGCATTGAACACAGCATCTGCTGGTCAAAAACGAATAGAATAAAAAGAGAACAATTCTGGATTAATCGTTTAGGAGCTGAAATTAATTCATGAAATTCCACCGACTGTGTAACCTCCATTGTAGTCTTGTGCATTTTATTTTATTTTTTCTTTTATTTCTTTTCTCAAACGTATTTTTTTTTATAACTAAACGTTGTACGAGAGTAGTGTAGAAATGGCGGCGGAGACGACTGAATTACAAAAGAAAGTCAAAGAAGCAAAGAGAGACCAACCGGATCACAAAGGTTTGCTGCTATATATGCACAGGAAGCATGAAGTAAATGCCCAGTAAAAGGAGCCGATATTATTACAAAGGATTCCTACCATAGTTTGCCATTATTATATATGCTATCATTGAAGGCAAATAAGGTCATAATACACATGACCTCTCATGTACTGTCTATACTCGCGTATAACCCGATACCAACTGCAAACTGCATAGACCCAGATCTGCCGTCGCATAATGCGCCGGCAGGTCTGGGTCTATGCAGTTTGTAAGGACTAATCAGTAGAACAAACAACATAGACCCCTGCATTATGCGACGGCAGATCAGGGTCTATGTTGTTTGCATTTGAATCCAAATTATACACGAGTATTACGGTACCTATTTAGTACACGCACAGATTAAGTTCTTGTAAAAGTAAGATAATACAGAGGTATATGACACTAACGCCCAACCACCACCTATCAAGCTCTGTTAACCTAAGATCAATATGCTTCGATGGGCGACAATAAAGCTTTCCCCTATTACGCTCAGATGGCACATTGGTTATTTCATCCAGTTACAAATAAGCTTTTGTATTATCTTAGGATGAATAACAATGCTATAGTACAGGTATCATCACGTGAAGCGTGGTTGACATATAATTGAAGTCCATTCAAGTAAACGTTTTATCCAGCAGATCACCTGTTATTTCATTGATAATTAAGCACATTTGTACTCATACTACTAGATTTATGTAAATATTTCAAAGCTTTGAAAAATGAAGAAATACATATCAGACTTGCATAACAAATGTATTTTATTTTTAAATCATCTTCCTATAAAAGGAAAACAGTATAGAAAACTTAGTTGTAATATGGAACACTATAAGGAGAAATAATAATTATATAGGTGCCCGTAGATTTACATTGAGGAGGGAGGACACTATAGGGTTAATGGGAATTTAACATTAGCCCGCCATTTTTAGGATTTATAGGAACAATGGGAATTTAACGTCAGGTCGCCATTTAGTTTTTTTACAATTTATAGGGACAAGGGGAATGTAATGTTAAAATTTTGAGATACTATCCAACACACACTTTTTGATTAATATCAAACACCTACTTTTTTATTACTATCCAGCACACACTTTTTGATTACTATGCAACACACAGTTTTTGATTGCTATCCAATACCTACTTTTTGGCTACTATCCAACACGCCGTGTGAAGTGACCAACACTTAATCATCTACTATCCAATACCCCGCGCTATACTATCCATCACGCAGTATCTAGTGACTAAAAACTCCACACCAACTATCCAACGATAAGTGTGGGTGATCTTACATACAATATATTTACAAACACACAAATATACTATCACATAGAGGGGTGGTATGATTTAAAAGAAGGGGGATACAATATATACACATTATCACACACAAGCAAGCAGTGGTAGGATTGTTTATATACACACTATACTCACATACATACTATCACATACAAAAGTTTTTTTTTAAGTGTTCGTTTGGTTGTGAACAGACATAGACATAGACTTACAAACATAAAACACGTAGAATTTTGGCAATTTGTAAAAATAGTATCTCTCTTTTCGAGAGATATGGGTGGCCCGGATAAGGGCCGTTGGGGTTGTTAACCGAAGAAGGTTAACACATACCACACTTCTTCACTGTTCTTCTCCACAAACTTCTCCTCATAGCTGGTGCGTAGACTAAAACAGGCACCCTTGCCTTTCCACATAGATTCGTTTCTTCCATTTAGCTGTATCTGTGAGCCTAGTAATAGCCCACGATGCCTTGACATATAGAAGGAAGTCTGGATTAAACAGCATGCTGTATATAATGACTGATGGTTCCAGTTTTACCCAAATCTTGAGTACAGAATCTTGTCTTTAGTACAGAATTGGACAACGCACCTCAATATATAGTCTAAGACCGGATAGAATCGAAATGTTCCACCAATCAGGGTGTGCTGTCTCCCTTCCAATCATCAGAAGACATATATATATATATATATATATATATATATATATATATATATATATATATATATATATATATATATATATATATATATATATATGCGCATCAGCGTTCCTACGATTTACCATTGCGGAAGAGCTCAAGTACAAAATCTATGGCTGATATAATTAAGAAGGTGTATTGGTACGTCTGCAGTGAATACGTCTTACACCCAGGTTGATAGTACGATTACAACTACTACTACTACTACTACTAATAATAATAATAATAACTTCAATTTGACTTTGTGCGATTTCCTGTCGTCTCCGCAATAATTCTTGCCGGTGGTAGTACCACCTTCACCTCCTTACCCATCATTAATAATAACTAGTGTAATGATTTCAGAAAGAAACAGAAGTAAGAGTTGAAGAGTTTTTTGCAACGTCAGAAAGAAGAAAAAGTATTTGTTCAACAACAACAGCAACAAAAGGAAAAAGGGAAGCAAGAAAAATAAGAGAGAGGATACCTTTGAACAGTGAATAGAAGGAAGAGAGTGAAAACAAAACGGTTAGACTGTTCCAAGACATTTTGGTGGAATTAAAATGTATCTGACAGCTCGACCGAAGAGAAAGAGACCTTCATGATCCAAGACTTCTAAACCTTCTATGACATAATGTACATTCACCACTGATACGCCAGCAGCAGCAGCAGCAGTCACTGCAACCACTACCACAGCAACAGCAGCAGAAGTATGACTTGGCCGTGGTAAATGTTTAAAACAGTTGCAGTTGATGATGTTATGTCCATAAGTCCATACGTTTTTTGTTATTTAAAAACTGCAACGGTCCTTTTTAGGGCCACCTATATCTCTTAGAAAACAAAATACTACTCAGTGATTGCCAAATCAAATAAAACTTAAATCCCCCCATTATAAAATGTGTGAGTGTATGAAGATCTTATTCATACTAAAGAAAAAAGTATAGACAAAGAGACACTTACGTTTAATTTGCTATATTCTCTTTGAATAAGAATCACAATGAAATTTCATATCACATCACAAAAATCCATTTTCTTCTTTCTTTCACTGTATTTCTCTTTTGAATTTCTTCACTGGCATGGGTTCTACTTCAGTTTCGTCTACTTTTTTTCGCCTTCTTTAATTTCTTTACTGCTATGAGTTCCTCTTCTGTTTCTGCTGAACACTTATCCTCCTCCTTGTTCTCTTTTTCTTGGGACACTATGAAGACCAATTCCCTTTTTCTTGATATTTATAACAGGTATCTTTAATTTTGTTTCTCTTTTCTCTTGTCTTAGTGGTTCCTTTCTTTTGATGATGTGGACATTCTGGCGCCAGATGTTCTTTCTCTTGACAGTCATAGTATGTATCTAGACTTTTATCTTTTTGATGATGTAGACATTCTGGAGCCAAATGTTCTTTCTCTTGACAAACATAGCATGTATCTTGACTTTTATCTCTTTGATGATGTGGACATTCTGGCGCCAAATGTTCTTTCTCTTGACAGACATAGCATGTATCTTGACTTTTATCTCGAGTGGAGCATTCAGAAGTCTTGATGGAAGTGTACTTTCGAGTGACTCTCTGTAAACCTCCGAAGAAAAGTGAGATCTCTTGTGACTCTTCGATCTTCACAGACTGAAAACTGAATAGGTATTGTCTCTTAGGGTGAGGGGGTCTCTATCCATACAGGGAGTCTCTATCCATACAGGGAGTCTCTATCCATACAGGGAGTCGCTATGCATACAGGGAGTCTCTATCCATACAGGGGGTCTCTATCCATACAGGGAGTCTCTATCCATACAGGGAGTCTCTATCCATGCAGGGAGTCTCTATCCATACAGGGAGTCTCTATCCATACAGGGAGTCTCTATGTACTTTAGTCAAATCAAATTTTGAATCAACATGAAAAGATCAAACCTTTCCAACGAGAAACCAGAAGAAGCCAAGAGACAACGACGACTTTCGGAGTCACCTCACGCTAAGTGATGTAGTAGCACAAGTTCATGCTAGCGATTTTGAAGATGACATGATGTGATCCTGAGCCAATACCATCTACCTCCATTACAAGACCAAGTGAGTCAAGATCAGCCAAGCAAGAAACTCGTTCTGTAGCTCCTAAAGATTATTTTTACATTCAACCTACCCAAGAAGTGACTTCCAGAAAATTTCAAGAGTTCAAGTCTCAAGTTTCACCAGAGAAAGCAGCGGAAAGCAGGGACACCAAGCTCTCTAGAAAAGAAAGATACTATTCAAAACATTGCCAAAAATTCATGTGTTTTGTGTTTGTATGTCTATGTCTGTTCACAGTCTACTAAACTTAAAAACCCTCATGTGTGTGATAGTATGTTTGTGGGTATAGTGTGTCTGTAAACACGCCTACCCTTGCTTGCTTGTGTGTGATAGTGTGTATATGTTATCTCACTCACCAGTTCTCACTTTTTTTTTTCGAAAAAATTTCTAAGTCCAGCCTCACCAGTCCCCTTCTTTTTAATCCTACCCCCTCTCTTGTGTGATAGTATATTTGTGTGTGTGAAAGTGTAATGTGTGTAGGCACTACTATCCTTTTCTTTGGATAGTAGGTGTAGGGTTTTTAGTCACCACATACGGTGTGATGGATAGTAATCAGAAAGAATGTTGGATAGTAATCAAAAAGTGTGTGCTGGATAGTAATAAAAAGTAGGTGTTGGATAGTAATCAAAAAGTAGGAGTTGCATACCGATCACAAAGTGTGTGTTGGATAGTATCTAAAAATTTTAACATTACATTTTCCCTTGTCACAATACATTGTAAAAAAACAAAATGACGACCTAATGTTAAATTCTCAATGTCCTTATAGGGTCTCATATTACTATTCAGATTATATGCATATCAAATCTTATATTAACATCAAATGTGGTGCCCATGTTTGAAACGTTCTCCACCTGTTGTGTACAGGTGGAGACGTTTCAAACATGGGCACCACATTTGATGTCCCACTGCATAGTAATTCGAGATCTGAATATATGTGGGTAGCATAAATAATATAGCATCCCACCACATCCTGACCCCTTCTCCAAACTCCTAAAGTGGTGTATTTTTTATATTTTTTTTTCTTCTGTTTAAAACGGACAATCATAGAATACATAGATAAAATAAACAATGTGGGCTTCTCTTTCCTATAAATTTAAAGCTGAAATTTAAAGGTTACAACTGATATTTACACTGTTAGAAACACTGAACCATTTTCTGCTCTTTCTATAAGTATTGATCAGATGGATTTTCATAATTTCTTGATTCGATCTATTTATTTTTATTACTAAATACCCTATAAGAATAACAGTAAAATCGATCAGATGCCATCTATGACATTTATTATATTTTACTTTGCATGTAGTTCAACTTTGTAACGCAACTACAAACAAAATACATTTCGGGTGCTAGTATTGTCCGCAAATTTAATATGTTCGAAGCGTTCCCTCCCTTGAGCTACTCTTCAAACGGTCATGAACCTCCCAAGCCTATCTCGATATCCACTTTTTAAGACAAATTTTATGACAAAAGCACCTAATAGAAAGAAATGCTTGGACAGTATTTTTACGTTCGGAAATCTTTCATCACATGACTGCTTTAGAGCAGAGACAAGTTGCCTCAGTGAACGACCATGCTCCCGGTTTTCGCCAAGGATTCCGGTGACCTCACCTGCTGTCGCTACATGTCATTCGGCAAACTGGAGACAAATTCGACAATATCATGAGTCTAGAAACCCAATGATTTCAACATTTTCAGAAAATTTCAAACCATATACATCAGTCTCATTGATAAGCACATTAATTAGGAACAAATATTTTTCCTTTTTCATCCGGCATCAATTGGAAGACACCTTCACAATAGACGAGTTTAAGAAAGGTGCTTTTCAGGTAAAAATCGCACAAGAAAAGGTGAATGATATACCTTTTTTTTCTTCTTTTTTTTGTTTTTGTTTTACTAAATCTTATGTATGAATGCAGTTTGTGAATCTTCATGATATACTATATATACGCACCTACCCTGTAATTCTAGTCCTACAATGTAAGACATCGACCCTTATATGTAGTATTATGCATATCACGGTTGATGTCTTACAATGTAAGACTAACTCGCACCCACCTCCCTCACAGGGATCCATGGGTCATAATGCCAAATCGGGGTCGATGTCTTACAATGTAGGACTAACTCGCCCCCTCCTCCCTCACAGCGACCCATGGGTCATAATGCCAAATCAGGGTCAACGTCTTACAATGTAGGACTAACTGACTCCCACCTCCCTCACAGCAACCCATGGGTCATAGTGCCAAATCAGGGTCGACATCTTACAATGTAGGACTAACTCACCCCCACCTCCCTCACAGCAACCCATGGGTCATAATGCCAAATCAGGGTCAATGTCTTACAATGTAGGACTAACTCGCCCCCACCTCCCTCACAGCGACCCATGGGTCGTAATGCCAAATCAGTCACATATATGATGTGTCTTCCTGCTATGAATGCATGTACTTTGATGAGTAAATATTTGAAAATATAGTAATTGCAATTATTGTATATTGAACCTTTGACCCACTCCCACAGACTCCTCACGCAGATGGTTTCCAATCACAAAGTTTCATGAAATTTCATCCAGCGATTTAGGGGAAAATATTGAAACAGACACAGATGGACAGACAGGGTATCACAATATGAATGATGCATTTTAAAACAGAAGGGGAATAATAATATTCATGGCTCTAATTAAAAGAAGAAGAAAAATGAAAATCTTTGGTCCATCTGGAGGACATTTTTTGACCAAATATCTTGATTGTGAGCCATTCCATATACAAGTTTACTGAGGAATTTTGGGACTGATACTAAATAAAGTAAAATTCAGTTAGCTGAAGTAAGAATATCCTCCCAATTTGTTCTGAAAAAAATATTGAATGAACTTAAGAAAGTAACTAGTGACCTTAGCAACAAGAGAACACAATAATTTTGGGCATGTAAATGAATTCCAGCTGGTGTTAGAAGTATAATTTGAAAGAGACAAAGGCAAAAACAAAAGAAATTCCTGTACACATTGGTTCCATTTTAACATGGCAGTGTGGTTTATTTCCATGAGAAATTTAGGGTAAAACTGGTACAATTTTTTATACCTTGACCACCTGCATGAAAAAAGCACTAAAATCACTTTAAAAAGATAACCTGATACCAGTCTTTCAAACAATACCTTAAAGAAAATTACCGTCAATACTTTGTAAAAATGATGCTGATCTTCATTCCACTGCATTTTCTGTGGCCTGCTTCAAAGTACACTTCTAATCACAAATGGAATGCATTTATTTGCACAAAATAATTGGACGCTGTATGATAAGGTTGGTAGTCATTATGTTTTGTAAAGTTCAGGGGATGACAGCTTCCTGGACCCACTGGCCTGGACATTTAAAAATCATTCTTGAGCTAGTGAAATTTTATGTAAGTTGTCCAATTTTTACATAGAAGAAAGAGCACCAATTCAGATTTTGTGACAATTTTTCCGGGTCATTCTTGCTGGTCTAGTTGATCAAAATCAGTATTGTCACCCCAAAAAGTTAAATATTTGTTCAGAAATGTGAGTATATATCTATATGACCAGTCTAAATAGTACTTTAGACAAGCATTGTCTCAAGAATATATTGTAAAAATTTGAGTATTTTCTTTACTCACTTTTTCACTCCATATGTCTTACTTTCCAACTCCAACTTGCATTACCACACAGAATTACTCTTTTTATTCTTACTGAATTAAAATCAAATTTGCAGGGAGCATTATATTGATGTAGTATCTCATAAACTGCATTTTCATTGTAATGAGCCTTGATTGTCGGACAGATCAGTGCTGAAAGAAATTGTTTTCAGAAGCAGGCCCAATGCAAGTGGCTTACAAAAAATCACTTGCGCTGACTTAAAATCCACATGCCTGACAAGGCCATATTTTTATATTATTATTTGGACATGCACACCCTGTCCCTAAAAATGAAATGGTCTGTCCCTTATACTTGTGGTGATATTGTTCACGAGACTGAACTCTCATTCACATTCTGCAGTAAAGAGCTCACGACTAATGTGATTTCCAAAAGTTTCACATTTTCTGCATGCTCAGGTGTGGAATTCTGAATCATTGTGGCATACACCTCTGCTTTTGAAATCTCTGTATGCCTTCAGCTTTGACTTCAGGTCGATATAGTCTTTTTTATTTCATCACAATCTTTTCTTTTATATCAATTGGTAAAAGCAGTAGGTTCATGTTTCATAATTAGTTCATGTGAAAGTACTGTGGATGTGTCACAGTTACAGAAAATACTTGCTCTGTATCAATAGAATCAGTGGCTACCAATCAGGGGTCATGCTATCAGGCGAAGTGAGCGACTAAGTCCCAGAAAAAATGTAAACTTCACCTTCCTCTATTAGGAAAGCGAAAATTACTTTGCCCTGTCACTTTTTTTAGAAGTACACTGAGTGACAGTAGTTTATGGCTTTTGAGATGATCCCTCAACCCAGCCAAGTAGTTAGTGTTGTAGCCCCAGGTGAAATGTATTGCATGTGGCCTTAGCAGGTGTTCAAATCAATTGTTCTGACAAAACAAACTCTTGCACATTCACAGGCATGTGTTTTAATCACTGAATGACCATTAACCCTTTCCCCTGCAAGTTATCAATTCTTATCACTGCTTGATTTCCCCAAGTTATCATTTGATGAAGAAAACATACCAACTTATGTATTGAAACTAAAACATCTATATGTAAATAACAATTTGTGTTTTAGGAATAGAATCGGTGAAAGCACTTTTCTAAATATATATTTTGACGACTTTAATTGCAGTGCTTGCATTATTTTCTTCATGAAATCAGTTTGAAACCATAAGTGAACCTGCCAAGTGGTATTAATGGCAGACATCACTGCGTCTTGGAAGTGCCTCTTCATTAGACTGTCTGTTTTCATAATTCATTGGGCACATAAATTAAGGAAAATATACAATTCATAGAAAGCAAAGTCTAAATATTATTTGATAAAAGATTTAGCTTAAAAAGAAAACTTTGTTAGGACCAAAACATATGGGACAATGCTGTGTTGTGGAATTTGAGAAGTGCTGTAAGGTCAAGGTTGTTTTCTTCCATCACTCATTTTTTTGAAAATATGAAAAAAGCAGCAAAACAAATAATATCCAACTAATACACGATGTTATTACGAGTACATAGACAAATATTACAAACAAAAATCTGCAATCCTATCGAGGGATTGTTGTAACGAAGCTTGAAAGTTAGTGGTCATGTTAAGAAAATCCTTGTTTCTTATAAAAGATTCACTCACATTGCATTTGTGGCACCATAGTTCTATATTTATACTTGACTGTATGCTGATTCAGCTACTTTAATGCTTCAGTTTATCGTCCATGAATAGCTAAAGTAATATAGTTCCTAGATTACTTCATTATAATTACAAATAGGTATAAATAGTTTATCAACTGCCACTAGAACAAGCAATTAAATTTTTATATTTTTAAAAACTTCACCCAAAAATGAGCCCAAAAGATTCACATTTAATTTAGAATCAACTTCCTAAACATGCAAGAGTAAAGTTGACGTTACTCATCAGTGACCACTGTGGTTTGAATGGATGAACACTAGGGTGTGAAGACACCTATACATGTGCTCACATGTGCATGTTATAGGGGTTATTTCAAACTAATTTAGAAATGTTTTTGATTGCCATTTTATAGTGAAGTTTTAGAAACTAACAAAAATTAAATTTGTTGTTTAAGTGACAGTTGGTTAAGTATTTTTACCTACCGGTAAGTATGAATACACTGCATAACAGTATGATACATTCATATACTTACAAAATCTGTTTATAATATACATGCAACACATATAATTTTCTACTTGAAGATAAAATACTGCTTAAAACCAGTGTTAAATGTAAATATGCATCATGAGAAATAGAGGACACAGTGACCTACATTATATATATATATATAGTTTCTTGCTTTGCTGCCACTTCTACCAGTTCTGCTCTCACTTCTCCATATTCTGTCCAAAAGGAGAAGTCACTTGCTCAAAATTAAAGTCTAGCTGGACCCCTGCCAAATCTTTAAACTAAATGGATTAAAATATAATGTAATTATCTCAGTTGCTGTATGGTGAAAAACGTATAAATAGCTAACCCCCTAGCTTAGCTTAATTTTCAAATATTCACATAGGTACCACTTGATATATTTAACCAGTGATGCATTACCAAGTCAGCATGTGCAAGGGACAGTTCATTAATATTCATGCAGGACAAATGACTGCTAATTATAGGTGACCAATGAAATATGAAAAATGGAAATAGTCTTGTTCCCCATTTATACGTCACGCACTTTGCTTTGTACACAAAGTTTATAGCTTTCAATACAATTAAGCAGATGATCTTCATAAGGTGGAGAGACCTACAAATGGAGCACCAGCAGGGGGATGAGTATTATTAATTTACCAGTGTCTTTCAAGAACTTAAAAATGAAAATGCCATATTTCATCAGCAGGTTCATAGTTTCTTTCAGCAAATTAGATAACACTTTTTTTTACAGACCCAATGGGCAACTCACTGGGAAAACAGGAGGTGCCCAATTTAGAGTTAGAGGGGCCCTGGGCATCAGGCTGTCCAATTCTTTTAGCTCTGCAGACCTTTTTTCATATTCAAGCAACTACTCCTTTTAATTTCTGTTGTATTTCAATCAAATTTAGTGTGAAGATTTAAGTTGAAGATGTCTCAGAGTTTGATTTTCATTATATTTTTCCGCCACAATTTGTTTGGTGTCATGGTTCCTAATTTTCAGACAGACAGACTTTTATAACTGCAAAATCTCTGTTTATTTCATTACATTTTTCAACCAAATTTGGTAAGAACGTTTTCATATTCAGTGTTGTACATTGAGCCCTGGCTTGTGGGTTGCATTCACAATGAAAACATTCAAGATTTCTGGTAGTCAGCCAAGTTGCAATGTAAAGCATTTGACGGCCGTTACTGTAGTATATTTTTGAAGTTAAAATCACTCCTATGGTGAGAAAGATTTAATTTATTTGAGGTTGAAATTATATCAAAAGAGACTGAATTTATGCAAATACAAAATTTGTCATTTAATAAATGATTTGTTAGTTTGGAGAGAAAAGTAATTAAAAAAAAAAGAAGATATTTATTATAATAAATGCTGGTAGATAATGAGTATTCACTAAAGTTAAATGAGAGCAAGATCCGGAACGGAAAATTCTATGGTGCAGCTCCTTTCATGTTAACCAGATATTTAAACATGTTAACCAGATATTCAAATGTGTTCATGTTTTCATGAGTTACTTGAGCACATGATAAAGCCTTTATTGCAAAAATGTTAGTGTCCAAGGAAAATACGATAGTACAGTGCAAACCACAAAATTAAGGTGGCAAAACTGTTGAAGCAAACAAGATTATCTCATTTTTGTAGCACTATTAGTGCATTATGCTCTATTATTTTCCTTTGTCCCTCTAAAATGTTTTGTGTCCCCCAAATTTGTAGGGTGGGGGACACAGTGTCCCATGCCCTTGTGATAATATGTGCAACACTGCTTATTGAAATTCTCTAGCATGGAGTTTGATTGTCAACATCAAGCTGACTCAGTTGTTGGAGTTATGGCCCTGAATTCATCCAATATGTTCCTTTCATTCAGTTTGTACCCAATAAATCCTCTCATTCTCATTGTATTTCATACAACTTTGGTGTTTAGCTTTATATGAACAACATGTCAAATTAGCTTATTTAAATATCACTTTCATTTGCAATAATTATGGCCCCTTTTGGATGTTAAAAAAATGTGTAATATTTGGTTTTCATTCAGAATTACTCTTTGTTAATTTGATTTTAACTATGCTTAATACTAACCAGATCTTACACAACTTTGATTATCCTAACCAAATCTCGCACAGCTTTGATTATCTTTATTTTGCATAACCAAATCTCACACAGCTTTGATTATTCTAACCAAATCTCAAACAGCTTTGATTATCCTTATTTTGCATAACCAAATCTCACACAGCTTTGATTATCCTTATTTTGCATAACCAAATCTCAAACAGCTTTGATTATCCTTATTTTGCATAACCAAATCTCACACAGCTTTGATTATCCATATTTTGCATAACTAGATGTCACACAGCTTTGATTATCCTTATTTTGCATAACTAGATCTCACACAGCTGTGATTATCCTGTTTTTGCATAACCAGATCTTACATAGCTTTGATCATCATTAATTTGCATAACCAGATCTCACACAGCTTTCATTATCCTCATTTTGCATAACTAGATCCCACACAGTTTTGATTATCAGTATTTTGCATAACCAGATCTCACACAGCTTTGATTATCCTTATTTTGCATAATACAATATCCTGGTGTTGTGAGCTTAAATTCAAACAATTTTGTGTAAATACAGTCTAAGTGCCCTCCTTCAAAGAGCCATTATAGGTAAAAAAATCTTACAATTAATTCAACCGGACAATCTTCAGTAAACGGCTTCTCCTTAACATGGGGTCTCCTAGATGTAGTGTCATAAATTAAACCAAGGTAAATGAGAGTTTGAAGAATAATACAATATGTTCATATAAAAATTTTTGACATTAACCCAAATGTGGGATAAATAAAAGTATAGGGTAGACAAATTCATTGCCCAGTAGCCTGGCGCAACTAAAAATTAAAGCTATGCAACAATTCAAAGCCCAGCTGGGCAACCAGCTTTTGATGTGAATGGTTCAAATATGTATGTTTGCCACGATGCAGAATCAATAAAATATCAACATAAAATTAAAAATTAAAATAGCAATTTTGCATTCATTTTCAGATAATTTTCAAAAACTTTAATAATTTAGTAATCACTCTTTCAATTGAAATTATATTTAAATCAGACAACCAGATCTGTTTGCTAGACAGATCTTTCACTCTGGTTGTCTGATGGACAACTATTTTGTGTAAAAACAATCTTTCTATTCTTGAATATGATTATAATTTGCCTGCAACAAAGCATCCCTAACTGTTGTGATCACTTGTTAAAGTTACATACATGGAAGATTAAGGTTACATTCTTTTGCAGGACAGTTAATTTTTTCACTCTGGTTGTTAAATGGACAACTTTTTTTTTAAAAAGAATTTTTCTACGCCTGAATATGATTTTTATTTGCCTGCAATAAAGCGTCCCTTACAATTGTTAAAGCCTGCAATAAAGCATCCCTAACACTTGCAATTGTTAAAGCCTGCAATAAAGCGTCCCTAACACTTGCAATTGTTAAAGTCTGCAATAAAGCATCCCTAACACTTGCAATTGTTAAAGTCACATTCATGAAGGAGGATTAAGGGGAGACGGACATATCAATATTGTTTTCAGCCTAAATTCACAAACTTGCAAATGAAAAGAGTCGGATCTAAGAAAGTCATGTAAAACTTATGCCCTACTCTCCCTTATCAGCTGTTTTTAGTTAATTCAAATTTATTACATGAAATTATTTGTAAGAATTCATTGTTTTAGAAAGAAAGAGATGTTTTAATGAGTGTTGTAATCAACAGTGTAATTTTCTGAAAGGTTGTTATTCAAGATCCAAGTTTACTCCCCACTCTTCTTTTTCTTTTTGTTTTTTGTTTTTGTGGTTGATTTATTAAATGCCTTTTCTTGATATCTTTTGTGTTCTATTGCAGGCAGTTCTCTATGCATCCAAATGTATAGGTCAGGGACAACTGGACAGCCTTCAGGACCTAGTAGAAAGACATGTGAGTTAAATTAAGGTAGAAATGGTCTTGGTGCATTTAATTTATCAAACTTCTAAAAATTCATATTGATGAAAAATGATTCACTCATGTGTATTTGCCATTGATTTTTTTTTCGGAGTCTAATGTTTTACAGACAGACATACACAAGAATAACTTTCTCAGCACAAATGATGACAACCACAGTTACATCTACATTAATTCTGATTTTGTTTAATGATGACAACCACAGTTACATCTACATTAAATATGATTTTGTTTAATGATGACAACCACAGTTACATCTACCTTAATTATGATTTTGTTTAATGATGATAACCACAGTTACATCTACATTAATTATGATTTTGTTTAATGATGATAACCACAGTTACATCTACATTAATTATGATTTTGTTTAATGATGACAACCACAGTTACATCTACATTAATTATGATTTTGTTTAAATTCTTTTGTGATGAGAGCAATTGTAGAATAAATCTGATTTTGTTTTTTACTGGGCAGCTGAATATATGACGTCAATCACATACTTCATCAAAGAAATGCAGGGATACATTTCTTAATATTCTAAGCAAGTAACACCTGAACAGGTAACGAACTCGACAGGTGACTGTCTTTGTAAGCTCATATGTGGACATGAAACGATAGAGATATACTACAATAAATAACAAGAAAAACTGTACAGTTTTGTGAACATTTATAGCAGACTTTATGTGTGTAAACTTTCTTGTGGTATTCCTGGACTGTATGTTTATTAACTGTTACCTATTCTATACCTGTGATTTTCACAACTTGGATATAAAGCTGTAACAGACATACATTGGTTGAGCCACTAATGAACAGAGTATTGATTTTTAGACATACTTGAACTTTTTAATCAAAAAATAAACTAAAATACAGATGAAATACATAGGTATTTGTAATTCTACCTGTATTTGCACCTTTAAGTGCAAAGATGGTAAAGTTATATATGTGACATGATGCTTTTAACCAAGAGGCATTGACCCCTGGGTCTCTTACTACACTCTTAGGCCTTTTGGTTATAATTTCCAAACACTTCATAGCCCCACCTTAAAGGAGCATATATATATATATATATATATATATTTACTTAGCATGGAAATATTAATTGACTTATAGTAACCGACAGAAATGTGTTAGGCAGAGGCTGAGAAAAGTAAGACTTCGTGTTAATCAGAAACCTTTTTTTTAATTTGTTTGTAGCTCTTAGCTCTATGGGACCAATTATAATCTCATTTTATATCATTAAAAATATACCGTGGCAGATGATATTGATGTTTGATCACAATTCTTAATTGTTGAATGGTCAAAATGAAGAGTCTCTTAATTAAATATTTTCATTTAACCAAGGAAATATAAAGCACAAAGATGAACAACAAAGGAGTGGATAAAAAGATGAGAATAAAGAAAAAAATATAAAAATAGAAACTGTTAATGCATATCATATACACTTTGTGCTTTTATACTTAATGTATCCTGAGGGCCTCAGGGGAGAATAGTATATTATATTCACTGAGATACCCTCATAAAACAAAGTTTAAAAATTATTATTATTATTATTATTATTATTATTATTATTATTATTATTATTATTAAAGTACCGGATGGAATAAGCTAGGTCTGGTTCATTATCCCAACCATTATTTAATGTCTGGAAAAGATGGTGCTATCTTTCAAAGCATTTTATATACAGAAAGTAAACACCCTCAAGTGATGTTATGATAGACTTGATACTCCAGTAAAGAATTGAATGTATAGTTTTCAAATAAATCTTGGATAATTTGTTACTTGTGTTACACTACAGGTAATAAGTATGCATGAGAGCATGACAGCAAGCAGTAACTTGATGGATAAATGAAGGTCTCTGTAACTCATTACTCAGGTTATTAGGAACAGTTATTTATTTATCTATTTATTTATTTTGGAATTAACAGGGGTAGATAAAAACATTGATCTATTTTGCCATGCTTGGAGTTTCAAGAATTTTGGTGATCTCACTGCAGTCATTTCTCTGTTGAATATCTGATCACATTAACATTAGGAAAGAAACTCCGCTTCTGGTATGATCCAGCCCTCCCAGAAAAATGTTGTCTTTCCCATCTTTATAAGATTTAGACAGAGGGAAAAACTCCTCCAAATTACCTCCCCTTTCCAGTGCTTGGTGGCTACCTGTGTAGTTTAAACTTCCACTGCAGTGTGAGGAAGATGGCATTGATCGCTTCTTGATATGCATCAAGATCATCCTAAATTCTATCCATCAATCAAAAAGTGTGGTACAGTATTGTTAATTAAGATTTCCACAAGGTATTCATATTTGTGAATTTTCGTTGATATTTATACATATTTGTTGCAGTTTTGGAACTTAAATATTCTAACCAAGCTAATCACACACAGTATCAGTGATACTTGCAGTTTATAAGTTTTAATTGCAAAAACTTGTCAAATTTTTCACTTGTACATGTATTTATAATGAGTGTGTTATTGATTTTCTTGACACTTTCAAGTTGTTATTTACCGTTTTTGCCATTTTTTGTTATTTTAGAATGGTAAATAAAATGTGCTAAATGCAGGAAGCTTAAAGTCAATGAGGACAATCATGACATGTTCCTCACCGGCACAGAATGCACATCGACATTACCTTGCAGTGTTTGCATTTTGTCATCAGAGGGAACATGGTACATTGCACTGCGAATAGTTTGAAAGGGAGAGAGAGAGATGGACAAAGTAGAAGTCAATAGATATCGACATACTGAGTCTCCATCCAAAGATCTCATCTGTGGCTAGTGTAATGGGGTCATCGTGTCTTTCCCATTAGTGCAGAAACAAATATTTAAATAAGAATACTTTTTGCGCGAATATTCGAATCAGAAATTGGTATTCGAATATTTGTTTTATCATTTATATCAGTTTAGTAATTCATCAGCCTTTGAGACAAGTCAAGTCTATATGCAAGCCAGATTGGTCACAATTGTTTACAGAATTTGTTCCAGATTTTGCATTCTTGGCTTCTGATTCAACATAAGTCTGTGGTGACAATTGTAAATATTTCATGATGACATCAAATTGCTGAACTTGCCCGTTACATACAGAGCTGTGTGGGAACTGGTATAACACGTCCAGCTCTCCATCCAGCCAAATGTCAAGCCGTCATTCCAGCTAGCCATCCAGTCATACATTGTTGGTTGTCTGACCACCAGTCCAGCTAACAGGCCTGATATTGTTGGCATATCTGGTGGAGAAATAACATGTTACACCCAGGGACGATATTACTACTTTCATGTCACTGGATATGTTATATACATGGAAGCAATGCTGGATGAGGACAACTCCCACAGGGAGTGTAGGGAAACTATAGATCTTTAGCCTTATTCCAATCAAACGATGTAGCAGATGGAGTTTAGCGTTCAGGCTGTAGTCAAGAAAATTTACTTGATTTTATCAGAATCTATGTGCCCACTGGCACTGTATGTGAGTCAGTTTATAAGGCCAAGGCCTCTGCAGTCAGCGAAAATAAATGAAATCTCCAGTCATCATTCAGACAGAATCCAGGACCGGGGAATTCTAAAGCTTTCTTCTCAGAAAGCCTGTTAGCATTGTCTTTTTTAGCACACTGGGACTGCATGCACAGTGGATGTTCTAAACATTGATAAGAACATTGCTGGATAAACATGTTAACTCTGGAGTTCTATAAGGTCAATCTCCATGTGTTGGATATGACTTCCAGGCTGGTGCAGAATATGGTGGCCATGTCATTGATGCTTGACAAGGCATCATTACTGAGCATGTGTGGGAGTCTACAGACCACATCACTAATGTAATTAATAGACCAGTGTATCATTCTATAGCCAATGCCCTTATGGCTTCTGGCAACCTTGATTTAGTGTGATGAGATGCTTTTCTCCACTCATTCTAATTAATTTAAGTCTCATCAGTCTTTGGCCCTATACTCATTGCCTTTTGGTTTGTCACTGCTGACTGATGGACATACAGAGGATGTACAGAAGCAGGCAGTATGAGAGTTGCCCCTCCAGCTCTCCTTAACCCCTCCTCCAGCTTTTTGCCCACATCAATCGATGCCACAACCAAGAGATGATCATATGCAGAATGATAAATGGCTAAATCCCGCTCAACAGCAGCAGTCTCAAACACAACCTAATTTCAGAAAGTAACAGACGACCTGTTTCTGCAAAAATTAATGAGTTATCCAAATTGTTTTGGAGGGGCTTTGGATTTTGTTTATCCAACCACCTCCCCTTTCATGTTCATTCCATGACAGCAATTCCAGCTGATCCTGGGAAGGCAGAAAATGTACTGAAGATAGTTCTTTACTCTCCAAATGAGCAGGAGAGTTTGCAAAACTCTCCAGGGTTTTATTCAAAGCCTTTTCTGGTGCCTAAAGCCAATGGCAAAGGCAAGCTCAACAAATACATAACTGCACTAAAGTTCAAGATGGCAACATTGGGGTCAGTAAGGTTTTCCATCAAAAGGGACAAGTTTGCAATCAGATGCATACTTCCATATCCCAATCCATCTGGCTTTGTGCAAGTTTCTTGCCTTCAAAGGAACAGTTTGTCAATTTTAAGCTCTGCCATTTGGTCTCAGTATCAGCCCATGGGCATTTGCAAAAAAATGAACTACATTGTCACCTTGTTCAGGTCTTTCTCATTGTCAGCGACTGCATCATACCTGGATGACAGTCTTCATAAACACATGCTAAGTTCAATTTTATTGAAGGACAACCTTACTAAAGGACAACCTTAAACAACCTTATCTCACTTATCACCCACCTGGGCTTTCAAGTGAACTGGGAGAAGTCAGATCCTGTCCCCACCTAGCACTTCGTCTATCTAGGTATGGCATCTCTTACCCATCTCAATCTTATTTGTGTATTGATTATGGAGCTCTCAGAGTCGATCTCCAAGAGTGGATTTCTGTGAAAGAGTTTCTGCAACTCAGTTTGCAACATACAGCAGCGGACCTGATTCTTCTCTGCCGCCATTTTCATGCACCCTTTCCATTGGTCTAGATCATCATGTTATGATCTCAACGAAGATAAAACAATTCCTACATAAGTGGCACGACAGGAATTTTTCTGGAATCCCCAACTGGAGATTATGGTTTGTACAGATGCCAGCTTATATGGTTTGTAGGGAGGCTCAACAGCTGCCCTGCTTCACCAGTCAGCTGCAATTGGAGTCCAGAGGTGAAGACACTCATATCAATCTTTTAGAAATGAATGCTTTAATGTCTGGTTTGATCAGAAAAGAAAAGTTGTCCTTTTCATGTCTAACAGATTTTTGGTGGTGATCTACCTCCTTTTCAGATTTGCATGCTTTGGGGGCATCCAATGATAGATCTCTCTGCAACAAGATAGAACCACAAACTGTCCACTTTCATCTCTCCAGTCCCTCCAGACCATCACTTGTGCTGCCTTTGTGTTAGGGGAGCAGTTTATCCTTGATGTAGGATATTCTCAGAGAAACAATTTACTAACAAAATGTACTTTCTGGCAAAGTTAAAATTAAAATGCCAAATTATTCAGAAAGGGCACTTTATAAAAACTCAAACATGGTAAAAAATAATTATTTTTAAATTGTTGAATTTTTACAGGTTTTATTGTACATTCCTTCATTTTGATTTCAGGTGCTGCAGAAGCTGCGGTTTTTGATACCTGACATGAACAAATCAGATCAACAGAAACTTGAAGTCAAGGAGGAGGATGTCTTGTACAAATTCATTCATCATATCGGTGTGATGTTTGATGCAGAGGACAGGTCAAAGGGTTAGTTTAAGTTTGAACTTTATTGTCTTGACAGTAAATGACAACGCATAGTATGGAGCATTGCTTTTCCAGCAAGGTATGTGATCGCAGCATTGTTGTAAAAAATTGTAACGTACTATGATAAAGATTTTGAAAGTCATCCACATTCTGCATCAGTTGCCATATTCAACTGAAACTTTGGTCGAACACTTCTCAAGATACTGGCTATAAAAAAAAATAGATTTTGTACCAGGCCAAAAACATGAATGCAATACAGTGGTCCCCCACTTATAAGGCCACCCATTCTGCAGCAAGAAAGTGGCCTTATAAGAGGATAAGAGAAGTGTTCTTTCTAGAGGGGGATCATACATCAGGGGTCAAGCTAGACTTTAATTTTAGGGAGAATGGACTTCTCCTTTTGGACAGAATGGGGAGAAGTGAGAGCTGAACAGGGAAAAGTCGGAGCAAAGCGAGAACCGCTATATATATATGTGTGTGTGTGTGTATATATATATATATATTTCTCAATATGCATATTTGCATTTAACATTGGTTTTAAGCAGTACTTTATCTTCAAATAGAAAATTCTCATTGTTGTATTATATTATAAACGCATTAAGTGTGTTAATGTAAACGCATTAAGTGTGTTAATGTATCATAATCATATGCAGTGTATTCATACTTGAAAGTGTATGTTTTGACGGAGAGATATACGCAGTGTATTTTGACCATATGACTTTAAAAGAGCACATCAGAAACTATACATTGTAATTAATTGTAACTGATAAAAGTACCTAGATTACACTATTGTAATTGCATGTTGGTAAAAATGCTTAATCAACTACCAGTTAAACAAAAAAATTATATTTTTTTACTTTCTAAAACGTCACTATAAATGGCAGTCAAAAACATTTATAAATAAACTAGTTGAAACAACCCCTATAATATGTATATATAATTTTTGGTAAAGTTTTAAAAAGTAGAAAAATTAAATTGCTTGTTCTAGTGGCAGTAGATTAACTATTTATACCTACTTGTAATTACAATTAAGTCACATAGGTACTCATGAGTTAGAATTAATTACAATACATTTTTTCTAATGATGTGCTCATGTGAAGTCATATGGTCAAAACACATGGTGTCGAGTCCAAGAAGGGCAATAACATCAAAACTTTTAACATTTAATTTCATTGTTGCTGGTAAAACATTACCGTAACTATTCATTGACAACAAACTGAAGCATTAAAGTCAATATATGATTGAACTAGACCCTTCTTTCCATCCAAATTGGCACAAAACCAAGAACAATATGGTGCCATGTATACCAAGTGGGTGCATCTATTTTTAGAAAGAGGCATTTTCTTAATATGACCACTCACTTTATAGCTTCATTACAACAATCCATAGAAAGGAATGCAAATTTGTGGCTTTAATATTTGTCAACGTACTCATAATAACGTCATGTATTGGTTAGCTATTATTTGTTTAACTGCTTTTTTTGTTTTTTTTTCACAAAAATGAGTGATGGCAGAAAACAGACTTGACCTTACAGCACTTCTTGAAATCCACAGTATGGGTTTGTCCCATATGTTTCTAACCTACATATTTATATTTTTAGGCAAAATCTTCTACCACATAATATTTAGACTTTGCTTTCCACGAATTGTTTATTTTCCATAATTTATTTGCCCAATGATTTACGAAAACAGACAATCAAATGAAGAGGTACTTCCTAGACACAGCGATGTCCACCATTATTACCCCTTGACCGATTCACTTACAGTTTCAAACTGATTTTATGGAGAAAATAACGCAAATGCGGCAGTTGAAATTTTCACAAAAAAATATTTAGAAAGTGCTTTTCACTGATTCTGTTCTTAAGACACAAATTGCTATTTACGTATTGATGTTTAACTCATTCGGCCCCGATCCCGCCTATATTCATGATCTGTTTTCTGCATTCAATGGCCAATCCCGCCTATACTCGTATTTTGTTTACTGCATTCAATGGCCGATCCCGCCTATAGTCGTGGTGAATGGGTCAGTAGTAAAAGCATCTCCGATTGGTCACAAATGGGTTTTTCCAAGAATCGGATGATATTGAACCAATCAGAAATGACATTACTTCTTGTTGAAATATTAAATATTCATAAGCTAAGTTTACAAATTGACTGGTTTTACTACAGTTGCTTCATTCATGAAAAATAGTAAACAATGGCAGATTTCTGAGCGATATTTGATGGTTATGAGAACGAAAACGAAGAGTTTCTTGGATTTGATCTTGAAAATATTGAGGAAGCAGAGGAAAGATATGTTAGTTGCATATTTTATGAGATTTCGACTCGGACATAGAAGTAATCTGCGATTGAATCGTCGGAAGAAGAGGATAATGACAGTGATGATGATGCACATCATTTTGTAAATAGTGCATAAATAACTTGTGAAAGACTTGGACAAATAACACAAAAAATATATGACTGTGTAGATAAATTTATTTTGAACAATTGGTGAAAATTTCATGGATTTTTATTGGATATAAGCAGAGAAATTATGGGAAGAACGAATGCATGTGCATGATGTTTACAAAATTTTCTAAGTAGCTAAAAACTGTCTGGGACACAAGCAGCTAGACACAGCTTAGTGCTGCTGGGGCATAACAGCAGTGATACTGACAACAGTGTTGGGGCTGAATTTGTTAAGTTTCGAAATACAAGTTGGTATGTTTTCATCATCAAATGATAACTTGCGGAAATCAGGCAGTGATAACTTGCTGGGGAAAGGGTAATGGTCAGTTAACTATTAAAACATGTGCCTATGAATGTGCAAGAGTTTATCAGCACAATTGATATCAACACTAGCTATTTGCTGCATGCAATACATTTCGCCTTGGGCTACAACACAACACTGGAACACCCGGCTAGGTCGAGGGAACATCTCAAAAGTCATAAACTACCATCACTCAGTGTATATCTAAAAAATAATAGGGCAAAGTTGTTTTCACTTTCCTAACAGAAGAAGGCAAAGTTTACATTTTTTAGGTGACTTCGTCGCCCATTTCGCCTGGTAGCGTGACCCCTGATACATATGTGAGTTGTAATTACATATGAAGTAAGAAAGTCACAACTAATTCTGAAACATTTAATATTTTCATTAAAAAACACATGCATGTAATGGAATCAATGTGACACAAACTATTACTAATGTCATTTTAAAAAAGAATATTATGAATAAGCATCAGTATGTTCTTACAGTTGTCTTAATATTGTTGCCTGTTCATGTTAATGCTTGCAAAAAAATTGTATTAATGCATTAGACTGAACCAATTTTAATGCAGCATAATCAGCATATGATTCATTTTACATTAAGCTTTCCATTCTGGAGCAGCAATGTGCATATAATGAGCAGTCATGCAGTAACTAAGTAAGCAACATAATTTTGCAAGTTTAAAAATCTTACTCCCCCCCCACCCCCCAATCCAGTAGCATTATTGGGTAAGCTTGGGTTATGCAATAAGTATTCTTTAGTGGATCCTCTGCATTTTGCACGTGTTTAGTTTGGTATATTCTACTCAATTTTTATCAGTGGGTTATCTCCCTTTAGTTGATTTTGGTCGTTTAACTTGTATGATCAATGCATAATGACCATTTATTGCAATTACAGTAGTCCTGCTCTTGAACATCCCCCAGGACAGTGGCCTCCATATTAATAGGATCTTGCCTGAGGTTGATCATCAGCATTATTTGTCATAGCTTGGTATTAATAGGATCTTGCCTGAGGTTGATCATCAGCATTATTTGTCATAGCTTGGTATTTATAGGATCTTGCCTGAGGTTGATCATCAGCATTATTTGTCAAAGCTTGATATTAATAGGATCTTGCTTGAGGTTGATCATCAGCATTATTTGTCAAAGCTCGATATTAATACGATCTTGCCTGAGCTCGATATTAATACAATCTTGCCTGAGGTTGATCAACAGCATTATTTGTCATAGCTTGATATTAATAGAATCTTGCTTGAGGTTGATCATCAGCATTATTTGTCGAAGCTCGATATTAATACGATCTTGCCTGAGGTTGATCATCAGCATTATTTGTCATAGCTTGATATTAATAGGATCTTGCTTGAGGTTGATCATCAGCATTATTTGTTGAAGCTCGATATTAATACGATCTTGCCTGAGGTTGATCATCAGCATTATTTGTCATAGCTCGATATTAATAGGATCTTGCCTGAGGTTGATCATCAGTATCAGTGCTCAAAATTAACGCTAATCCGCGATCCCACAGTTAGTGATTTTGACAATAGATCACTAAAACCCAGCCATCACTAATCTGTTGGAGCAGTGAAAATTACCACTGGTTGCTATCATAACAGTAAAGTAGTGGTCGTGAATCAGCATTACATTTAATGGTTAATTTTTATGTTTATTGTGTTAATTGAGTACCTACCAATATCTTGCACTTTACAAGTTACAATAAATGCTCGCAGCACAAATGTTAAACCACTCATCAAGTAAATTAGTGTGATTATTGTCAAAACAGTCTTCACACACATAGAACTAGCCTGTTGTACTGCCCCCAGGCACTGATTTCAGTACTGATGATAATAAAAGTTATATGGTCTCAGGCTAGTGTTGACCAATGGGAAACAGTTGCTTTTGCTGACTCAATGAATAATCCAGAATTATATCGAACAATGTGCTTTAATATTTATATCGTTGTTGGTAAACTTTCAATGCATTATGTGGCAACAATTGTAAACATATGGAAGTATTTGGAAGGTGTACAGCTGCCACTGAAATGGCAGAAATTAGATGATGACAAGAGAGCAGTTGCAAATATGATCGAGAGAAGAGACTAAGAAGGTAACAGAAATGCTGGAAAAAATGAACACAAATGGCTGAAGCTTGACCCAGGAGAGGTTGTGATGTTTTGCACTTTCTGAACTGAATATTCGGGGGAAAACAAAATTGTGCGGGGTGCTTCATTTGTGAGTCTTGTTGGTGAATTACATTTGCTGTTGTTTTGAGTTGATGCTAGTGAATAATTGATGTTAAAGTAAAAGCTGAACTGGCTTCTATTTGATTTTAGCAGGATCCATGAAACTTAGGCAGGATCAGTAAAACATTTATCTTGGTGATCCTGTGGGTTAGTGATGAAAAATCCTAATTTTGAGCCCTGCAATATTTATTGTCATAGCTTGATATTAATAGGATCTTGCCTGAGGTTGATCATTAGCATTTATTGTCATAGCTTGATATTAATAGGATCTTGCCTGAGGTTGATCATTAGCATTTATTGTCATAGCTTGATATTAATAGGATCTTGCCTGAGGTTGATCATCAGCATTAATTGTCATAGCTTAATATTAATAGGATCTTGCCTGAGGTTGATCATTAGCATTTATTGTCAGTCATAGCTTGTTATTAATAGGATCTTGCCTGAGGTTGAACATTAGCATTTATTGTCATAGCTTGATATTAATAGGATCTTGCCTGAGGTTGATTATCAGAACTCATTGTCAAGCTTTTCACACAATAATTCCCTTAATTAGGATTTCAAGAAAATTGTAAATGCAGCTCTATATTAATATAGCTTCAGCAGAGTTTGCTTATCAGCTTTCTGTGTCATTTTCTATGCAGCTATATGCTGACGAGACCACACCTCATTTCAGTTGTCAATGTTCTGCGTTACAAGTAGTGTCTTCCTATACAAATGGGGGAGCTGCAGTATCTCAATTGCTCGAGCATTAGACATGTAATCCTAGAGGTTTGATATATACCCAGGCCTGCCTGGGTTGGCTACCTCAGAGAAAGACACTTCCGTTTCCTTGGCATGATACAGGCAATAATATGTTAAAAGTGCCATTAAAACCAACAAAAGCAAAAAAAAGAATCCTTTGCAAATGCACCCAAACTCATTTGTTAACACAATTAATTAAGTAAAAACCACTTGAGGTAGACTAATAAAATTTGGTATGTATGCTTGTGTGCTTATGTAGATGACCTGATTTTATTTTCATGCCATTGTAGCAATTTTTCAAATTTTTCAAATTTAATTTTTAGTTTACTTGGCCATAAGACCAAGTGAGCATATGGCATGGCCTTGCATCCATCATGCATTGTCCATCTGTCGACATTTGGTATTTTCAACTTCTTAAAAACCACTGGACCAATTTCACCCAAACTTGACAGAGAGCTTCCTTGCATGAAGGGCTTTTAATTTGGTTTAAAACAAATGATGCTGATCAATCATCAAATAGGTCCACCATTGCTAAAAACAGAAAAACTTTTATATGACTTCTTCTTAAAAGCTTAACAGAATTTGAAAAAGAATTGACAGAAAGCATCCTTGCATAGAGGTCTTTTAGGTTTACACAAATGATGCTGATATGCCATCAAGTATGGCTGCTGTTACGGAAATAGAAAAACCTTTAAATGACTTCTCAAAAACTGCTCAACAAATCTTGACCAAATTTGGCAGAAAGCATCCTTGCATGTAGGCCTTTCAGCAAATGATACCAGTCTGCTATCAAATATGGCCCCCATTACTAAAAATAGAAAAACCTTAAAAACAGCATCTCAAAGACTGCTCAGCTAAATTTGCCTAAATCTGATGGAAGGCATCCTGGCATCTTGGCAAGAAAGGCTTTTAAGACTGAACAAATGATGCCAATTTGTCTTCAGATATGAACAGTGTTACTAAAAAGAGAAAAACCCGTAAAATGACTTTTTTTCAGAAATGGGCAAAAGAATATGACAAAATATGACAGAAAGCATCCTGGCATGAAGGGTTTTCAGGTTTATACCAAATGATGCTGACTTGCCATCAGTTTGACCATCTTCAACAGAAAGCATCCTGGCATGAAGGGTTTTCAGGTTTATACCAAATGATGCTGACTTGCCATCAGTTTGACCATCTTCAACAGAAAGCATCCTTGCATGAAGGGTTTTCAGGTTTATACCAAATGATGCTGACTTGCCATCAGTTTGACCATCTTCAACAGAAAGCATCCTGGCATGAAGGGTTTTCAGGTTTATACCAAATGATGCTGACTTGCCATCAGTTTGACCATCTTCAACAGAAAGCATCCTGGCATGAAGGGTTTTCAGGTTTATACCAAATGATGCTGACTTGCCATCAGTTTGACCATCTTCAACAGAAAGCATCCTGGCATGAAGGGTTTTCAGGTTTATACCAAATGATGCTGACTTGCCATCAGTTTGACCATCTTCAACAGAAAGCATCCTGGCATGAAGGGTTTTCAGGTTTATACCAAATGATGGTGACTTGCCATCAGTTTGACCATCTTCAACAGAAAGCATCCTGGCATGAAGGGTTTTCAGGTTTATACCAAATGATGCTGACTTGCCATCAGTTTGACCATCTTCAACAGAAAGCATCCTGGCATGAAGGGTTTTCAGGTTTATACCAAATGATGCTGACTTGCCATCAGTTTGACCATCTTCAACAGAAAGCATCCTGGCATGAAGACCTATCAATATTGGGCAAATGATGCTGATGTGTCATCAAATATGGATGATGATACCAAAGATAGAGAAACCTTGAAACAATTGTTTTTATAACATAACTATGCTAACAACAGCACTGAAAGAAAATTTTTACAGAAAGCATCCCACTGACCCAGATTTCTTGGCCAACTGCATTTACATTTGTCTATTAGGCAGATGTCAGCCAGGTGAGTGATCTTGAACCCACTTGGACTTCTTGGGTGGACTTAGACCTTTTTGGTCTAATGAGCACTCTGCCAACAACATTATAGTAGTGGAAATATATGTATTTTACAAACACAGTTTCAAGCTTTACTTGTTTTTAGTTTTTGGCAGATGAGAAGTAATTATAATGAGCTTTCAAATCATGTAATAACTTATTTGTGTGCTGGGGTTTTTTTTACACACAGTAGTGGTGTAACGATATAGTGATATATTGGTATGTATCGGTAATTCATATCAGTAAAAATGTTTCCGTGTCTGTATTTTAACCCTAACTATTTTTGCTTACTGAAAATAATTCTTGGTTTTATAAAAGAACATTGTAACCACTTCAACATGTGCTTTTAGTAATGGCTGATGGTCACTGACTGTTAAATAAGCCTGAACCAGATCTTATTCTCAATAAGCAGGCAAAGAGTGCTGTTTGGATTCATTTTGGCTTTAATGCAGTGAAGATGGTGAAATTAAATAATCGTTAGCAGTATGCATTAGATGCTTCGATTGCATGAGCTATTCTGGAAGACTACAAGTAATCTCACCATACACATGCGTCCGCATCATCCATCTGTGAAAGGTGGTCATTACTTATCTTTAAGCTGCAAACTCTAGGTACTTACCTGGCCATGCACGCAATCCTTTTCATTTGTTCCCAAATTAAGGAGAAACACAGCTGTTAGCACATGTTATTTATTATAATAAAATGTACAGGCTCAGCAAATCAAACTAACAGTTGGTATCACGTGTGTTTTCAAACTGTTCAGCTTGGTAGCAGTGCATGTTGATACATACCGCAATACAATAATTATATTTTGCAATATATCACAATACAATTTCTGCTGGTAATACTCTCCCCTGACAGACTACCCATAATATTGCATGCCTCAGTGTAATGGCCTCACCTTTGATGCACTGCACTTTTATAGCTGCCATGAAACACTTTATAGTGAGGGAGCAGTATCAGACTGTGTCCTGTACTTCATGTGCCTTTGGGGAGCTGTAGTAGGTAGGAGAGCATCAGACTCGTAATTCAAAGGTCATGGGTTTGATACCTGCCCAGTCTAAGCCAGGTCGGCTGCCTCAGTGTGTCCTTGGGAAAGGTACTTAGCTCCCATTTCCATCATGACATAGCCAGTAATGTGTTAAAAAAAGTACTGTTAAAACCAACACAAACAAATAAACCTAATAATTATCTAACATCTTTACTTAATGTCTTCTTATAAAAAAAAAGTTCATACAAGAAATAAATTCAAATGTATTTTCAGATTCCATAATCAATAGATTGAAAAGCATTTTAATATGAGAATTTTCATTTTTCACCCTCTAATAGGAACAAGGCTGGAGATAATGTTCTGTTTGCAGTATCTTCATGGTCGTAATTCCCCAGAATTCCAAAAGTTAGAAGGAGAGAAGTTTATAGATTATGTCAAACACAACACCTATATATGTAACTATAGGTAAGTACTTATACTTTAATATCTTCTAATAAATAGAAAATGTGTGAATTACATTCTTTGGGCAATACCTCAGTGAATTACATCCCTTGGGCAATACCTCAGTAAATTACATCTCATGGGCAGTACCTCAGTGACCTCAAAATCTTTTCCTATACTGTAACAACAACTGTAAGTTGTGTTGCTAACATTACAGTACAGGAATTACACATGCCACATTTCTGTTGGTTCCATTAAATCTAAGCTGTTGGGAGGTTCTTATAAGTGGATATTATCATAAATGTTTATAATTTCTCTACAAATAATTTTTATCTCATATATTTTTGAGATTATGAGTAACTCTGATATTTAACAGCACCCTTGCATAGTTTTAGGGGTCCTCTAACATCAAAAAGTGGGTGGCAGTGGTAAGGACTTGAAGGCATTTAGAGAGAATTGTATAAATAAAATGCCTTACTTAAATGTCTCAAATCAACACGATTTCAGTTTCATTTGAGCCTGATCTTTCCACATGATCTTTGGTCGTGAGCAGTAGTGACATATCTGATAGCCTGGGTCATCTGGACTGCTTTGGCTTTGATCACCATGTAATGCAAAGCCAAACCAGGGCCTGGAGAAAAAGCAAATTGAAACAAAAACAAGGCACCCCAAAGTTTTGGGTGTGCTAGACAGTACTGTGAGCATTGACAAAGGCAAAATAAATTTAACAGTGAGAACAGCATGCCGATTGAGACCTTCAGAGGTAAACTTTATCTGGGTCGGAAATAATATAAGGTCAGTTTTGTTATATACATGTATTAACTTAACATTATTTTTTATGTCATGCACATTATGATATCATAATCTCGATGATGTCAATGCACAAGGGATGGGATCAAAATGTATCCACTTGATCTAAACAATCCACAAGAGGGCCAAGTTTTTACTTTTCCCTTGACTGATACCTGCAAATTCTACCAGTCAAGGCTATAACATATCATATTTACCCATATAATACATACCCAGCTGTGGACAGCATAGACCTATGTTTGTCCTTGTATAATTCAATA
The DNA here is from genome assembly GCA_029931535.1 of Margaritifera margaritifera. NCBI lineage: Eukaryota > Metazoa > Mollusca > Bivalvia > Unionida > Margaritiferidae > Margaritifera > Margaritifera margaritifera. Next base: position 4,042,809 of record JAQPZY010001577.1, read on the forward strand.
GCAGATCAGGGTCAATTATTTCTCTAACATCTCCAGGTAAAAGAATCATGGGTTTTAAACAGAATGGTGCCCCATTTGCACAGTTTAAGCATTACATGTAATAGGGCAAAACATCCCTTAGGATTTTTTTGATCTTTAGAAAGAGCTTGTGAAGATTTGGTTTACCCAATATAATCTGAAATGTGGTTAAACACGTATCTTAAGTTCGAAAAATAAACTGATAGAAAAATACATGATGAAGTTGCATCATGTATGTGGTGATGTAATAAAAGGAAGTCATAGTAGTAATGCACCAGTCAAGGATGAGATCAATGTATATTTCTTTTACTGACCTACCATTTTATCAGTTTTCCTACATATCTATGTAATATCAGCTTGTTTTCCCCATACACTTGCCCATAAATTTAATTGACATGATGCCACCATCTTGATTACCTACTTCTTTCCAACTTTTTTAAGGACTCAGTGTACTAAATATGCAGAAAAATGAGAACAAGTCTAGAAATGGGTGAACATAAAATAGGGTTTATATGGCTTTGGAAGGCCATGACTAATTGATAATGAAAAGTAAAATTTTAGTAAAAAAAAATCGTTTGAGAGCTTATCCTATTTAGTTACTGAAAAAAAAAATAGAGACACTGTTGTATTGATGGAATTTCAGTCATTTTACAGACTTGACTTTGGAACAGTAATTTGTGAAATAGCACTTGATTCTTTAGGTACGGAATTGAAAGCACATATTTTGAACACATATATTTGTATATAAAATGCTGAGACTTGTGTGGTTTTCTCCACAAAGAAGCTTGCATCTTGCATCAGGTATGGGTCTATACTGAGAAATATAGGTTTCATCATGGTCATTTAGAAATTTTAAGTTACTGAATTTTGAATATCATGGCATTTCCATCGGTTTACTATGGGTATTGAATCTGTATCGTGAGCCCTATGGAGAACTACAGCCTCATGGTGTTTCTACATATGCATGTACAATTATATTACTTTAGAATGCAAAATTCTGGTTCTGTTTGTGGATAACAAGCATAATGAATCTGGGTAACTGGGTCATATTCTTCTAAAATGCTGGGTCAGCATCATTAGTTACTAAGTGGTCTGTAGGCCCCATCCTTCATTTTAGTAATGGTTAGCCAATCATATTTTGTATGTAAGGGAAGTGGATGTTGGTATGTGATATAGTATATATAGATAGACTGAGAGAGAATAAAGAGAGGATGAATGAGGCGAAAGAAGAGAAACTAAGTGAAGTGATGAGACACATCTGAAAACCATGTAGCTGAAATTGTAGTATAGAAACATTGGAGAGATGGACAGGAAATTAGTATTCATATATATATATATAACAGTAGTTGTTAAAAATGACTTAGTGATTTATTATATCCCACTGAGGTCCCCTCACCCCGAACCCATGGGTTATATGGGCAAGAAGAAATATCAGGTCAGGTCAGAATATCATGTTATTTCCATAGGTATACTATGGGAATTGAATTAGTACTGTGAGTCATGTAACCATCCCACTGCTCTGCACAGACAGACTTTGCCCACAACCTGCCTGTTACCTCTATTTATACCCTCTCGCATCCACCCCCTTGCCTAGGTATTCACATATTCACTAATAGCTGCAGTAACTCATTTATTAGAGCCTCAGACTCATAATCTATGGGTCACAGGTTTGATACCCACCCAGGCCAGCCCAGGGCAGCTGTTTTGGTGTGTCCATGCAAAAGACACTTGGCTATGATTTCCTCTGCATGATGTAGCCTAAAATGTGTTAAAAGTGCCATTAAAACCAATGAAAGAAAAATTCAAATCACTTGTCAACCAACTGTCCTACTTATTTATGCCTCATCATAAATGTGGACAGGGCATATAGAGTTACCTTTGTCTGTCTGTATATCCTTCTGTACATCTATTCAAATGTCCATATACCGGCATCACACCTTGGTTAAGTTTTGGAATTAGGTCAGTTTCCTTCACATGGTTTTCTGCAGTCATGCAACTTTGTGTCAAGTGCATCTTGGCGAGTGCAAAATCATCCCACCAAAAGTAGTCTACTATGACCTTTATTGCGTGCCCCAGTGACTCGGGTAAATTTTTGCATTTTAGGTCAGTTTCCTAACTTTGTGTTTGGATGCATTTTGGGTACAAATCCAACCAACCAAAAGTAGGGCTTTACAGCAGGGTATTCATGTTCCTGGAACACATTTAAAGTTTGTTCAATGTCGGTAAGTTCAGATAACTTAATGAGAGTTGTTCTCAAAGCCCCAAATGACCTTGGATTGGAGGACACTATCCTTTGCATTTCCTTAAACCAGGGATTAAACCTGGAACTACAGAGATATAAAGCTACTGTGTAACCACTTGGCTGTCTAGACAATGTCTACTAGCCTATCTACCTACTAACCTATATACTCTTGTCAAAGTACCAGAGGGCAATAATTCCAATATTGCTCTACTACCTCACTGAGCAAGATAATTCAGGGAAAAATGGGCTTTTCAATTCAAATATATTTTCTTAACCTAAAACGGGTCATTTACACGGTTTCCTTGTGCAGAAGGAATATGCAGTTGCTGTGTTATCCCCTATAACTAAAGATTCCTCCAATTCACTAATTCTTCCTACTCCACCAGTAGAACCAGAATCTATAGAACAACAAAGTCAGACAGGAAAACAAATACCATATTTATCCTGATATTAGACACCCAACTGCAAACAGCATAAACCCAGATTCACTGCTCATCATGCACGAGTCTATCAGGGTCATTGCTGTTTAATTGTAAGGTTGATTTTAAGCAGACATTGTGGTAGTCACTTTCAACCTAAACTTTTGTGTGGCTCCACTAGATCTTTGCCAGATGAGGTACGGTAAAAGAAACTGAGTTTTACTTGTAAGGCCAGAATGAGGCTTTCCCAACATGTGTGGACAAATGAAACGATAGGCTGGTGAGATGAGGTGATGCAATATGTCATTGTGATGATGAGATCACATAATGTTTTGCATAAACATGGACAGTTTCAATGGCTGATTGAGCCAAACCTCTTCCATTAGCACCTGTTTACAAAGTGATGTTTAATGACATCCTTTTAAGAATACAATATAATTTTGGCTTGAATGATTGCAGAAAGTATGTCTGGGCACAAGCAAGAAATGTCTCTGTAATTTCACTTAGGATTTTTTAAAACCAGATTGTCTTCAATCCATAACAGCAATCTGTCCAGCATTTTTACAGACCCTCATATGGCAGAAATCTCATGTCACTGTGAAAAGAGTATGGTTGAATGAGGCTAACAGTATAAACCATGATGTGCAGGTGCATTATGGGATGGCAGATCTAGGGTTAAGCTGGTTGCATTTGGGTGTGTGTTATATCAGGATATATATGATAATGGGAAAAGCAGTTGGATTTGCTATATTGTATGTAGCTACAGTAGAATTTGCTATATTGTAATGTAGCTACAGTAGAATTTGTTAAATTGTATGTAAATACAGTTGGATTTGCTATATTTTATGTAGCTGCAGTAGGATTTGCTATATTGTATATAGCTACAGTAGAATTTGCTATTTAGTACATAATTGCAGTTGGATTTGCTATATTGTACATCAATGCAGTTGGATTTTTTATATATTGTTAGTAGCTGCAGTAGGATTTGCTATATTGTATTGAGCCAAGGTAGGGTTTGCTATATGGTACATACTTGCAGTTGGATTTGCTATATTGTATGTAACTGCAGTAGGATTTTCTATATTGTATGTAGCTGCAGTGTTTTCTATCATATTTTTGTTTTATTTTTCAGATTTGCTCGTGAGTTCAGGTCAAAGAGTGAAAGTACTGACTGGGTAATATCTGATTTTTGCCAGGTGCCAGTTGTAAAAGCTGTAGAAATGTAAAGGAAAAACAGACTTTTATGTGTGAAATTTTAGATTTTTACTTTTTAAGCCAAAGAAGAAGTCATGATTTTTTTTTGTGAAACTCGTGATTGATGTAACTTGATCTTGTATCTTAAGACTGCTAAAAACAACTATTAAAAAGACATGCACTTTTTTGTCTTTTCTTTTCTCACACCAATCAGGGCCTCACACATAGGTAAAAATGCCCAGTGTTTTAAATTTGTGTGCAGTTGCACAAATATGAACAGAAGGGATAGATAATATTACCCATGTCTACCTGTCCATCGCAATGAACTTTTCTTTTTGGATCAGTTTCTTGCACACCATTAACCATCGGATCATGTATTTTTGTACTTGGATGGACATTGATGAGTACTGTATATAATCACTTATAAATCGGGTCCAACTGCAAACTGCATAGATCCAGATCTGCCATCGCATAATGTGCCAGCAGATCTGGGTCGATGCAGCTTGTTAGGAATAATTAATAGAACAAACAACATAGACCCTGATCTACCAGCACATTATGTGAGGGCAGATCAGGGTCTGTGTTGTTTGCAGTTAGACCCAACTTATAAGCAAGTATATATGGTACATTTCCATCCTATCCAAAATTCTCCACCATAGTGTCCTATATTTCATGCTTGAGTAACTTAGGGCCAATCGGGAATTCCTGTTCTGTGAACACAGCTCCAGTTTTTCATCTGTCCACACGTTCATTTTATGATCCACAATGTTCACACAACTAGCATGTATCAGCAGACATATTGATATTTTTCACAGTCTGGCAGATAATATGAGAAATTCAGGTCTGTATTATCAAAATTATTCTTTTTGATCCCTTTTAGTCTAACCTGTGAAGCAAAGCTGAGACATTTCATAATCATCCTTTGCCTTGAAATTGTAGACATCACCGTAAATGATCTGAATTTAGTTCCATTTTGTGGATGTTGTTTCACATACATATATGAAACTGTAAAATTCATTTCTCTTAATTATTCACTTTGACATTGTTTCAGCCAATACACACCCTTTTGGAATTTGTGCAAAATAGACACCAATTCGCACAAAGAAAGAGATTTAATGTGCCAAAAGTGCTGCCCAAAAAAATGAAGGTGTGGTTTTCCTTACAGTTGTGTAAACTAATCATTAAATGTCCAAAATGCTCACTGATTGTTTTTATGAAAATGAACAAAATCCACACAGCGATTCTTCTCAGTTCTAGTTGCTGTGCTTGGACTACCAGTTTCCCCCCATTCTCCTAATCTCATATGGCAAAGCTCGGGATCATCCAGAAATAATTGTATACTCAGTATATCCCATCATATTTCTTCACTGAGCTGTTAAGAATAAGCTTGGCATGTGACCACAATGGAAAAATATTAAACAAATTCAAATAACATATTGGTGTAACTTCCAATCCTGTTAACATTCTTAACTAAAACAAAATTTTTTAATCTTGGCAATTTTCATAAGCATATGCTTCCAGTCACATGATATGACCTTGGTGTAGTGCCATATATCATTTGTAGAGGCAGCGAAATTTTGCCAAGAGTTAGATATGGAATGATGGATAACTGATTTCTTTACCCCAGTATCATGCTCATATCATGAAGCAATAAAAACGACTACAGATATAATGACTTTAGTGGAAAAAAACCTGGTAAAAGCTGCAAAAACCAAGACGAAGTCAAACAGAAAGGGAAACCTCCAACGAAAATTTGGACTCCACAATGGCAGACCAAAAGAAGAAAACATTACCACACCCTCAAGAAATCACTTGAAAGCTGAAACTTCACAAAGACTGATGACTATGATTTTAAAAGGGCATAAAATTAAAGACTTTGACTTCTCCTGCGCTGTTAGAGTATGGTCGGAGGCATGAAAGTAATAATGGCTTTTTATTTGGTTTTTCATGCAACTAAAATGTACTGTGTAAAATGGTATAATTTTATTAATAGGTTGGGCCATTATGATCACACCATTGGCCTAATTTTTCAAATGAAGGGCATGAGTTGGCCCCTTTTATATATATATATATATATATATATATATATATATATATATATATATATATATATATATATATATAAATAAATGCAACATACGGACAACAAACAGTGCAAAACTAGTTTTTAACTAGCCTGAGCACTTTTGACTCTCACTGAGTCTTTGTCAAAAGTAAAATTACACAACAAAGACAAACATTAAGAAAAAGAAAAGAAAACGTTGACTTTACAAAAACTTGATATGATTATGGATCTAATAGAAGTATTATTTCAAAATTGTGCATATCACATCTCATTGGTTTGAACTCCAATGATAAAATGGCAATCTAGTTGGATTTGACCTACAAAGGAGGAGCAAAAGCGCCATCTATTTCCTAATATAAAGTGATGTAGCTATAGATAATTAAATTTCCCTTGTTAACAATAATCACAACAATAATGCTAATACCAACAAGGACTTCAAAAAAGTAGTAATTATAGGTAAGTGAATGAATAATGAACTAAATGAAACAATTATCTGATTGAAAAATATGGGTTCTAAAGAATGATTTTATTTTATTTTATTTTATTTGTGTGTGGGTGCCCATTTGAAGTCTTCTTGATTGAAGTGGCTTGGTTTCAGTGTTCTTAGATTTGCGTATCCAGGAAGATTCCTTTTCTTTCCTGGTTTCAGAACTCCAGTTATGGTTGTAGGCAATTGCAGTCAGTATAATGTAACTGATAGTATGGCCAGGCAAAGAGAAGTATTTTGATACTGGACTTCTGTCCAGCTTCTTTTTCATCCAATCAGATCTGTGGAGATTGATCCTTTTGTGTAGTTTTACAATTTCTCTGACATCTTGAAGACCGCAGATCTTACACATGATAAGATAAATTACATTCTCTGTTTTGCATGTTTTGTTTGGACCATGTATATTCAATATTTTTCTCGTCACTGTGCTAGAGAATGTGTTGGTCTCTATCATATGTTGACATGTTTTGCACTTTTTATCACCACAGGGACCAGATGTCCCAGTATGGTCTTTGCTTGTGATTGACATTAGATTTGCTCTAACTTGGATGTCTTTGAGGTTTTTTGGTCTGCAGTAGGCTACTACTAGTTCTGGAAGATTAACGTTGGTGTGTCACAAGATTCCATGATGGGCCAGTGTTTCTGGATGATTTGCCCTACTTTGAGGTTGTCTGGATGGTAGGTCAAGATAAATGGTATCTGATCAACCTTTTCCTTTTCTCTGTATTTTAGTAGGTCATTACAATTTGTTTGTTTAATCCTTTCTGTTTCCTCCACTATCAGGTCTTTGTCATAGCCTCAGTCATCAGATGTTCAGACAACTCTTGAGATCTTTTCAGAAATGTTTTATCATTAGAGCAAGTTCTGACTATCCTCAGTGCCTGGCAATATGGGATGTTCTGACTGCAGAGCTTTGAATGACAGTTTCATGGGAGGAGATACTGGTGTTTATCAGTTGGTTATGATTAGATGTCTGTGTGGAGTTTGTTTTCTACCAGTCTGGTTGTTGTGGCCAGAAAAATATGGTTTGAGTTGGAGACTTCTGCCATGAAATTTTATTGAAGAATGGAAGTTGTTTGCGCTTGATATGAAATCATCCAGTCTTTCTCTTCCATCTTGCCACTTCATTTATATGTCATCAATGAAGCACACCCACTGGTATGGTGCAAGTTCCACCTATGCTAAAAGTTGACCCTCCAGTCATCCCATAAAAATATTAGCATACAAGGGAGCCATAGGAGTTATCAAATATAATGCTTTTAACTTGTCTTTGATTTGTGTATCCATTAAACTGCCAAATAAACACCCAATGAAGTAAATTCAGAGGTCACTTGGTCTAGTTTACACATTGTTTCTTTGTTGGACAGTCAAAAGAGGTATGGCAGACTAAGCTTGTTTGTTCATTATGTTTTCCTAAGTATTTACATCTACATCATACATTGATATGGTCACCCTTGACTATGGGTGATGCTTGGTCAGATAATAGAAGATAAGATAGCAGTAGGGCAGGTGGAAGAGTGATAATAAGAAAGGTAGAAGTGAAATATCACGCTACATTTCCGTCCATTCATACTCGGACCAATCCGGCTACTGTGGTACCAAAGAGGTAAGTGTACATCAGCCAGCATAGCCCTGAGAATCACTAGACCTTACTTGTAACTGATCTGAGAATCACTAGGCCTTGTAACTGATCTGAGAATCACTAGGCCTTACTTGTAACTGATCTGAGAATCACTAGGCCTTACTTGTAACTGATGACTGCATTTAGAATGTGATGGTGGATAGCTCCTGCTTGTAGGATACAATGTCAGGAGCTTCTGCAGCGGTGGCCATAAAGTTGTTCCATGTCCCTATGATACATGGAAAAAAGCTGAACTTTTAAGAATTTGTAGCTGCAGATAGGTGCCTGAACTTCTTGCTTTGATTTAGCAGGTTCAACAAGATGCTTTTGTCAGATATTTGTCAGAGGCTATGTTTACTAGATTGTTGATGATGTTGAACATCATGGTCAACTGGGTCTCGGTTCACCTGGACTCTAGCAACTCCCATTGGAGATGATCCAACATGACTCTGACGTTACTAGTGTTCCTATAGCTGTTGATAGTGTATCTAGCAGCCCTCTTCTGAACCATCTCTATCTTGTTCACCTGGTCCTGGTTATGTGGGTTCCACATGGTCAAGCAGTACTCAAAGCCAGGTCGCACAAGCGAGAAATAAGCCGAGCTTTTGACTTCCTTGTTGCTGACTCACAGGTTGCACCACGGAAAACCAAGGGTGTTGTTCCCTTTCTTCACCAGCTTGGATTTGACGCTGGATGGCAGATCATTGATGAACACCAGGAAGAGGATGGGACCCAAAACACTCCCTTGAAGTATTCCGATAACAACAGGTGCTGGGTCTGATGTTATTTCATCACCGGTAACCCTCTGAGATTTGTCTGTCAGAAAATCTCTGATCCATTTCAGAGAATTACCCCTGATGCCATAGTGATCCAACTTACAAAGGAGTCGGTCATGCGGGACACGGTCAGAAGCCTTACTAAAGTCGAGGACTGCAAGACCGTACTGCTTTCAACTGTCTAAGGATCTGGCAAGGTCATCCACAAGTGTTAAAAGTTGTGTTTTACATCTTTGTTTGGCACAGAAACCGTGCTGGCAGTCTGGTAGGATGCTGAAGTGGTCCAGATGATGCATCATGTTGCTGACTATGATGTGTTCAAGTATTTTGCAGCAGATGCATTTAGGGGAGACAGGTCAATAGTTGCTGGCCTTGAATCTTTCCCCTTTTTTTAAGATAGCTGTAATGTTTGCTGTTTTCCAAACATCGGGCATTGATCCTGTTGAACGGCACTTCTGGTAAATATGGTGCACACTCTTCTGATATATATCCTTGTAGGAATCGTGTCTGGTTGGTCCAGTGGCCTTATGTGAATTAAGCTTGTATAATAAGCTGTATACACCTTCTGTGGTAGCTTGAATATCAGACATAGAGGCGTTTGGTTCTTGATGTGGGTTGGGCAGGTAACTCTTGTTTTCACGTGTGAAAACAGACTGGTATTGCCGATTCAGTATGTTGGCCTTGTCAAAAGCATCTGCATGTAGTTTGTCATGTTCTTTGAAAGTCCCTCACACCACGTTGTTTGTGTCGCGGTGATTCACCACATGATACCTAGAGAACAAAATAGGTCAAGCCTAGGCATGAATCTAGACAAAAAGATACTAGCAACAACATCTAGCTTTCATTATTATCCTCCAAGATTTATTTGAGGACCTGATCAAATAAAACTTGGCCGTCTTTACCGGAAATGCCAGTTAATTAGTTGTTAGGTATTTATGAGGTAGTAAGTCGGCTTGTTCTAAATTAATAATTAATTTTTAAAAACATTAGAGTAAAATCAAATACTATTTACGTTTTATGTATGTGTAATTCAAGATTTCACCCCTTCACTGAAAACAAAATTTTCCAGGAACCAGAAAACGACAATGAGCCGGTTCGTTGTTTTCACTGAAAACTTTCGTTTGCTTTGAAACGCGAACAAGACGACAGTGTTAGAGACCCCCTGGCGAGAATCAGGTTACAAATGATAAATTAATGAATGAAATAATTAAGTTTTGTGTATTTTTATAACCTTGATTCTTTTCGTTTTTTAAATTTCAAGGTAGGTACTAACTCTGTGTTTTTGTGTGTGCATACGCGAATGCTGCAGCAAATCCGAAAATGACACATTTTCCGGTATATCTAATAATTGGGTATATCACTGTTTTATTTTTTTTTTTTTTGCAACTTGTTATATCTTCTGTAAATGCTTTTGTGATAAATTTTACAAATGTATGGCCATCACGTTAATTTTCGGGGAAAAAATATCCGGTAAGAGCCATTAAAATGTTAGGAACCCATGTGTGTATATAGTCCCTCACTATAACAAACAATTCAGGATCAGAGCAAATTGTTCGTTATAATAATGAATTGGGGGGGGGGTAGTGTTTAGATGCACTTCGGTCCAATCTGGATGTTACTTATATCAAGGACTTCATAAATAGGTTCGCTATAGCAGTTTGTGATAGCAAGGGTTTAATATATATGTGTGTGTGTGTGTATATATATATATATATATATATATATATATATATATATATATATATATATATATATATACACACACACATACACAAAATAGTCTTTTCAAATTGCACTGGATGGATCATGAAGATCGTGTTGATCAGGTAAAATCGTATATCTGAAAGAACAACTGACAAACAACAGTGCAAAACTGGTGTGTACTGTAACCAACCCAAGCACCTTCAGTATCTACCTGTTCCTTTCTCTAGGGCACAGTGATACACAGGACGATCACACAAACGAGACAAGAACAAAACAAAAACGTAATTACAGAATTTACGGCTGTTATGCACTTCATTATAAGGCGGTCTCGCTAATAAGATGATATACACTATGGCTCGCATGGACAGTTATATATATATATATATATATATATATATATATATATATATATATATATATATATATATATATATATATATATATATATCAGGGCTGAGCAAATACCATGGCCATGATCGCGCCCGCTTAATATGCAAGTGCAACGAGCCGAATGGAATACGGCGCTCTCATTGGTCGACAGAATATGACGTACTACGCCTACTGATTATCTAATTTTCAGTCAACCAATAAGGGGCCAGAATTCCATTCAGTGCGTTGTAGCTGCATATTAAGCGGGCGCAATCATGACCATGTCGACCGGTAGCGTGGGAAAATGGTCTGGCATTCCTTAAAGGTGTGGTAGTAAGTCAAACTTTGTATAGGCGTAAAAAGTCGAATGCCTGAGCTAAACATCGGTACCAAATTTATTACGCCACGCGATGTGTAGCTCGAAATATCAGCGTCGATTCTTAAATAGGTTGCACCAGAAAGGAGAGAAGTGTCCTCCCTTGTAGTATTATATAGTACATGTATGACTGATAGATAAGTTGTCAGCAACAATACGAGCCCCTGTGATTTTCCCACGCTACCGGTCGACAATGCCATGAACGCGTCCGCTTAATATTCAAGTACAACGAGCTGAATGGAATACGGTCCTCTCTTTGGTCGAACGAAAATGATGTACTACGCCTACTGATAATCTGATTTTCATTCCTGATTCGTCTCCGATGCTGGCCTTAACATGACTGATCTCGTGATTGCTACAACTTTTCATTTAGAGAAACGCCAATGAAAGGTACTATGATCATTATAAATGTACTAAACATTAAAAAAAAATTGGCTCTTAGAACGTGTTTTTTTTAAAGATTTTTTTTAGTAAACTGAACAAAGAATGAGATGATGGTATAACTGATCAAAGAAGGCTGGATTTAATGAGGATTCGTCCCCAATTGCATAAAACTTTATAATCACTCTCTGTTCGAAAACGGACTCATCTGTCATGATAACCGCCACATCTACATATATAACGTAGAAACAGAAGACGTCACTAAACCTGTGACAACATAAACGTATGAATGACGTCACGTCCTAAGTTGGGATGTTTTCAATTATACACGGGCAAATTTTTATGACGTTGAGTTGCTTTGTTTAGAAGATATTGCATTTGTTCTAAAATTTGTTGATCAACCCTCGAATTCACTTGTGCTTTGTGGTAAATATCGTCTTTAATGTGGGGACCCCACCACCACCACACACACACACACAAAAAAAACCAACTAAAATTGAATAAAATGACTTATTAGGACCTTTATTTGTGTTCAAATTAAAGCTGCAATCTCGATGTTTGGGTCATATGAAAATTTAATAACAATTTTTCAAAGTATTCTAAAAAATTGTCTTTTTGGGGTTCGAAAACCGGCATATTTTGTGATAAATACTCATTTAGTACGGACTTGTCCTTTATTTTAATGTAATTTAGTGTAATATTTGTAAAATCTGTGGCTTCCTCTAAATCTCGAAAGAAACATGGAGAAGACGGAGCAGTGGCGTAATGTTCCACGACGTGCATTAAATTGCAAATACCACTCTACTCATATATTGGTTCCACTCTACAGTTGTATAACCTAAATGGGTTGATATTTAAAATAAAATTTAAATATCGGGACATTTGAACTGTTGGATTGTATGTTATCTAAAGAAGAATATATGAATGTTTATATTAGCGTAACTTGGCTTTATTTAAGCGTTTAAAGTGTTCGAGACGATGCGGGTATTTTGCTCCGTATGTTTACTCTAGGGTTCAAATACGAAACTGCGATCAAAATGCAAGCCTAGTTTTAGAAACAAAAAAGTGTATCACATTTTATAAATCAAAGTTTTTTTAAAAAGTTACTTTTCAGATTTTTTGTTCAAATTTCTACAGCAAGCCAAAATAAGGTACATAAAACTCCATACGAGTATAGTTTTGGGAAAATTCGTTTGGCAGAACAGGGACAGGGAAAAACTGCCAAATTGAGGCTATTTTTGAAGCATTTTGGGGGAATAATCATGACTAAAAATATAAAGAAAACATCAGCTTGACTGATAGAGAATTTTAGCTTTAATAGTTGGAGACGTAAGAGAAATAAGAAAAAAAAAAAAAAAAAAGTTATTTGGCAGTTTTCAGTAGAAAATGAACCTCAAGCAGGCGACATGCGTATGGGAAAGTGATTCTTTTTTAAAACTGTGGAGCGTAACCATAACGCACATCCAAATGGAAACAGAGTAGCCCCTGATATGGCATCACATAACGCGCCAGTAGATTGAGGACCTACGTTGTTTTATTAAATTCATCGGTAGAACAGCGAAGACTCTGATATACCGGTGCATTTGCGACAACAGATCTGGTCTACGCTGTTCGCATTTCGATGCGTGTTATAAATGATAGAATATGGTATGTCAAGATGTCCACCTCTTTGGAAGAAAGAAATCTTCAAAAGCAATCCCCAAAAAGCGTAAGGGATGCTTGAGGCATTTTTACTCGGATTTCCTTTGTCTTAGTACCTCGGCATGCAAGCGTCTCGTACAACCATTAGCTTTCGCTGACTACCACGTCACATTTCCAGCTAGACCTCTGCCTCTCAATTGGTTATTTAATGGCGTAATTTGTACCACGGTGACGTCATTTCCCTAACGGTTTGTTGGACCACTCGCACACCCCTCTACTGTGGGGATTGGTTGGTGCTGCGTATAATGGGTAACAAGAACTAAATTTGTGTACTTTGTTCAAAGATGGTGGTTGATAGTTATCTGAAGTCTCTGGTTGAACGAGACTAGTAGATTACTATCAACGACCATCTTTAAGAAAAAGATATTTAAAAACAGCGTACATTTTACCCAACATGCACTCTGCCTATGCGAAGCTACTAAACACACAGTGCAGTTCAGGGGAAGTTTCCAAACTAGCCGTTATGGGAATGACGTCACTGTTCTGCAATTGACATCTCTGACTAACCAATCGGGAGACAGATTTTACTAGTTAGCGGCCTATTAGACCGTAACCCTATTACAACTTTAGCTTAATGAATATGGTGTCGCCAATTTTGTTGGGACAGGTCAGGATATCTGTCATCGGAAGGTATTTTCGCCGGTAATCTCATTGGTCAGTTATAACACGTGACAATCGGAACATTTCTCTGTCATTTCCGTCAAGTCGAGAAATAACCTCGGATGAAGTTGTAGGATTACACATACATTTGATGGGTTTGGTGATTCGCCTCCGACCAAGTGCACCACATATGTTGCGACAGAAAAAGCCGACAATGTTCCCATTGTGACTTTGTCTCCTTCTGCCGCTGTATTGTGCCATGCAAACAAAGTAGTTCCGAATAGCGGCGAATTACATTCGAGGTTTCTTTCTCGACATGACGGAAAAGGCTGAATATGTTCCGACTGAACACATGAGTATAAATGCAATCTGTATGACGTCACTGTGATGTAAGACAACATACAACGACACTTTGGCGTGTACACTTTAACAAACGTTCCCTGACTTGTTTAACTTTAGCATGCTCTGGATGTCTTCAATCTGATTGACTTTCTGTCACTTAGATGATTGTTGGATTTGTACAATATTGTACATCACAGAAAATGTTAAAATGCAGTGTTTAATATACTATCTTCACACTTCTATTTCACTCACCCACTCCCAGGCGATCTATTAAGGTAAAAATCATACAGGTCATGTATGTGTTCAGTATGTCGTTTTTTAGAATTTAATTACACATACCTTTAAATGGAGATTATTCACTTTTTTCTGATACTCATACATCCATATTCTTTTTGGAAGGTCAATATTTACACGCCCCGAGAAACACATACGGTAAAACTCGATGTTAAAGTACGTGGACATTTTTGGACGAGGTCAGCCAAAAGGTGTGATCTTGTACAAACCGGATTGAATGTCGCGCGCTGTGATGTCACAATGAAAGCTACGTATGTTGAAAACAAAATTCGTACTACCCTATGTTGTGACGATTAGACCCGACGTGCCCTTTTCTTGACCCAGTTTAGTACCTGGCCACCATTGTAAAAGTTGATAGCGATCAATAATTTTCCTCTGGAAGTTTCCTGATAACAGTTAAGGTGCAGAGCATTCAATAATCAGGATTGAATAGACTTTGGTTAAACTATATTAGTATTAATTTTGGAACAACAATTAATATTTAATTTAAAATGAGTAAATGCGCCTACATGACCACATTGACGTACACTTTAGATGCAAATTGTGGACCAACCATATTGTTTCATATAAAGCTCCTGAGCTGTCTCTTGTTTTTATGTAAGACAGGGGATCAATCAACCGGCTTATGATATTTGCCTGCCACTTTAGACCGGGTACCAGTGAACCATTCTGTGCGTACTCATGTGATGACCTCGAAATGCGGGTCATGAAGAACATTTGTATTGGTGACACGTGTGGGCTTCCAAACGTGGTATCTATTGTGTAAGATAAATACCAATTTTTTCTCCATGCTTTCCATAGGGAGACGAAACGGGTTCGTGTTAGAATTTCTTGTAAATCTACATATATTTTGTTTCAGAAGTCATGTGTGTACTAATAGAACAATTCATAGCATGCATCTGTTATGAAGCATATAGAAACAAACACAGGGTTACATAATTTCCCAGTTGTTTAAGAAAAATGTCTACCACAAAAAAATGAAAAAAAATAAAATAATGAAACCACTTAGCTTGGGGGGGGGGGGGGAGATGCAATTCGGTTAATTTTTATAGCGAAAATAAAAATAAAAATAACTTTTTCTTCTAATAACATCTAGCAACTCAGAGGAAAAAACCGCAATGATCTTTGTCCATGTTACTGTTGTCACCGGGTGCGTTTGTATCACGTCTGTTCATTGAGTGCGGCTCGGTTAACCGATTTAAACTTTAACAAAACCACAAATGACTCTGAATCGATGCCAAAATAAATAACCTGTTGTACCAATACGATATAAAATAAATAACCTGTTGTACCAATACGATATAAAATAAATAACCTGTTGTACCAATACGATATAAAATAAATAACCTGTTGTACCAAAACGATATAAAAAAAATAACCTGTTGTACCAATACGATATAAAATAAATAACCTGTTGTACCAATACGATATAAAATAAACAAAATGTGATAAGTGTAAGCAGATGTTGTTACTAACGATGTAGCTTTTCTTTATTGATCTGCTCAATGTGTGATTGACAGTATAGCATGCTTCAGTGTTGACACCACTTACAGTTTTTCTATTTATTGACGTATTTAGTTTGGCGCACTGACCAGATATAAAGCTCTGAAAGTAGAACACCAATATAAAAAAGCTTATTTTAAAATCAGAGGAATAAAAATAATGATTTAATTACGAAGAAAACCCACTAGATTTTGAAGAGACTCTTGTAACAGACAGCAGAACAAGAAGCGTTTGAAGGGACTACGATTCAGTTTTGGAGAATCGTGGCCCTGGACTTTCTTTCTATTACTCAGAGAGCTGAGCAAATTAAATTTTAAAAGTCAGAGTATGCGTCCTATGACAGCAAATCAGCAAAAAGGTCGGCCACTATTAAATTTAAAGGACGATATAAACTGAATCAAAGAATTCAACTATTTACAGCCACGCAGCTGCTTTCTGACAGTTCCACTCTTGTTTTGCTGCATCGTCTACATTGGGTATCCAGGTAACATGACACAGCAGGCATTTTTCTATGCTGGGTGACCGTCTGTAAAAACACTGGCAAAACTGGATTAGTCAGATTTAAATTTCGATATTTATTATGGGGACTGCACGAGAAAAGAGTTTGAGCTCGAGGATCAGTGGCGGCGCGAGGGTTCTTTAGTCGCGCCCCTACCCAGGCGCCCAGGGGCAATGTTCATTAGTGGCGCCCCTACTTTGCCACAGAGACCAGTTTTTATGTCAGTTGCCAACCTCCAACCCCCAACCCCCCATCTACGCTCCGGTTACAGCTATTAAAAAAAGGCTCAAGACGGCGCCCCCTCCCCCAATTGCCCCCTCCCGACCCCCCCCTCCCCCGTCGCGCAGCCACAGTCGAGGGTTAGATATTTATTACGGGGATTGCACAAGAAAAGAGTCTGAGCTCGAGAATTGGATATTTATTATGGGGATTGCACGAAAAAAGAGTTTGAGCTCGAGGATTGGTTATTTATTATGGGGATTTCACGATAAAAGAGTTTGAGCTCGAGGATTCAAACTCTTTCCTGTGTGCTCCAAAAAAAATGTTTTCTCGCAGCAAACCATGCATGACCGTTATTCTTTAATCAGTAATTAGTTTTTACTAAGTTACATATCTGGAAAATAGTTTTGATTTGTTTTGTTTTTTATAACACAAAAACAAGTGTACTCAAGCAGCACGTGTGATTCCGATGCACGATGAAGAGTGATAACACAAAATCGCATCCGTCAAACCAACTAAAACTGGCCTGGTAACTAACTATGATAATTTAAACGCCTAGAAAAACGAATATATATTAGTGTGCAAGTTTGCATTGTAGTGAAAGAAAATATTTTCACGCGTTTGCTTTACCTAGTAAGAGTATCACCACAGAGTTATTTTAATGTATCTGGGGAAAAACGTTTTTTTTTTAAAAAAAAGAAACACTGAAAATTTCGCCTACTCTATTGAACAACTCTATAATTTATACAACAGGCGACTTTGTTCCAAGACCAGAATGTTAGTTAATCCTGCTCTTAAGATGACATCATAATTATATTGAGAAAAATTTTAAAATTTTTGGAAATACTATCTTTTTACCCTGTTGTCTATGCCTGAAATTTGAGCAACAAAATATACCAAGTTTTAAACCCCCAATAAGACGGGACTGACAAATATTAATTGTTATAGATTTTATTTTTGACCAGCAACTATACACGGCACTTCTTTTGACCAGCAACTAAAGACGGCACTTCTTTTGACGTCAGATATGTTTTAATATGCCGCTGCAACGTGCCTTGTAATTTTGATGCTTGATAAATATACTTTCTTCAAAACATCTTTGATTACTATTCTAAAGAAATGTTTGATTTGGTTTGGTTTGGTTTGGTTCGGTATTTTTACGGCACAGCAATACTATCAAGGTTGTATCGTGCCGAGGCAAGCAGAGTAAAGTGTCTAGGCCAAGGACACACCTCGGTAGCTGATCTGAGCTGATTCTATGAGGGGGAGGGGAGCGGGGAGGGGGTCGAACCCGCACTCTACTGTTCACGAGTCTAACTCTTTAATAACTTCAGACACCGCGGCTTTTTTTATTGAAAGAGTCATAATTTAATTTGCAATGTAGTATCTTTGAAGTAAAGACGTTTTTTAACTATGTAAATTTGGTTGCCTCTGAATTGAAAATTTACATAGAAATACAAATTTGACTCTTTTGTTCTCAGATTCATATGACCTATAGAACAAGCAAATTTTACCTAAGGCGAACCTTTTGGTTATACATACATAAAAAATGCGTGTCCTATATGTTTAAGAGATGAGAGATGTCATGATTATTCAGTAGTAACAAATTATAAAATCTCTAAATGCCAATAAAATCTATCAACATTTTCAAATATTTAATTTGCTCAAATTTGAATGCCAGTTATCATGAAAACACATTTAGTGTTAAGCATCGAGAATGAGAGGTATAGAGAAAGCTCAATATTTTCAATATATTTCACCTGCAACCTGAAGATGGCACTCGTTTGTTTCTTTGTTGTTTCCTTAACCTCAAATACACTCTGATCCGCAGAGGAATTGGCACGCCTCCTTCACAACAAATGCAATAATTATTTGGTAAGAAACACGTATAAATTATAATACAAGGAAACTTTCTGAGGTTAAAAATTAATTATTTTACATATTTAACTTTAAATGTTAACTTTTGATCTTATAGATTCATGTTTTCCTCGCTGAAACGTAACTTCCTGTCACGGCAGTTACGTGCTGATCCGGTGTTGTAGCGTGTCATGTTGGAATTGCGATAAGCAAGTGCTATCCATCTGTTCATAACATCTGCAAACTCTGTTTTATTTTATTTTTATGTTTTTTTCAAGTGCGCTGGGTATTTAGCTACGTATTATTTTCTGTTTAGACATTGTTTAACTATGAAAAATTGCTAGCCCTTGTATTCACAATTTAATACTAAAATATGCAATTTTGCTATATTTTCTCCAGATTTAAAAAACAACTCTGGCCTTGGGCGAAAAAAATGGACGAATGGCTTATCTAGATCTGTTGTAGAAATTAGAAAGATAACGTCGCGACAACAACAACAAAATATTGAGACACATTCTGAATTTGTAAATGCCGATAGGATTCATTACTTTGTGAGAATTATCACCAAGTTGTCTTTGCTGCAGATGTCATTTATCAACAAATGCATATCCGCTTGAACGCTCCCAAATAAGACTGGTCAGGCAGATATCTTGAATTATAATGAGCAATGAAGATGTCTGTCTTCTTAACATCTGCAATCACTATCTTTGAAGAATAAGTTCTAATACAGACAGTTATTGTAACATTGCTTAATTCTGGAAACAAAATTATTGCTCTGATACTGATAGTGTAAGACTGAAATACAACTTGTACTAGTTTTTCTCTACATCGATATCACTCAAATGACAAGTAGCTCTGATATTGATAGTGTAAGACTGAAATACAACTTGTACTAGTTTTTCTCTACATCGATATCACTCAAATGACAAGTAGCTCTGATATTGATAGTGTAAGACTGAAATACAACTTTTACTAGTTTTTCTCTACATCGAAATCACTCAAATGACAAGTAGCTCTGGCTTTGGTCAAGTAAAGTTTGTACAGCATATTATAAGACAATGAATGGTTTATCTGTTGGACAAGTAAAGCTGGTACTGTTATGTATATTGAATTTATAATATGTGTCCACGAGGTTAATTGTACTTTAGTTAATTTGTAAATAACATGTTTACTGCATTTGAGGTCAAGGTCAGACTTGTTTACATAGCAGTTAGTATTTAGATTGGAATTTTCCATACCTTGACATGAGAAAAGTCAGGTACACAAGTAAATCTCCATTAGAGTTACTCATATTATAGAATATTCTGTCAGGTGACTTATCCTTATATTTATACAGGTTTGGTAGACAAGATTTAATTCCTATTCAAAACTTTATGTCATTAAGATGAGTCTATTAGGGAATTATTTATTTTAAAGATTCATTGGAATTACCAAAAGTGCTCATTCTCATTTTGGATTAATACTCGACTTTGGGATTTATGTGAATTTATTCAAAAAGATATTCTGGATTACATCATTCAGGCATATCAGGACATTCAAGACCACTGACACATCGGAATATTCAAGACTACTAGCACATTAGGACATTCAAGGCTACTGGAATTCATTCGGAACATTCTATATTTAGGACTTGTAGTTAGGACACTTAGGATTATTGAATTATTTGGATTTTAATTCACGTTACTGTAAGTGTCTTTTGAATTTTCACTTTAATTGTCTAGAAATAAATTGCTTGTTGATTTTACTTACATTGTTGGTTTCACTTTCTTTCTGTTACATTATTTTAAGACCTAGAGTCGTAACAGTACATTATATTATAAAGGGATGAATGGCTTATCTGTTGTATGCATTAGAAAAGTTCAGATTTTACTTAAATTATCAACAACACCAACCCAGTTTTTAGTCCTGAAAGAAGAAATGGCAGAAAAAGACAAATACTTTGGATTATGATTTTGGGGCCTTTATATAGGAATGTTATACTTTCTTTTACGTCAAATATATCTATGATCTTCCGTTGTAAATTCAGTTTTAAGAACTGAGACAAACAATGGATACCCTTCTTTTTACGACCTATAAATAGAGAAGTTTATATTCGGTATTACAATGACTTTAGATATTGATTGCCCCACAAATACAAATCTTAATAAAAATCTTAGTTAAAAAGTTAATCTTTGTTGTAACAAACTGATATCATCGTTCGTTAAATATGTCACTGTATCCTTTTTTTATTCATATTATCAAAGCTTGGACAAGCATTCATTCCTCGCACATACATACGCGCTTACACACACAGACACACACACACACATATATATTAATCATAGGATTCGGTGATGTACGTGATTTATAATGTATGTGACATTAGAGTCGTTCAGTTAAAATTAAAAGACCAAGTTTAGTATTTCAAATACCGACAAAATGTGTCATTATTTTGAACAATTCTTTCTGTTTCAGATTTAAATGATAGTTATTGTGAGATAAATATCAATATCAATTGACTACATTTTTGACTGACAACCTGTAGGTGGCACTATTTTGACGTCAATAATGTACTTATCAGCAGCGTGCCTTGTTTGAATTTGCCTATCTTCCTAGCATGTGCAATTGTTGTTTTTTCGTAAGAACAAGTTACATTTAAAGTTACAATAATTTTTCGCAAAGAAAGACATTTCTGAGCTCTGGAATTTTGTTTGTCGTAGATTTCACGCGGTAACATTGAAATGAAATGGTACAATTGCTGCCTCAGATTCCTGTATCGTTTTTACAAGTAGCAACTCTGGCCTTGGACGAAACGTTTATTAATGCTGTCAAGGAATAAATGCCTCGTCTGTCATGGGCGCCACAATAGATGACGCAATAAATACGTAATGGAGATAAATTTGGAATTTTAAATATCAACAGGATCGTTTTACATTGCACTACATTATTTTCCTGTTATCATCAACAATTGAAAAGAAACTCAATTTAAAGCCAAAGAAGACAGGACAAAAATCAGTATTGTAGACTATATCTTTCACGTGTAACCTCTAGGACTCGATACGCCTGTCGTCATAACATACTGCAATGACATTTTTCATGGTTTGTGGTTTTGTGGATTTTTCAGTATATGATAGCCTATACATGGAGGCCAGTATATTTGGTGGAAGAAGAACCCGGGAAACCCTCGGGAAGAACATCAGACTTAGGGGAAGCTACTGGCAAGCTTTCTCACATACCCACGCTGGCTGAACCTGAGACTCGAACCTACGACATATCTGAGATGTCAGTGATCGGTAAAGGCGAGCGCCTTAGACCACTCGGCCACCCGGAGCCCCTTTGCTCTTTTTTAAGAAACGGCTTCTAACACAAGGCAGTATTAAGGCTTGAATAGACTGGTTTAGAACCATAAATTTAACATTAAAATTTGAACTCTTATGTTGAAGATTCGTATTATCTCTAGCTGGACGAGCAGCTCTGGCCGTTAGATTTGTATTTTATAAGAGCGGATAACCCATTCCTTGCACAAACAGTTACTCATACGATTTAGTGATATATAGGGGTTTATAAAAAAAGAAGCATCAGAAAATATGACGTCATTCAGTTTAAATGAAAATAACAGTTTAGGTATTTCAAATACTGATAAAATGTGTAATTATTTTTGAAGACTCATTCTGTTTTATTTTTGAATGACAGTCATCAGTGTTGTATTGATGGCTATCATTCAGATTTGAAACAGAGTGAGTCTTCATAATAATTATATATTTTATCAGTATTTGAAACCTTAAACTTTTATTTTCATTTTAAATGAATAAAGTCATCTACTCTGAAACAAATACCAATACTATGGACTATATATTTGACCAAAAATCTGATGGTGGCTCTATTTTTGAATTTTTCTGATAGATGAATATACTTCGCTTCATAATATCTGCAATGATTTTTTGTAAAAAAATTATTATTAATGCATATATTATCGTAAAGTAAGAAATGGTTTAAAGTTGAAAAATTCACTGCAAAAATAAAATAAAATAACCATATTATTTACAAGTGCCCATGGGAAAAGAGGTGGGTTAATCATACCGTCAAAGGATTCATGTCCCATCTATATGAGTGATTAGAAAATATTATGTCAGGAATATTCGACATTAAGAAAATTATCAAGTTTTAAATACGAATAAAACTTATTATATTCAAATATGAATGGCTGCCATCATCGAAACAAATCCAGTTTAAGCATCAAAGAAGACGGGACAGATAAATATCAATATATTCTATATATTTTAATCTATAACCTGTAAGTCACGCATTTTTGGACGTCAAAAACCTCAGTGTTCTAAGCGAAAATGACAGTTTTAGCACAGAATGACGACAATGCTGTGCCATTCAGTACATTATTACAATGTCAGTGTTTATAGAACATATTTTCAAATTTATCAAATATGTCTCAAAATGAAAATATCATTTAATACATTCTTTGTCATATAAATTTGTTGACAATAAGTAATTCATAATAAACTACAGTAAACTAAGACGATAAATGGTTAAACACTTTATATATCACTTCTTACCTCTTGACATCTCGTTCAATATCTTTTACATGTTCCGTTTGATATTAACATCTCGTTCAATATTCTTTTACATGTTCCATTTGATATTGACATCTCGTTCAATATTCTTTTATATGTTCCGTTTGATATTGAAATCTCGTTCGATATTCCTTTACATGTTCCGTTTGATATTGACATCTCGTTTAATATTCTTCTACATGTTCGTTTGATATTTGTCGCTTTTGTCTCTTATTAGTTAGTCGATAAGGCTTCCAATATTAATTTATTTACAGTTATAAAAACGTAACATTTAATTTTCTAGTCCCCCAACCCCCTTTTTCTTTTCTCTTTTTTCTCTCCAAGCTATCATCTCAAAGCAGTGTGGCACCGCGTCGGTTTTCAATTGTTGCATGAATCTATATCTATATTTTGCAAAATGTTTAGAAAGATTTTAAAATAATTTATCGCTTCAAAAAAAATTGAAAACATGCAATACTCACATAGCTCCTAACCATATTTCCATCTCTCTCCCTCTCTCTCTCTCTCTCTCTCTCTCTCTCTCTCTCTCTCTCTCTCTCTCTCTCTCTCTCTCTCTCTCTCTCCATTACAAAGAAGAATAAGACGAATCTTTATCAGAGATTGATCTCAGGTTCTGGTCATATGCTCAACTTGTTCTATCCTGACGTCATACTCGAAAGTAACGGAGCTTTAGTCAAGGTAGGTGATGCAGTTGTTCATTTTGGACATTTATCACCCTGCATAAACGTAGGCACTAAATAAGGAGGGACAAACGTATCCCAAAAATGTGGAGTTTTTATTTATTGGTTCACAAAATGCATTATATATTTTAGATATTGAAGATTTTCTCCATATTTGAGCGTTAAAAACTTCACTTCCATTGCCTTAGATTCATACAATCGCCCACTAGACGGACAACTCTAGTCTTGGATTTTTTAAAAAAATGTCGATTGATCATGCAATAACAAGACTCAGTGTCGATATTGACGCTATCGGTCGCCAAAATCGCCAAAGGCGTTCAAAATATTGAGGCAGCAACTCATTTTTAATAATAACAATACATTTGGCGCTTGTAAATTTGAACATTTGTCCTGTTGTTCCTGATTATTAGAGGACGTAAGTAGTTATGCTACAAGTACTTGAGTACCCGAGTACGAGTCAAGAACATCTTAGACTCGAATACAAAGTTGGGACTCGAGTACCCGAGTACGAGTCAAGCACAGCTTAGACTCCAATACAAAGTTGGGACTTGAGTACCCGAGTACGAGTCAAGCATATCTTAGACTCGAATACAAAGTTGGGACTCGAGTACGAGTCAAGCACATCTTAGACTCGAATACAAAGTTGGGACTCGAGTATCTGAGTACGAGTCAAGCACAGTTTATGCTCCAATACAAAGTTGGGATTCGAGTAATCGAGTACGAGTCAAGTACATCTTAGACTCCAATACAAAGTTGGGACTCGAGTATCCGAGTACGAGTCAAGCACATCTTAGACTCGAATACAAAGTTGGGGCTCGAGTACCCGAGTACGAGTCAAGTACATTTTAGACTCGAATACAAAGTTGGGACTCGAGTACTGAATTAAAAGAGCACACAACTCCCACTGACTATTTAGAAGACGTGTTATTGCGATTTTCTTAATATTTAAGTTAAATCTGCCTTAATGTGACCGATGTAGCTCTTATCCTTTCATATATACTACGCATATGTGAGGTCTGTACACAATACTGTTTTAGAAACACAAGGGAGAAGGCTTTCACACGACCTGCTTTTAATCGAATGATTTCGAAACTATACTACGTGTGGTTTGATAAACCCTGTTCCGATGTTTAGCTCAAATATTCCACTTTTCATGCCACCAGCGCAGTCCACTTACTTTTCTACCACTGAAAACTGCCCAATCCATTTTCCTTCAAAAAAGCCAGATAAGTGCTGGCTAGCCAAGATGATGCAGTGAGCTGAATGGAATACTGCATCCTGATTGGTGAACCTAAATTAACGGACA
The DNA here is from genome assembly GCA_029931535.1 of Margaritifera margaritifera. Classification (NCBI taxonomy): domain Eukaryota; kingdom Metazoa; phylum Mollusca; class Bivalvia; order Unionida; family Margaritiferidae; genus Margaritifera; species Margaritifera margaritifera. Next base: position 4,068,027 of record JAQPZY010001577.1, read on the forward strand.
GTCGGAATTTTTTTTTGGCGATGTTTGTAATTGATGTGCAGATTTTAGTTTGCACATACTTTATCTATGAGTAAACTCTGTGTTTCTTATTGATAAAATATATGCGAATGTTTTTGTATTCGACTTTTCAAAACTGAATGGGATGAGGCGGGTGGTGATGCGGTGGGTGGTGATGCGGTGGGTGGGTTGAGGAGGAATGTTCTGTGACCTGACTAGAGATAGTGCTGTCGCCGAACCCGTTGTAGCCCTAAACGCCAGAGCGGCCTCTTTAATAGATTTGATTTATTAGATACGGGTATTTTTAGGCTGCTTTTATTTCATGAAGCAAGAGAGCACTTCCATATTGGACTGTTTATCCCAGCTTCATGTAAGAAAGGTTGACTGTAATAGCAAAAAGTTGTATCTTGCACGTACAATTGTAAAAAGAACAGTGTACCCGACAATAATTTATTTGTATCTATTATATTATGACCGATTTCTCTGCATGAGTCGTTAAGGGGGGTGAGGGTGATCTACCGAATCGTGCCAACAGCGGTTCTGGAAGAAGAAAGAAGTAAAAAATAAAAAGAAAGGCTTGATGAAAAAAATAATAATAAATTGCTTCTAATAATTTATCTTATCTGCTCCTGCAACATCCTTCTCAAGTCACTGATGGATTTTACCAGTAGTGCCTGCTCAGACACATCGGTCACTTTGTAGGTTTGACTGGCAAGACGGGGTGGGGGTCCCATAAAAATCCCAGTTGTGGAAATTTTTATTTTGAATGCTAGCAGCGACCAAAAGAGAGTTGTCAAACATGTTGTAGTTAGATTTATCCAGCGATCATAATTACTTTCGCAAAGTATACCAGAAACTCATTGATGCCCAGATAGATATAAATGCATTGTATCGTATGTGCGAAATTCTAAGTGACTACTGACCAATCTTGTGGAGATATCGCTAAATATTACGTTCTCCTTGGAGGGTACAACTAATTATCTACAAATGTGTGTTATAGTGATCACAAACACTTTGTATATACAGTCATGAAATCCGACGGATATGTTCACATTTAAAATTACCACAGGCAGAAGGAACATGTGGGTAAAAACGACATGCATGTACTTTAAAAAAAATAAAAATATAATTTATAATCTTTAATTTTGTACTTATTTTTGATCTTTTACTTTTATTTTTTCCCCTTTTAATTTTTTTTTTTTTTTGCATTGACGTGTAGCATAGTTTAATCGACACTGTTGCATGAATGTTCACGAAACTTTATGTATGCATTCACCTCTGTCACTTACGTTAGCACCCATAAAAAGTAAATTGTGGTTGCAACGACCAACTTTTCTTGCTAAATTGGTTATGCTTAATTTGTGCATTATAAACCGGTGAATCAAGCGAGTCAATGCATTAATTTCCTATTGGTTCATTCTTAGCACAGACCTTCAAATTTGTGTCGATTATAAGCGAAGAGAAGAGAAAATTATTAAATTTGGATTTTCATGGATGAGTAGTAACAAAACTGTTTCATGCAATTTCACACGCGTCATTTCTTGGTACATTTCTAAAGAACGAATGATATTCTTGCTTGCCTTAGTCTATAGTTACTGCCGACTGCAAGTGTAACGTATTTTCCAGTTGTATAAATGAAATCAGGGTCGACTCCATTTCTTTAGAATATAACTTGCAGAAATTATTAATTTAGCATTAAATAAAAAGTATTTACATGTATGACTTTTTAAAGAAAAAAAAATTAGAAAGAGGAATGTTATTAAAAATAATACTTGTAGTCATTATTTGATGGATGAAGACTATAGTTTAATGTAAGCAAGATCCGAAACAAAAACAACTCCAAGGTGCAGTACTTATCCGGTACACAAACTGATCAAACATGTATATTTCTTTATGCCGAAATTTAACGACTACTTGGAAACTTCTAGCGACAACATAGACAGACTACGCGCCAAAGGTATCAGAAAATTATGTCATGTAAAATCAATAGAAAGACGTTTTGAAGTTGTCAAATACCGATCATATTAACAAAGTCTGTAATGATTCATCCTGCTGTCTATGCTTTGAATTTGAGTGACAATTATCAACAATACAAATCCAATTTCAAGACCCCAAAGAAGAAGGGAGGATGAAAATCAATCCATGGATTATACTTTTCTAACCTACAACTTTAGGTGCCACTGTTATGACGTCAAATTTAGGTTCCGATCCGCCACTTAAACGTGTCTTTTTCGAATTGTGATGAACAGAATTGACATTACCCCCAGCCGAATGGATTTATACTGTTTACGTCAAGAAAAGATCGATTATACGTACGTAAGGCTTTACCTTGACAGAATTAAATAGTTTCAGCTAAACTTTTGATTATGGAACAGTGCCAACATTTGTGTGACAAAATATAAACATTCCAGTCTGAAAGAATGCTTCTAAAAAGAAATATCTCAATTTCTGTATTTCAAAAACTTGTATTTGAAGTTTATAGAACCATTAGGAATCCGGTATTTCTCTTCATGTGAATGACTTGATATTCGTTATGAAACTGTTAACAAGTAAAAAATAGTAAGTACATTAAAATAAGTGTTCACACACATAAATCTTTTTCTTTTTTTTAAATTAAGAATTTAAAATCACGATGATGTCAAAGGTTTCATGGTTTCGTTTCGAGATTAAACAATATTTGTAAACCTCATAGTTCCCGGTTTTATCGTTGGATTTTTAAATTTACTACCTATGTAACAGGAGATTTCATACTGACAGGTTATGCTGAAAATAGGGATCAGTCATAGTTTGCTGTGTGTCAGGGCCTGGTTCCCGGCCCGTCTGCAGTTATCGTGACAAAGAACGTCTGTAGTTACCGTGATAAAGAACGATCGGGGACCAGGATATGTACCCTGGGTTGCGGTAGCCAAAAAGAACGGCAGGGAACTAGTTTATGTGTTGGGTTACTGAACAATCAGAATGTCCTGGGCTATTTCTGCGAGGCAAAAATATTCCTCAGATGTATGTCGGCGCAGTAATTTACAGAAGAATCATACATTTTATTCGCCGGAAATGTCTTCACAGAAAAGAAAAGAAAAGCAATCTATTTGTACCACCTCGGCTATTTCTACGATTGGATTGACCGTAGGATTAACCGAGAAGTTGCGAATGAAAAATAATTCGATGTATTCGCAACTCCTCGATCAATCCTTGTTTCGTAAATAACCGAGGTGGTCCGAATGGCAGCTATCGACATACATTCGAAGTATGATCCGTAGGATTGACCTCGAAGTTGCGAATGGTTACTAAAAACATACAGGGGACCAGTCTATATGCCCGGCCTGTGTGCAACGCTTGCTTGAGCAACAGCAAAGAGTTGTAAGTCCAATGGTTCAAAATCTATTCCGAGTGGTCTGACAAATGTTGGCAGACAGTAAACGGTGTGTAATCGCTATTCTGTCAAGTATCGAACAACGGTCCTATAATCATACGTACAACACTCAATCAACACAAGAAATTCCGATGTTTGAGTTCATCAGACGTCACAAAAGTGCAAGCTTATAACATTTCTTTTCTTCCTTGCCTTAATGTATCTGTGTCTATATATCTTCTTCTCCTCTTAACATTTATTTCATCTCTTATTTATCTACCGGAATATATTTTGATTTTTTTTAAGCTAGACGTTTTTGTATTTGAAATCTTCCTTACAGTTTTTATTCATGTTGAAATCTTTTTGTGAGCATTTTGCAAGTTTAGGAAGAGGACTCAAATGAGGTAGCTAACTGTGTACAATCCCACATCCTATTATGTAAATATTGATTTTTTTAAAAAAAATATGCATAAAACAAAACAAACAAAAATTTACTTTTTCTGCTACAACAAGTGGAAGGAAAAATAGATTTTTCCAATACGAGAAATGCCGGAAAGAGTGACTCACTCCAACTTGGCAATAACCGGAGAGCGATTTATTTATTTCTATTTTAAAATATATTAGTCCCTGTTTACAATATGACAGTGTCATATGAATGTATTGAAGCATCAAATTATGTCAGATTTTCTCTCTCATCGATTAAAAGTGTGTGTGTGTGTGTGTGTTTACAGACATATGAGATCACTGGGGCTTTAAATTCGTTGGGTCGATGGGTGGTGCTGGGGGTGGTGGTGGTGTTTTTGACGAAATCTAATATAAACCTGATATAAAACAGAATATAATAGCCGCTACGAATAAAAGTGAATTTGCTGTATTGAATCATATATATATATATATATATATATATATATATATATATATATATATATATATATATATATATATATATATGTATCAGTGTGTGTGTGTGAGAGAGTTTTGTGACCGAATTCAAAATTTATGGTCTTCTATAACTTTGCTGTTAGTAAATTATATCAATATAGGCATTATTGTCTCTTGTGTGCTTCTAAATACGTACAAAATGTGGGCGCTATTGCCTCGTGTGTACTTATAAACACATTAAAAAATAAACATATATTGAAACGCTTTAGTGATGGTTCTTAATTGTAGATTTTGAATCCGAGTTCGTTCTTTGTGCTCAGACAGTTTGCATTAATATAAAGTTAGGCATCTAAATCGCGAAACTTCTCAACTCGAGTGCACAATAAAACTCGGATTTGGGTAGCTTACAATAAGCAAACTAATTTAAATGCAAAAGATTTTTTAAAATAGAAAAACATTTTGACACAGGTATCTGATAAATATGCATAGTTTATTTTGTTAAAAATGTGCAAATATAAAACCTGTAAGTGAGACAATTCTGAGTTTAAGTATGCATTCAAGCTGAGAAGCTTCGTGAAATTCAGGTCTCTGTTGAGAAAATAAACACGATAGCATTAACCCACTTATATGGTTTAAATTTGTCAATGAAGTTTGGACAAATGTTGGCATTAGTCCAGTATGCGACAAATTTGTGAAAAAGGTATGTTAGAAAGGGGAAGAAATGAAATACGTTTACGTACTTCCTGATCATTACCACAGAGTTGTACTACAGTTTTTAACATTATATTGTCTCATATTGTACAAAATGGAAATTCACAAGGAAAGCGGCAAATATTCGATGCCGCATTTACTTTTATATCAGACATGTTTAAAATCCATCATATATGTTAACATAAAAGGGATATTAAAGAATAAAAAGCTACACAGTTGACCTCTTGTATTTAAAACCAAAAAATCTTCTGTTTAGAGTCTATTGATAGGCGAAATGCATCCCCCTTTGGAAACGTTATTTATCTTCTCACCTATTTGAGGGCTTTTTCTCCCACTTACTGACAGTCAGTCGTGGCCATATGTAAATATATCGACTCATCAGTTTACATTGGTTTATTTTTTCTATAATCGATTGCAATTTTACGACTAAATGCAATTCCATCCTGAATGAATCTGACGTAAAGAAGTCGATACATTATTTTGTTAAAGTTAAACTGAGGTTTATATTTTTTGATTATCATAGTCTTAATCTATTTTGTGTTGATGTATTGCACTGTTATCAATTGTCACCATTATTTACAAATACTTTTCGGCATAAAGGTCTACTTGATTTTACGACCAGTGACGTCATCATTGCCGTTATTGTTGCCGTTGTTGACGTCAACAAAAGTTGGCTCTTAGTGTTTAGGTCTGTTTCACAGACACACTTTGATTATTATGAAATCCCATTTCCGTTCAAGAATGGACTCAGTATTTGAAAGAACTATATTAACTCCAGTTATGAAAACACTGATCGAATAGACTTTGAAAACCAAAAGTATTTATAATAATAATTTGTTAGGTTATCCTTTTACTTGTATAGATGTGAACGATAATATCAGGTTGCTAAAATAGTAAGCAAGCGGGAATATACCTTATTTAAAATAAGCTACGAAAATATGGCTCCAGTGTGTTGACTCTGCCTATCGTTAAACTGTTCAATAAGATTCTTAAACAATAAACTTGTATAAGGTATGCAATGTATCCTTGATATCAGCTATCGATAAGATTGGTGATATGAGTGTATCCTTGATATCAGCTATGGATAAGATTGGTGATATGAGTGTATCCTTGATATAAGCTATGGACAAGATTAGTGATATGAGTGTATCCTTGATATCAGCTATGGATAAGATTGGTGATATGAGTGTATCCTTGATATCAGCTATGGATAAGATTGGTGATATGAGTGTATCCTTGATATAAGCTATGGATAAGATTGGTGATATGAGTGTATCCTTGATATCAGCTATGGATAAGATTGGTGATATGAATGTATCCTTGATATCAGCTATGGATAAGATTGGTGATATGAGTTAACTGAGAAACTACAGAGGCATAGATTTATAAAATTGCCTTAGCAAACTGTTCACATCCATGCTTCGGAAACGCTTATCAAGCTATTTAAAAAATAACGAAATATCAAAACTGCAAGCGGGATCCAGAACTAGCTTTAAAGCAATAGACTATATCTATACAATCAAAAATATAGGAAACAAATATGTATACCAGTCAATACTTGCTGCTTTCATTGACTTCCCGAAAGTATTAGACTCTGTTTTTAGATCATCATTTTAATTAAGATTATCAGTCAATAGGGGTTACAGTTTGAAGTATTATATATATATATATATATATATATATATATATATATATATATATATATATATATATATATATATATATATATATATATATATATATATATATTGTTTGATTCTAAGATAAGACCTATTCTTACATACTGTGCTGAGATTTGGATATGTGATTTTAAAGTTGATAGTGTACATTTTGACAATTATCAATCTGAACAATTAAATAATAAATGTCGTAATCATTCTTTAGGCGTACATCGAAAAGCATCGAATTTATCAGCAAGAAGCCAACTAGGTGGATTTCCTATCTTGAATATCATCACACAACATTAAAATATTTTTGCAAGTGCTGTATGCTTGTTATTACACGACCAATCATGTCTTTTTTTTAAAATCCCGAGTATGAGTTAGAAAACGGAAGAAGAAATCTTATTAGACAACTCATATTTTTGGTATATCACCATCAGAAATCAAAATTACAAGTTGGACAAGTCAAACTAGGAATACAGTTAGCTAACACTAATATAGAATTTTGTTGTACACATAATAAATAATGACAAAAATGTACATTATCTGAATTCAACAGTTTTATGATAGATAATACAATGTATAAATATGTCTTGAGTTCACCATGAAAGCAACAATGTCTGTATCAAGAGGTAATACCTATTTCTTTACAAGTTTGGACGAGATAAAAATGTGGTTAAAGCTAGTTGTTTTACCAAATAACATCAACAAGAATAAAATTTTGATTTGTTGATTTCAAACATCAAAAATTATATCCGGCAATGCTTTATAAAAGATGCAGATTTACAGATTACATTTAATGGTGATAACATTGAAATAAGCCGTACCCACCATGATAGTAAGATGATTATAACGGTATGATATGAGGAAGGAATAAATTACGTATTTGATGTGAGTAGATATAAAAATTTGCATTCGGCAAAATTTACAGTAAAACATACAATCTAGCTAACATCGCATGGTCAATCTAAAATAATTAAATAAAAACAGAGACAAAATTTATAAAGAACAAAGTTAGATATAAAACATCACACGATAACTCTCTACATGAAACAGTTGTATTAAAACCAACCATAGGAATGGCAAAGTTTGACATAAATCTGAAATCATTCGTATGTTTGAACGGACTGAAGAAAGAAAAATAAATTTGCAAATTGCTGAAAATAAAAGTACACGTTGTAGAGAATATTCTTTTTTCTTGTTGATAACACCTAAGGACAGTTTATCAAGCATGAAGTATTTTCTGAATGCTTTCATACTGTAGCGTACTATCGGGGAGGGGGGGGGGGGGAGGGGGCGGACGGGGTGGTCGCCCCAGGCGCCAAAGGTCTTGGGGCGCCAAAACAGCTGATAAAAATTCGAGCCTCGTATTCTGGCACTTTGGGCCATCATCGTCGCCACGGGCGCCATTTACCCTCAGTACGCTACTCCTTTCATACCGTTTGAAATGACTGATAATGAACAGTATTTAAGACATTTTTACAACTATGAAAGTTCAGTTGTTTACACAAATATCACTCACTTCAAGGTAAAAGATCTTTCTTTTTCAGCAGATATAATGAATATAGTTCGTTCCTTTTCTCTATAAATCAGAGCAAGAATATATATATCTATATATATATATATATATATATATATATATATATAGATATATATATATATATATATATATATATTCCCCACGTTAATTGAGGACCGCGAATTTTGTATTAAAAAAAAACAACCCACCACCATCGCCACTTAAAATTAAATCGGTCGGTCCCTAAATAAGGCGATTATGATACGCACCGAAGAAACTAGGGGAGTGATACGTGTGATTAAAATGTCTGGTGTGAATGCCAACCGTGAGATGGGCACTTGGATACATACTGAAAATAAACCATTCAGGTGTGAACTATGTGATGAAATATTTGTTGAGAGTGCAGTTCTGAAGGTTCACATGAGGACACATACCAAAAACAAACCATTCAAATGTGAAGTATGTGATAAAATGTTTGGCGAAAGTGAAACTTTGAAGGTGCACATGAGGATCCATACTGGAGAAAAACCATTCAAATGTGAAGTATGTGATAAAATGTTTAGTGTGAGTGGAAGTTTAAAGAAGCACACGAGGATTCATACTAGAGAAAAACCATTCAAGTGTGAAGTATGTGATAAAATGTTTTCTGAGAATGCCAAGTTGAAGATGCACGTGAGGATACATACCGGGGACAAACCATTCAAATGTGACATTTGTTATAAAATGTTTATTTCGAGTGGAAGTTTGAAGAAGCATATGAGGATACATACTGAGAAAAAAACATTCAAGTGTGAAGTATGCAATAAAATGTTTACAGAGAGTTGGCATTTGAAGAAGCACATAAGGATACATACGGAAGAAAAACCATTCAAATGTGGAGTTTGTGATAAAATGTTTGGTAAGAGTGACATGTTGAAGGTGCACATGAGGATACATACTGGTGAAAAACCATTCATATGCATCGTATGCAATAAACTGTTTGGTTATAGATCAAGCATGAATCGACACATGAGGTTACATACTTCAAAGAAACCATGCAAATGTAAAATATGTGATAAAATGTTTGGTAGGAATTCAGACTTGAAGGTGCACATGAGGATACATAGTGGAGAAAACGTATTCAAACGTGAAGATTGTGATAAAGTGATTGGTGAGAGTGGGATTTGATGAAGCACAGAAGGAGACATATTGGAGAGAAACCATTCAAGTGTGAAGTTTTCAATAAAACATTTATTCAGATTAAAAGGTCTTAATGTGCCCCTGAAAATACAAACATTGAAATGTTTACAGAACTACTGTTCATGACATACATTTCTTGGAATCCTCGCTTAGACTCAATACATTTGTCCCGTATATAAAAGACACTTGTTTAAAGTGAACAGAGGACACAAATTTTGTTCCAAATGTTATGTTTTTACTGTATACTTCATAAAGGGGCATTTTCACAAAGTAATGATATTTATTATATATCTCATAATGAGATATAGAAATATATCAGTGGGAGAAACATGATATCGTCACAGTGGAGATACCACTTTTATCTCCACAGTGGAGAGACCACTTTTGTCTCCACAGTAGCGATATCACTTTTATCTCCACAGTGGCGATATCACTTTTGGAACTACTTTCTTTTCCCATATAGGAAATATAACTGCCTTATGTATGTTATTCAAACCTATATTTCGGCATAAATTTATCTTCTTCTGCTCTCTCTCTCTCTCTCTCTCTCTCTCTCTCTCTCTCTCTCTCTCTCTCTCTCTCTCTCTCTCTCTCTCTCAGGATGAACAGATCTTAAACTGTTTTCAAGACTGCAAACCCTCTAGTATACATTTTTGTAATCCATGGGGGGCACCATCAAGAAATGCCTAAAAACAAACTCCAAAAAATAAATAGCAGGCTCCAAGTATTAATATTTTTTATTATTAGTTTTCCACATGAATGATGCAAATTGTCAGTGACTGAATTTTCATGACCGGTTGCTATTCAGTATTCTGTGTCACCCATACAGTATTGTATACCTGTTTACACTGGATGACAAATGGTACGTATTTTAACAAGAAACTCTTGACTAAATATAGTAATAACATTTTTTAAGTAGCGATCTTAACTCTCATCACAATCAATACTGGATTAAACCATAGGCTAATAAGGCTATAGCCTTAGGCCCTCGTATTTTGTAGTCCCTCCTTTAGGCCCTCAATTCCAATATGTAATACATACCTATGCCCTTCCCTCCTATTTTCCTTAGACTCCTTATAACTTTAATCCAGCCCTGTTCACAATCATAATCATGTTTGAAAACAATGGAGAAATTGGGCATTGATGAGTGTTGATTGCAAACTGAAATTAAGTGGGAATCAAAATTTGGGTGCAGTGTCTATTGCCGGACAAGACTGCAAGCTTGCCAAGGCCACACAAAAATTCACGTTTTAATGCAGAAATAAACCAGGGGAAAAAAGAACCCAAAATCCTTACAAGTAAATTTACAATCATTAAAATCTTTTGTTAAAGATATTAGTAGTATTGTGGGGCGATATGGGGTGAAATGGGATTTAACATTATGCTGTAAGTTTAACATACTTTGGCCTCTATAGGGTCTAACAGTAACTGAACATTATGCCTTTAGTCCATAGGTTTAACATGTGTGGACCTCTATAGGGTCAAACGGGAATGTAACATTATGCTGTTAGTCCATAGGTTTAACATTGCTGGCCTCAATAGGGTAAAACAGGAGTTTAACATTATGCCATAGGTTTAGCATTATGGGTCTGTATGGGGTCAAATGGGAGTTTAACAGTACACCATTTCTCCATAGGTTTAACATTATATGTGTATATGGTGACAAGGGGAAATATACACTTCACACTTACTATCCAACACCCACACTATACCATTAACACACCATTGGAGTGACCAACACCCAGTGGTCTTCTATCCAACACATAATGCAGCCTAGTGGCTACAGGAATATATCCGAGATTTATATATAAAGCATTACTTACACCTCAAATTATGTTGGCAGCATCTGTACATTTGCGTATATTGTACTGATGTTGTAATTAGCTATAATAAAAGGAACCAACTGATAATAACACTAAAATGGATGTGACTAAAATTAATGATAAAATTATGAAACTGTCGCAGAATTGAGCAGAGACTAGAAAAAAACTCCCCAGAACATTAGACTAGAATGACTTATATAAAAAGTAGTACTAAAATGACGAAACTGTTCCGGAATTTGGTGTAGACTAGGAACACCCCCTTCCGGAACATTAGATTAAAATGGCGAAGACTAAAAGCAATGCAAAAATTCCAAAACTGTTACGAACTTTAGCAGAGACGGAAAAAATGTAAACATTTTGGTTTAGACTAAAAGTAGTACTAAAGTTCCAAAACTGTTACGGCCTTAAGCGGAAACGGAAACAAATCCGGAAAAAAATAACAAATATGACTGAGACTAAAAGTAATACTAAAATTCCTAAACTAATATGCAATTTAGCAGAGACTAAATATGCTGAATTTAGCAAAGACTGAAAATTGTCCTGACAAATATTAAAAAACTGCAATATCTTTTAAATTTTGGGAAAGATATGCATACAAAATTAATATTTCACACCGTTTTGAGAGACCAGCACCCACACTTACTAACCAACGAAAAGGGTAGGAATATATATACACATTATACCATCAACACGCCGTTTTGAGTGACCAACACTCACACTTCCTAACCAGTGAAAAAGGTTGGAATATACACAGACACACTCTGTACACGCAAAGGGCAGGATGTGCCTTTTAAACAAAACTAAATTCCGCTCCACGCTTTCCCTGTTCCCCTATAACTTTCCTACCATCCCCTATAAACAAAACAACCCTTCCCTACCATGCTTATAATTCCTACAAGCCTATTGGTGAAGTGAATGGTGAGAAAACAGACACTATACCCACAAACCACAATAATGGTAGGGATTTAAGTTTGAGTTTTTGTGGAAGACAGAGACATACACAAACGTAAAACACAGATTGGCAATGATTGAGTAGTATCTTTTTTTTCTAAGAGAATTGGGTGGCCCTGAAAAGAACCATTGGTTTGACAAAGATTCCCCTCATAATCATGGATCTTCCATCATCAGCTGCAGCTGTCTTAAATTGTTTCCTCATCTGAGTCCACCTCTACTGCAGTTGTTGTCATCATCCTTGTAACTGATGCAGCTAATGATCATAATAAAGGTTTAGATTTTTGGGGGCAAGGCAAGTTTCCTTCTCCTGAATTTGCCAAAGACGTTTTGTATAACATCCAATCTCTTTAAGGTCATATAGGATTAGATGTATGAAAGAATGTGTGTTTGTAATCATCACATAGACCATTTCTCTACCAGCATATCTTTTGTTTGTAAGTGTATGTGTTGGATGATAAATATATGTGTTTGTTTGTAATGGCGAGTATAAGTGATCCTACCCATTAAATATTCTAAATCCCTTTTACATGTGTTTGTACATATGTGTAAGGGTGTTGGATAGTAACTAATGTGTGGTGGATTGTAATTATATGAGATGGTACTACTTGACCATATAATCTATATCCACTTTCATATGAGTATGTATATGTGTGGTGTTGGATAGTAAAGGTGTGTTTCTTTATCAGTAAGTGGGTGTTGAATTTTAAATATGTGTATTAGTGATCATCACATAACTCTCCTTTCCATCAACCGTTTTGTTTGTATATGAGAGTGATGGATAGTCAATATGTATGATTAATGGCCATTAAGTGTTAGTCCTCATCACTGTAAAGATTGCATTAAAAGAGTGAGGCACTTGTTATAAACATTGACCTTTGTTAACCCTAACGGCTTTTTTTCAGGGTCAACCAGGTTTCTAGAAATATAAATATTACTCAATATTATCAACCCAAAAAATAATTGTGCAGTCTGTTAATGATAAATTTTGTAATAATTTAAATTTGTACAACATTTTATTTTAAAGTTTTTAAATTGTTCAATCTTTTTTTTCTTAATATCTTTTACAAATTGTAAACATTTATTTTTAAAATGTAAAATTATTTTAAAAATTTTTTAAATATTTTCGCAATTTGTAAATTTGTCCGGACTTTGTTTTTTATTCATAGATAAAATTGGTACAATTTGTTGAGTTTGTAATTTTTCTGACTTGTGTGTAGTTTTGTAAATAAATAAAGAAATAAATACATATGTCAGTGATTAACTTTCAATTTTGTTTTTACAATTTGTAAATTCTTTTAAAAATATTTACATTTTTGTGTAATTTTGTTTAGTCTTCTTTCAATTCCGTATAAGTTCAGGAACTTTTAATATTAATTTTAGTCTCGACCATATTTTGAATATTTTTAATAATTTTTGGGGGGTCAGTTTTCGTTCAGTTCCTTATTAGATTCATAATTTGAATGCTACTTTTAGTCTAAGCCATATGTGTTAAAAGAAACTTTCGTTCAACCGCCACTAAAATCCGTATAAAATTTGAGAATTTTAGTGCTACTTTTAGTCAAAGTCATAATTTATATATTTTTACTCGATTGTTTTAGTCTCCGCTAAATTCTGTATTAGTTTCGGAACTTTTAGTATTACTTTAGTTTCAGCCATTTTGGTTAACAGAATGTTCCAGGGTTTGTTTAGTCTCAGCTAAACTCCATATTAGTTTCGGAATTTTAGTATTACTTTTCGTCTCGTCCATTTTAATCTCCTGTTCTGGGGTATTACTAATCTTTGCAAAATTCCGTTACAGTTCGCAATTATTGCATTATTTTATTCATGACCATGTTTTAAATATAATCTTCCGGATTTTTTTCTCCGCTAATGTCCATATTAGTTTCGGAATTTTAATATTACTTTTTGCCTCGGCCGTTTTAATCTTATGTTGCGGGTTTTACCTAGTCTCCTCTAAATTCCGTGGCAGTTTTAGTAATCTTAGCAATACTTGTAGGCACGTCCATTTTGGTGCTATTAAGCGGTGATTCCCTTGATTATAGCTATTTATAACATCAGTACAATATATGTACATTTATCGACACCTCCAACATAATCTGCGGTATAGGTAATGCTTTATATATAAATCTCAGATATATGCATATCACCTTTAGGCAGCATTCTGTTCAAGGGACTTCCCTTCCGCTGTTTCGTTTGTAAAAGGGTGAGTGTTGGATGGTGATAGTAAATGATTGTCTGTTCAAAAGTATGTGTTAATCCGCCTTACTTTACCCCTAATTTTACATCCTACCCATACACATGTTTGTATGCGTTGGCGTTGGTGTTGGTCAGTAGGTGTGGGTGCTGGTCATTAAGACTGCATTGGCTAGTAGGCGTGGGTGTTGGTCAGTAAGACTGTGTATTAGTTAGTAGTCATGGGTGCTGGTCAGTAAGACTGCTGGTCAGTAGATGTATATGGTGTTGGTCAGTAGATGTATATGCCGGTCAGTAGATGTGGGTGCTGGTCAGTAAATGTAAATTGGTTAGTAGTTGTGGGTTTTAGTTAGTAGATGTGGGTGCTAATAAGTACGAGTGTGTGTGTTGGTCAGTAGGTATATGTGCTGGTGAGTAAAGGTAGGTCATAATTAGTCGGTAAGGGTATTGGTCAGTAAATGTAGTTTTAACATTGCATTTCCCGTTAGATCCCATAGTTTTCATTATTCCCTTGACCACCTATTCCCAAAAGCGGCACAATGGGGTCATACTGCTAATTTCTTGTTAGAGTCCATCATTTTCCCAAAAGCTGCACTCTGGGATCATAATGGTTCCGCTCTCAGTTATTACGTACTTCTGAGAGTGGGATCGGTATAAGGTGAAGTTCTTTGCTCTGGCAAAATGCACACTGGAAAAAGGACCTATACATGGATTATGTAGTTATGGGAGATAGATAAAAGGGGCCGTAAATATTATTGCTTAATGGACATCCTCAAACTACGACAAGATACGGACAAAAATGGCTGTATCTTAACTGCAAGTCAGCTTAGGTTGGCTGTGTTCGCGATTGGCTTCGTTTAGTGTCGTCTCAGAGTGTCGAATAACGTTATGGCGTAGATGAATATGGGAATCGGGGCTGAGTTGTCTCATCACTGGGTCTTGCTAAAAAATCGTCCTACTTGTGTTTAACAATATATCCGATTTATCATTTATCAAGTAGATGGAGACGAGTTGTATCAAACCTGGGCCGACAGGTCTTGAGCAGAGTTTGTTTTTGGTCCGAGTTGTCCCAAATTATTACGTTTCAATAACATGAGTTTAGATCATAATAATTTTGTTCCTTCGGATTTCTGTATACCAGTATTTTTGTAGTATTAAAATAAGCCAAAGAACAAATTTTAATAAAACAAAATATAAGACATTTGAGGAAAATATACAGAGAAAAGGTTTTCAGAGGATTTGGTTGTGGCGAAAAAAAAGTCGAACTGTCGAAAACAAAATAAGTTAGGCGATTTCAGTGGCGAATTTTTATTTCAAAGCCAGACCTGCCCCTGATAGGGCATATGAGTGTTGCATCTGTTGAGAAGGTTAAATTGGTTGCCCTCGGGCTTTCATAACCTGATCATAGATTTAAAGAAGGCAAACTTATTCCTCCCTTTTCCGATGCAAGAAATAATGCGACCTTTCAAGAACACCGTGAACACTGTTAATGTCTAAGTGATGCAATTTATTGCGTCTTGTATCTGCATACCAAACCTCACTCTCTAGTTGATTAATTTTCCAGTTGCCCTTGACTGGGTTAGTAATTATGTTGCCCTTGACTGGATTAGTAATTATGTTGCCCTTGACTGGATTAGTAATTATGTTGACATGACTGGGTTAGTAATTATGTTCTTTGAAACCATAAGCAGCAAATGCAACGTGCACATAATTTGTAGCACGAGAGCTTATCTTTTCTTATACTTTAGCGACAATCATGTAAATCCTAAACATTAATATATTAATATGCGATTGCCACGAGAACACAAGTAATTTACACCCTCTTAAAATTTGGATTACCATCATATACACAATAAAGATCAAGCATTGTAATTTGGACACGACTGTCTAACGATAAACAAATCCATTTATTCCCGTTTGATTTCACCATTGCGGTGTGTAGACAGGTAATTTAAACACGACCCTTATTTAGACAGTGTGATGAAATAAACACGTATTTCTAAATCACCATGCGGAAAATTCAGTAAGTGTGTATATTCAAATCTCTGATATGGTACAGTGTATTTTTTCAATAATAACTCCACACAAACTTGACATACAATGCCAACATTCACCAACAGCTCGTTGACAAAAGCAAATAGTATAAGTGAGAGCGATGTAAAATTCATTTTATTCATTCGCGTCGTTATTGCTGTCCTTGTCAACATAAACGTACCGTATGTACTCGCGTCTAAGTCGGGTCCAACTGCAAACAACATGGACCTTGATCTACCATCGTATAATGCACCGGCAGATCAAAGTTTATGTTGTTTTTTCTTTTGATTAGTCCTAACAGACTCCAGAGACCAGATCTAACGGTGCATCGTACGACGGCAGACCTGGGTCTGTGTAGTTTGCAGTTGGCTCCGACTTATACGCGAATATATACGTTAGGTTTAATTCGTTGATATGCAAGTGTCAACCAAATATTGGAAACTTGAAAGTGGCCTTCGCTCCAAACTAGACGAAGACGTTTAGTCAACTTTTTAGTTCATATACAGATACTACACCCCTTCACTATTAAACCCTTTATTATAACACGGTTCCTGTTTTAAGGCGGTTATGTAACATTATATGTATCATGTATTTCATTATAAGGCGGTCTCATTACAAGGAGGTATACTCTGTGGCTTCCTGTTATATACCCACGCTTACATACAAATCCTTTGCAATACAAAAGCAGACACCTACAACAAACAACTCCTGTACCAGGTCTGGAAATAATACAACTTGAGCTCGAGATTTAGTTTTGACCAATCATAAACGACGTAACTTTCAAAAGCTCATCTCTGATTGGTTGATAGTGGAAACTCAATCTCAGACTGATGCTCAGATCTCTAGGCTAGGTGTCTATGCTAATGAAATAAACCAAGTCATTGTATGATTTAACAAGCAGACATGGAAGACTTTAAATAGAAAATTGCAGAATTATAGCCATTAAGGTCCATACCTCAATATGTATTTATCCCTTTAGGAATGTTAGACCCTATTTAGGTTGCTGATGTTATATGAATGTGGTGTCATGAAGCTATATTCATGGCTAGTATCTCAGAAGAACTAGAAACGTTGTACTATTATAGAATCAGACAACTGGTCTCTTTTGGTCTCTCCGTCATGAAACTTTACTCAACATTTTTAGTAATAAATATTACTAAAGACGAGGGAATCTTTACTAAAAATATAAATATGCAAACATTTAAACATGTAATTGATAACAATATTTTCGAGTACGATTTGGAGTCGAGAATCAAGTAATGTTTTACGATAGAGTGTTCCAGTTCATTAATTCAACTTGAAAGGGGGAAAAAGGCCGGGGGGGGGGGGCTGATCACCACTTCACTGGCCCGCTTCCCATGGCATCGCTTTGAAGAGAATGTTAATTTTGTGCTTTCTTTGCTTAAATATTTGATAAGACAAACGGATTTTAGTCGTATATGGAACAGTATTGCATATTTTAAATCATGCCATTTTTCATTAGAGGGTTCATCAAAGCGTAAAACAATCTATATAAGTTTCTCAATTCATACTCTGAATTTTCTTACACAAACAAATATAAACGAAATAACTTTGATACTCTCCTTTGTGTCTAAAGATTAGATTTCTAACGTTCTGATAAAGACTTAAAACATTTCTTTGGAATAATTCAACAATTTAGGTATTTATTCACACAAACTAAATACCTTGGTCCAGGGTGAGGGTTACTCACCGGATTTTCTAATAGTCGGAGTGAAAGTTTCAAGATCTGTCTGAAACGGAATTATATTTTGCACGCAAAATTTTGTGTAGTAGTTCCGTTATTGGTCTGGCATGGGGTAAAACTTAAACCAGGTCTATAGTATAATTCTTGTAAGTAGGTAAATTAAATCGAGAAAATGAAATAGATGAGATAAAAAGAGATTAGACACTTATAGTGACAACATTTATTATCTTTATTCATATTTCTGTGAGTTTCGGTCAACTCTGTTCACATCTTCCTGAAAAGACGTATTCATATTTAAAGCGTCTGTCTTTTATGGGTCAAAACCTCTCAGGAACTGGATTGGGGTCCAAAAACCTCCAGCAGAAAGTGGAATCACACTACCATCTTTCAACAGGAGTGCCTGCTCTGGACACACACACACACATATACCACCATCACCACCACCACCACCACAATCAGTTTTCAACATCATTGCTCACACCAGCATGTCTGTGGCTTTAGTACCGGATGTGCTTGAAGAATATGCCAGAGTCGATGACGTTGCTTAAAAATAACTTATTTCAGGTATAAAAACTTGAGGTTTAAGGAAGATAGAATTACTATTCTCAAATGGCCAGGTCCTATTAGGCTTCCTTATAACTGTTTTTTTTATTTATTTTTTTTTATTTTTTTTATTTTTTTTTAACTAATCAGCAACTGAAATATCTTTGACTGTGGTACGAATGCGCTTTTCGAGTAGCTTAGCACCAATTTCGTAAATCCAGCTATTTATCAATATGAACATGCAGTATATTTACCCTGTTAACAGAAATGTTAAGGCTTGTTTGCCATTACACATACAAAAAAAATCGTATATTGTTGTTTATTTTATTTATTTTTTTTTTTTTTGGGGGGGGGGGGAGGGGGTCCACGACTTGTTGCGGTTTTGAACGTGTATGTTATCTAATTGGGTTTACTGTTGCGGCATACAGTATATATAAATATACATAGTGGAAATGGATTGTGTACACAAGAACTATTTTTACAATTTATGATTTCCAATACACATTACAATTACTGATTTCGCTAATAATCGAAGTAATTTTTGCACTTAAAAAAAATAGCATTGTCTCACGAACTTGCCATACGCCGAGTAAATAACTACATTTATCAAACATTTCACAGATAAAATTGCAGTTACTGGGTATTTCTGAAACGACCCACAGTAGTAAAGAGCTCTGATCAGTAACATATCCACTTTAAAACTCGTGTGCTCAAAGCTTGCCTGAAATTCAAATAATATGACAAAGAAACGCACAGAATACGATTTTCACAAATTGTGTGGCAATAAGTTGTATTTAGGTATATTCATAAACGGGTACATATCAGGTGAATGCGGTATCTAACTTGTGGATTAGATACACATTTATCATGTACCGATTTTCGTCATCGGATGTTAATGCGTCATTATCGCACGCTGTGACAAATTTATCACCTTTTGTTTGCACAAAGAAAGCCGATACATTTTTTTATATTTTCCTAGAGTCACATAATTAGGTCAACTGCACTTAATTGGTCTGGTGTCTATATGTATATAAATCACCGAGATTTCGGACTTATCGTCAGATTTTGTACTCTTGGCAAAGAATCGAGATGAACAAAATGCAGCAAGACGGTGAGGAAAGGTCCGTCGACTACCACGATCTTGCAAAGATCATTATCTACCGACAAAATCTAACGGTTGCTTCCGAAACGGTGGAGCCATCGCTAGCTGCACAAGTCGACCAGTATGTCCAGAATGCTCTAAATGACCCTGACGGTAAAATTGGCGTAATTTTCTACAGAGCTGTTGTCAGCAAAAATGCATTACAGGGCAAACAAGAAATAGACATCGATTTTCATTTAATCTCCCAGAAGATATTTGGAGACGAAGAGCAGAAGAAATTGAAGACTTCGTATCTCAGTCGGTTGATGCTGAGCTCAAATAATATGGTTACATTGAAAAGCGAAAGAGTTATTGAAATTGTCAAAGAAGAGAAAAGAGATCCAGTTTTTCAATATGCCGACCCTGAGGAAGTACCGGATTACTCAAAAATAAACGGAGGCAATTTTATTACAAAATTTTTCCATTATTGGTTAATCGTTCCTCCAGTACAATGGCGGTTTTTCGACCTGGTATATCAGCTATACACGTTTGACATTATGCATTTCGGCTTCGTTTCAAAATTTGTTCACTTTTTCACCATCCCAGCCAATGTCATATTTTCCATGAGTTTTCTGGCCCAGTTCGGCATCTTTGGGCATGCAAGTGAAGAACTCTATATGCTCAATGCCTCTTTGGTATTTTTGCTTTTTCTTGTATTCATGTACATGACGGCATCTTTTGTCTGGCGATGTTGGGAATGGGGTGTGGCGACGTCCATCGTTTTGTTCATCTGCTGGACGGGCGGAAATCTGTGGTATTCGACCTACAAGGTAGAGGGAAATCCCTGGTACAACCCCACCTATCTCTGGGCAAATCCTATCTTTTGGAGCTATTTGATGTCAATTGCACAGGCTGGTTCGCACATGTGCAGTCCTCAGCTTCCGCCATACATTACAGGTAGCATTCTTTATATTGTCTGCATACTGCAAATTATAGTATTTGATGCTCATAAGGTTTTTTTTTGTGTGAATGTGCATATGTTGTCAGAACCTTTCTTTTAATATATATTTTAAAAAAAAATTAAGATTCCAATATAAAAAGGCATAAAATATATTCTCGCAAAATTAGTAAATGTAAATATAGGCAACATGGTGTGTGTGTGTGTGTGTGTGTGTGTGTGTGTGTGTGTGTGTGAATTTATTATTGATCGTGACCTAGTCTAAATAACCTTGCATAATGGTCTAATCATGAAAAATCACTGCGAGCCGAAGTAAACTTTTCTTGGAAGGTTGAACATTACCTTTCAAGCTAAATGAGTGAACCAATCAGATTTTCTCTACCAAACATAGTCACTTATCCATGTATAAGATGTATTTTATGCTGATGTATAAGAGCTTACCTCATTGGCTCGCTGATGGCGTATTTTTCTTTGTGCGTATTCATTCAAACCAGGAAATCTTATCGCAGGCAGGCACGAGTGAAAAGAGAGCGTAGCGGATTTTCGCCCGTGGCTTGCGACTATGCAAATACACTGTCTGCAAAGTTTGATGTCATAAATTTAAAATTAATTTACGCTCTTTCAATAAATGCTTCATTATTTTGTGTTATTTTTGTCCTCTATTGTCATATCTAATAAATTATTTGTACACTCGATATCCTCTTTCATCTATCCAAAGATTTTTCACTTAGCTCTATATATCTTCGAATCACTCTTTAGCCGAGTCTCGGACTTTTGTTTTCCTCGAATTGCTGCTCTATTATTATTATTATTATTATTATTATTATTATAGGGAACGACCACTGGGAATCATTACCGGTGTTTTTCTGCCAGAAATCCACGAGTACCGAACAATTTGTGAAGAGAATGTGTTTCCGCTTCATGGCAGTACTATCGTACCCGACATTGTCCACAGCTGTATCATGGTTTTCCTGGCCACATCTTATTGGCATAGAGGTTTGTAAGGCTTACATAAAAATATAATAATAATAATAATAATAATAATAATAATAATAATGATGATGATAATGATGATAATGATGAAAACAATATCCTATTGCGTTTGATATCATAATATTAAAACTTATCTAAGCCGGACACTCTTCAGACCAAAAGTTTTGTCCTGTAATATAGAGATGGTCGGTGTACAGAGATTTGAGAGAATTAAAGCGGCCTTGTTGGAACCAGAATATGTGGCCCGTCTGAAGAGAAAACCGGGCACAGAGGGTCTGGTTTTAAAAAGTTTCATAATAATAATAAAATTAATAATAATAATAATAATAATAATAATAATAATAATAATAATAATAACGAAAAGATACAATGGCCAAGTGGGTTTTCTCATCGCTGAATACTTCTCGCGCCGGAATTTTGGCCATTGCGTACCGGTCGAACTGGCGAAGGCAGACTTTCGAAATGTGGTACTTGTTGAAGGGTCACCGAGCCTTAAGAATTAAGAACGAGGACCTAGTTCTTTTTCTGGACTGACATTTGATAACCATTGAGTAAATGGCTAAAATCTGATAGTGTGTTAGTCACAAACCGTACCATGCAAAGAGTCAAAAGAGAGATATTCCGGGTGGATTGCGAAAGTCAAATTTTCACAATATATCGCTGTTGAACTGTTTGATTCCCGACTTAAACAGTCTGAAAGTTAAATTAGGGGCAGATTTTGTACTGCATAAAGTTCACGAAAGTTTGTTATACCTGTGTGTAAATGTATAACATATAGTAACGGAAGGTTGCCTTATTTTTGTTTATATCCAACTATTTAATTACTTAACTAATTAATTAACTGGCCATAACATGTACTGATAGATTATAAGAATGGTGACTTATAAGGAACTTCGTTTTGAACTGGAAATTAATATGCGAATTGGAAAAATGAAAGAATAGGTTGACAAATAAAATTGGTCACATGACCATGTATTTATTTATTTATTTATTTCAGGTTTTTTATATCCTTGGAGGAATTGGATTCAAGCCGAAATTTTTCCAGGACTTGCTTCGTGTTGCAGAAAAAGAGGAACGGTCTGGGAATGCGGGATTGCACATTACCTACGTCCGCCCGAGTGATGTCATAGATTCTTGCACTCCTTCCAAGAGTGAAAAGTATCACCTCATAGAAAATGAATCTTGCACAATCGATATTCCAATTGACAAAGACTGAAAGTATGTGGGTATACCTTATAAGTATTTGGGTATACCTTATTATTATTTAGGTATACCTTATAAGCCAGAAAAGTAAAATGGAGGAGTAGATCTACTTTCAGTTTGTCTCGAACGCAGTCCATGACTGAGAGCATTCTGTGCCGTTAACTGCGAGGGTTTCTCCAAACCGACAAGCTATGAACTCCCATATTGTCATGATCACGTGTCTAAAAACAAAAGAAGAGTGACATAGACCTTGCAAAATAAGATCGATTGGTCAATGATATCATTCATCAATGTAATCCTCATTATGATTTGTGGTAATGGAGAATTAATTTAATATCCAGTTTTAAAGGGCACACTAAAGAAAAAAGAGGAAAGAGGTGATGTGAACATAGAGTTAAGAACTTGTTTATTTTTGTTTATTTTAGGGAAATTATGACGATCGTTCTGTTCATATATATTTGCTTTTGTTTAAAACATATTCTATTGTCATTTTATTAAACAACATGGGATTTGGCACGAGCTGTCTAACTCATATACGTCCTTTCCCATGCTATGGGAATCTATTCAAAAATTTAAAAAAAAACAAAAAAAAAAAAAAAACAGTTGTAGCAGATCCTTGAAATGTAATAGCCGTGAACAGGTTGGAAACTGAGAAACTATCCTAGATACGGATCTTTCGATCTTGTGGATCATTTTGAAACTAAATTTGTCCAGACATAATTTCATAGAATATACGAAATCATATGTAATCCTGCTACATATTAATTGATTGAAACTATATAGATAGATAGACAGACAGATAAATTGATAGATAGAAGAAAAATACATCCTTTAGCTTAGATGAGAGTAAGTGATGTTTTATCTATTTACCATTTGGACACAAAATATTTTGTCTCTATGTTTGTATGTTTTGATCTCATACCTACCGTTTATCCGTTTATACTCGCGTATAATCCGATCCCAACTGCAAGCTGCATAGACCCAGATCTGCCGTCGCATAATACGCCGGCAGATCTGGGTCTATGCAGTTTGTAAGGACTAATCAGTAGAACAAACAACATAGACCCTGGTCTGCCGGCATATTATTCGACGGCAGATCAGGGTCTATGTTGTTTGCTTTGGACCCGAACTATACGCGAGTATATACGGTAATCCCTTACAAACTCACTTTGCTAGTGGAACTCATATGTAAGCACTCAATTATGTAAATAGATAAATGACAGGACACTTTTATTTTTTATATATTTTTTTTATACTTTTGTTGCCTATTTAGTGGTATAAATATTGCAGTTACTATCGAAGTACATGTACATTGTATTCAATGCTGCACGAACAAGTTTTGTACATAAAGCAGCACTGAGAGACTCATATATGCTATCCACCTATACACAGACAATATTTATTTATTTATTTTATATTCAAATATCACAAGGTGCGAGAAGCTTATAGATCATGTTAGGAGCAGTTTGTATTGTATATTGTGTAAATTGTGTCGCTGAATAAATGTTTCAAATAACATTTTTAATTCATCTATAGTTTTCTTTCCAGTTCCTTTATATTTGGTCTGTCTCTCATGCTCTCACTTTCTTTTTTCGGTTTCTTTTTATTATTTTTTTGTTTTTATTTTTTTCTTCTTCCTCATTTTAAAGTTCATCTCCACAAATACAAAAATATGCCGTCACACACGAACACATGTTTGCCTATACAAAGCTATACCTATCTTGCCTAATTAATGGAAGTAAAAAAGGGCTACTAAAAATACATAAGACATACGAAATACGTTTTATATAACGTTGGATATGTAATAAAGCTATAATTCATACAAACAGTCAATTAAAAACAAATACAAACAGGATTAAGAACCATATAACAATAAGTTGTCACTTCAAACGTTACAATATCAATTACAATTATTTGTAAGGTCGATGTCACTTAGTATCTTGTAGTTTAATCGTAATTACTAAATACCAAGTTGTACTTACGCGATCCCAAGTCGTAATTAGAAGATACAAACGTATTTCAACGTGACACTAACAGGTTTCCATACCTTAATTATCAAAAATTCCAATTGTTATTAATTGACTGAGTTTTCTGCAATGTGATTGGAGATACACGGTCACGTGATACTGATCTGGAATCTTTTACACATCGGTAAATTCTTGGGACTACTTTCGGTTCTCAGTCAGTTTCCAGTGCACTTTAGGTGAAGCTTTGTCTATACCAACTACTTGCACCATAATAATAACAACAACAAGCCCCCCCCCCCCACTTCCGTGATTTCCGATCAAAATTTGCAACCCCAGATAAAATCGCCAATTAGAAGTTCAAACATTAGCGTGTTTTGATCGTGACGTCACTTTATATATGCATAGACAGTCATGTGACATTATCTCAGAAAAAACATTTCAGTCATTACCTTTTATTATAGAGTACTATGGCATCGAGCAATTCAATTTATATTTTAATCATTTATCTTCACCAACAACATGAGCTACATACTAGAATCATTTATTTTTACAACGACATGACATACATACTAGAATTTATCTTTACCAACGACATGATCTACATTCTAGAATCATTTATCTTTACCAACGACACGACATACATACTAGAATTTATCTTTACCAAAAACATGATCTAAATACTAGAATCATTTATCTTTACCAACGACATGATCTAAATACTAGAATTTATCTTAACCAACATGATCTACATTCTAGAATCATTTATCTTTACCAACGACATGATCTACATACTAGAATTTATCTTTACCAACATGATCTACATTCTAGAATCATTTATCTTTACCAACGACATGATCTACATACTAGAATTTATCTTTACCAACGACATGATCTACGTCTAGAATTTATCTTTACCAACGACATGATCTACGTCTAGAATTTATCTTTACCAACGATATGATCTACGTACTAGAATTTATCCTTTACCAACGACATGATCTACATACTAGAATTTATCTTTACCTGTGACATAATCTACATACTAGAATTTATCTTTACCAACGATATGATCTACGTACTAGAATTTATCTTTACCTGTGACATAATCTACATACTAGAATACACTATAATGTTTGTTACAAGAAGCCGATCGACTGCCTGACATCCAATTCACTAACTATTCCGCCATACTAAAATGTTCAAAAAATAGCTCCATCGAACAACGCTCACCTCTTTAACCCAAAAATGCATATGACAGACTTTACGAGCCACTCTACATTCATGAATTACTGCATTTTGCTTCGACAATATGCTTCACTAGCTGTTATTGAAGGTCATGGTCATATGACGTGAGACGGGGAATACCACTAACAATGGACACGATTTTGTTTTTGAAAGATCAAAATGTGAAGAAAGCAATAACAACGAATACTAAAACAACAGATACTGGACGCACACTTAATGCTGAAAAGTAGCAATAGCCTGGTAAACAAACAAAAAAAGAAAAGAAAAAAAATCATACCGAGTGACAAATGTTCCTCATTTTATTGTTATGACCCGCTCTGGCACTCTGCCCAATAATACCATACAAGACGACCCGTTGCAAGCCAAGATGGGGCTAGGTATTCTGGTGCAGTATGAAGAGGCTAATTAAAGAAAACTACGCGCTGCCTAATGTTTGTTGTGTGGGAGTGATGCCCTTTTTCAGCACATGATAGGCTATACATATCGGCCAGTATATTTGGTGGAGGAAGAACCCGGAAAACCCCCGGGAAGAACCACTAACCCACGAGAAGCTACTGGCAAGCTTTCTCACATACCCACGTTGGCCGAGCCGAGGCTCGAACCCACGCGGACAGAGGTGAGATGTAAATGATCTGTAAAGGCGAGCGCCTTAGACCACTCAATTACCCGGGTCCCCAAGATCTACGTAAAATCGGATGCTTTGTTGATGAAACCAGCTGATTTGACGACAGAAAGGAGGAGAATTGGAATTATAAGGATTAAATGATCATCGCTGGGTATTTATGAAAGTGTAAATTGTTAAGTAATCACTACAAAGTTTACATAAAATCTTATAAACCAAAAACTCAAACTCAGATAATTAAATAACTAATTTCTTTTAATTTTTTTATATTCTTTGGGATTTCCTTACTTAAACTCACACATTAATTTTAAGCACGTAGGAATACATCAGCATTTTATTTCTCGAATAATATCATAAGAAAACACTATCAATTTAGCGACAAATTACAAAAGGTATTCGGCAGTGCTGTCTGTAAAAGATGCTGTTCTTAACAAAATGTTAAATATGGTTTCATACTTGTACTGTTCTTATGGTCGTGGACGAAACTTACCACGTCCGTGATCATGTTCTGAATAGCTCAGTTAGTAGAAACTTACTATGCCCGTGATCACGTTCTGAATAGTTCAGTAGTGGAAACTTACCATGCCCATGATCATCGTCTGAATGGATCAGTACTAGAAACTTACCATGCCCATGATCATCGTCTGAATAGTTCAGTACTAGAAACTTACCAACCCATGATCATCGTCTGAATAGCTAAGTAGTAGAAACTTACCACACTCATGATCATCGTCTGAATAGCTCAGCAGTAAAACCTTACCACACTCATGATCATGTTCTGAACAGCTCAGCAGTAAAACCTTACCACACTCATGAACATATTCTGAATAGTTCAGTAGTAAAAACGTACCACGCCCATGATCATCTTCTGAATAGCTCAGAAGTAAAACCTTACTACGCCCATGATCATCTTCTGAATAACTCAGTAGTAGAAACTTACCACGCCCATGATCATCTTCTGAATAACTCAGTAGTAGAAACTTACCACGCCCATGATCATGCTCTGAATAGCTCAGTAGTAGAAACTTACCACGCCCATGATCATGCTCTGAATAACTCAGTAGTAGAAACTTACCACGCCCATGATCATGCTCTGAATAGCTCAGTAGTAGAAACTTAACACGCCCATGATCATGTTCTGAACAGTTCAGTAGTAGAAACTTTCCACGCCCATGATCATCTTCTGAATAACTCAGTAGTAGAAACTTTCCACGCCCATGATCATCTTCTGAATAACTCAGTAGTAGAAACTTACCACGCCCATGATCATGCTCTGAATAGCTCAGTAGTAGAAATTTATCATGCCCATGATCATGTTCTGAACAGTTCAGTAGTAGAAACTTTCCACCAATGTGATCATGTTTGTGAACATCTCAGTAGTAGAAACTTACCACGCCCATAATCATGTTCTGAATAGCTAAGTAGTAGAAACTTACCACGCCCATGATCATGTCTTGAATAGCTCAGTGGTAGAAATGTGCGTAATAGGTCAGAGCTATCGGGTATAAAAACCCAAAAGTTATTTTTCTCTTTCTTCATTTTCTAACCTGTCATAACCAACGTTTCACTTCTCACATACTGACATGTGATTCCGAACTCTTGTAATTGTGAGGACATTTATCTGGGACAAACTTAGTAAACCCACCCTTGTTTTTTTTTTACAGAAAATCTCAACATTTCGGTGATTCACGGCAAAAGTATGGCTATACGAAGGTATTTCAAACGTTCTGAATATTAGTGCGCTCTACAACAAAGTTCTTTATTAGTGAGCAGAACGTCATCGCATCCACACAAAGTACTCCCTATTGTTATGTATGATGTTTATATAATATTATAAATATTTTAGGAAATTATAAATGTTTCTTCACTTTAATATTTGCTTAAATCTTAATGTTATCAGGAAAAACATGTTTAACTAGTGTCCTTGAATTAGGTTGTTTTGATCAATATGTTTTCTCAATTTGAAGGTCAAGGTTGAATTTTGTTTACAAGTAAAATTCCATTAAGATGACATGTTCTAGAACATTCTGTCATGTGACCAATCTTTATATATACCATGTTTGGTGGACATTTTTTCAGTTTTGACATTACCATCAGTCTTGTAAAGAGCTATTACAGTTGTGAAAATTCATTCCAAATTCTGAGAGAGGAATTATTTTAAATATTCATTGGATTATAACAGTGCTCATAAACTTTTGGATTTTGGATTTTTAATTGATGATTTTGGAATTTAAGTGAACTTATTCAGATATTTTGGAATACTTCATTTTGACATCAGCACATCAAGATTTCTAGTACATCAGGACTTTGGAGACTATTAGCACATCATAACATTCAAGGACACAGCCGTGAATTCGGAACATTCTATATTTAAGACTTGTGATTAGAACAATCATTCTTATTGGATTATTAGGATTTCAAAACACATTACTGTAAGTGACTTTTTGATTTTTTCATTTTAATTATCTAGTAATAAATTGCTTGTTGATTTTTACTTGATTTGTTGGTTTCACTTTCTTTCTGTTACATTTTTCTTAGACCATAGAGTCGTAACAGAAATTGGGGGCTCGTCCGGGATCTGAATTTCTTTAAAGCATATTAGAGATATTAAATTTATCTTTGAAATTCATATTGATTTTGTCTCTGAATTTTTTTTGTCTTTGGCAAAGATTTTTAAATAGAGAATTTTTTTTGTGTGAAACCAACAAGCATTTACAATGGCATCTAATGCTCAGAATTTCATTTCAAAACCTACCCAGGAGGGGTTAGAGTGCATGAGAAAGGATGAGTTGCTCGAGCTTGCCAGAAAATACAGTCTATCTGAGGCAAAAGTATCATTGACAAAACAGGAGATAAAGAGTATTTTGATTCAGTATTTAGTAGGAAAGGGAATTTTTGAAAATAGTGCTTTAAGTTTGAAGAGAAAGCCTGTATCTGGTTCTGACAGGAAATTAAGGGAATTAGAGTTAAAGAACCAGATGAATTTAGAATTCGCAAGGCTTCAGATTCAGAGAGAGAGAGAAAAAGAAGAGAGGCAGATGGAGAGAGAAAAAGAAGAGAGGCAGATGGAGAGAGAGAAAGAAGAGAGGCAGATACAGATGGAGAGAGAAAAAGAAGAGAGGCAAATGCAGATGGAGAGAGAGAGAGAGAAAGAAGATAGACAAATACAAATGCAGATGCAGATGCAAAGAGAAGAAAGGGAAATGCAATTTAAGTTAAGAGAATTAGAACTGGCAAACAGAGCACACTCCACTCCTTTAAACACAAGTCCAGGTTTTGATGTTACTAGATATATTAGGTTAGTACCCCCTTTTCAGGAAAAAGAAGTAGATAAATACTTTCTTCATTTCGAGAAAATTGCTGAAAACTTGAAATGGCCCAGAGAGCATTGGACTTTGTTATTACAAAGTGTACTTATTGGCAAAGCTCGTGAAGTCTACATTTCACTGTCAGTACAACAAAGCACTGATTATGATGTGGTTAAGGAGTACATCTTGAAAGCTTATGAGTTGGTACCAGAGGCATATCGACAAAGGTTTAGGAATTGTAGAAAAGAAACTGGACAAACTCATGTCGAATTTGCAAGGGATAAAGAACAACTATTTGATAGGTGGTGCTCAGCCAAGAAAGTTGATCAAGCTTATGATAACCTCAGACAGCTCGTATTAATTGAAGAGTTCAAGAGGTGCATCCATAGTGATGTTAAAACCGATCTTGACGAGCAGAAAGTGGAAACTTTGGAAAATGCTGCTCGTATGGCTGATGATTATTCCTTGACTCACAAAATTTCATTTGGTAATAAATCGTCCTCTCAGCAGTTTTCTGGTAAAAAAAACCATTTCAATCTCATTCGAGTACTTCCAAATTTCACAACAGCACAACTGTTAGGAATCAAACATCTGATAAGACTGATCAGAAATCCTTATCTCTTCCTACGTGCACTTATTGTAAAAAGAAAGGGCACGTTATTTCTGATTGCTTCAAGTTGAAAAATAAGCAACAGAGTAAAGACAGAGCTTTTCCAAATGCTCTTATTTCTACGAGGTCAAGGTCACGGTCTTGTATTGAAAGCAATACATTTGTTGGGTCAAACAAACCCCAGTCTGATTCTATTTTGGAGGCTTATGAACCATTCATGTCAGAAGGTTCTATATCACTTATTGGTGATTCTGCCAAACCTATCCCAATTAAAATATTAAGGGACACTGGAGCTTCTCAGAGTCTTTTATTATCAGGTACTTTGCCTTTGTCTGAGGAGTCTTCTTCAAGTGAAAGTGTTCTTGTTCAGGGAGTAGAGTGCGGCTTTGTAAATGTTCCTCTTCATTGTGTAAATTTGGCATCAGACTTAGTTTCTGGACCTGTGACTGTTGGGGCAGTGACTTCTTTACCCATAGAGGGTGTTCATTTATTACTAGGCAATGACCTAGCTGGAGATAAGGTTGTGGTTAATCCACTTGTAACTGACAAGCCTTGTTTGGATCAGAAAGTTGATCCTGTCGAAACTGAAATCCCTGATTTGTACCCTGCTTGTGCAGTTACTAGAGCTATGGCAAAAAGAGCTCTTGAGAGTGATGTTGATCAGGATATTATTCCTTTAGCTGACACATGTATTGGTCAGTCTTTTGATGAGGTCACTTTTTCCTCAGGTATTGATCAATCAAATGGTATTGATCACAGTGATCCTCTTTTGGCAACTCATTCTCTTTGTCCTACTCAGGGTGACAAACGACAATCCCTTGTCGTTGAACAGGAGCAAGATCCCGAGATATCTTGTTTGTTTCAGAGGGCTATTAGTGAAACTGAAGCCACACAAGTTCCAGTGTGTTACTTTGTGAAAAATGGGGTCCTTATGAGGAAATGGAGACCACCTGATGTACCCGCTGGTGACGAGTGGTCAGTGAGCTATCAAATTGTTGTTCCTAAGTCATATGGACAGGAAATTCTTAATTTAGCCCATGAAACTCCTTTGGCTGGTCATTTAGGAGTCCGTAAGACTTATCACAAGATCTTGAATCATTTTTATTGGCCGAAACTCAAAAGTGATGTTTCTAAATACTGCAGATCTTGTCACACTTGTCAAATG
This sequence comes from Margaritifera margaritifera, assembly GCA_029931535.1. Lineage (NCBI taxonomy): Eukaryota > Metazoa > Mollusca > Bivalvia > Unionida > Margaritiferidae > Margaritifera > Margaritifera margaritifera. The sequence goes on from JAQPZY010001577.1 coordinate 4,099,729, forward strand.
GTAGGAAAACCCAATCAGAAGATACCTAAAGCTCATCTGCAACCTATTCCTGCATTTGATGAACCATTTAGTAGAATAATAGTAGACTGTGTTGGTCTTTTACCTAAAACCAAGTCAGGCAACCAATACGTGTTGACCATCATGTGTGCATCTACAAGATTTCCAGAGGCAATTCCTCTGAGAAATATAAAAACTAAAACTATTGTGAAAGCTTTGGTGAAGTTTTTTACACTTGTTGGCCTTCCCAAATCTGTCCAGTCGGATCAAGGGTCAAATTTTATGTCTGGAATTTTCCAACAAGTTATGCATGAATTAGGCATCCAACAGTTTAAATCTTCTGCCTATCACCCTGAAAGTCAAGGTGCTTTGGAAAGATTTCATCAAACTTTGAAGAATATGATTCGATCATATTGCTTTGATACAGAAAAGGATTGGGATGAGGGTGTTCATTTGTTGTTATTTGCTGTTAGGGAATCAGTTCAAGAGTCGTTGGGTTTTAGTCCCTTTGAACTAGTTTTTGGTCATACTGTCCGTGGACCATTGAAATTATTGAAAGAGAAACTTCTTTCAAATGAAGATTCAAAGATTAATCTTCTTGATTATGTCTCTGATTTCAAATACAAGTTGTCAAAGGCCTGTGAAGTAGCAAGAACTAATCTTCACACTACCCAGTCAAAAATGAAATTAAGGTATGACAGAAATTCACAGGAAAGGAGTTTTAAATCTGGTGACAAAGTTCTGGCTCTCTTTCCCATACCTCAGAATCCTCTTCAGGCTAAATTGTATGGTCCTTATACCGTTGCAAAGAAAGTAAATGACTTAAATTATATCATTAACACTCCTGGGAGACGGAAACAAAAACAACTTTGTCATATAAATATGTTAAAGGAATATTTTGACAGAGATAGCTCAGCTAATTATTTAGTTAATTTAGTTGTACCTGTCCCACACAGTGAAGATATCAACGATGGAGTACAATCAGACTATAGTGACTCTGGTATAACCAATCTTCGGAATTCAGAAATATTGAACAACCTAGACCAGAAACTTTCACATCTACAACAACAGGAAAGAAATGAACTAAAACAGCTATTACATGACTATGAGCACTTGTTTCCTGATGTTCCAACACGAACAAGTAAAATTTATCATGACGCTGACATTGTAGATTCTGCGCCTGTGAAACAGCATCCTTATAGGAAGAATCCTCTCAAACAGAACTATCTGAAGAAAGAAATTCAGTATTTACTGGAGAATGATTTCATAGAACCAAGTAAAAGTAACTGGAGTTCACCATGTATTCTTGTTCCCAAGCCAGATAATACATTCCGTATGTGTACTGACTATAGAAAAGTCAACAGTGTCACCAAAACTGATTCATTTCCAATCCCAAGAATGGACGATTGCATTGATAAAATTGGAAATGCGGAATATGTTACCAAGTTTGACCTTTTAAAAGGATTCTGGCAAATTCCACTGACGGAAAGGGCAAAAGAAATTTCAGCATTTGCAACTCCAGATGGACTTTATCAATATAAAGTCATGCCGTTTGGAATGAAAAATTCGCCTGCAACGTTTCAACGTCTGATGAACATGATAACATTTGGTCTTGATAATTGTGATGCTTATATCGATGACGTCATTATCTACAACAACACCTGGGAAGATCATTTGGAAACCATTCGAAAATTCTTCGATCGACTCAGCGATGCGAATCTGACAATTAATTTGAGCAAAAGTGAGTTTTGCCATGCTTGTGTCACATTTTTAGGACATATTGTGGGACAAGGTCAAGTTAAACCTATAGAAGCTAAGGTCAAAGCTATCTCTGAATTTCAAGTTCCAATTTGTAAAAAGCAACTGATGCGATTTCTAGGTATGGCTGGATATTATCGGAAATTTTGTTCCAATTTTTCCAAAATTGCTGAACCTTTGACAAGTTTATTGAGTAAGAAAACCAAATTTCATTGGTCTGACAAGTGTCAGGAATCTTTTGACAAGTTAAAGGCCATATTTAAGAATGCACCAGTTCTTTCTGCACCAAATTTTAGCCAATCATTTAAATTATCTGTTGATGCAAGTGATGTAGGGGTTGGTGGAGTATTGATTCAGGAAGACAAAAGTGGTGTGGATCACCCTGTGTGTTATTTTTCTAAAAAACTAAACAAGCACCAGAAAAATTATTCCACAATTGAGAAGGAATGTTTGGCTTTGATATTGGCTTTACAGCATTTTGAAGATAAAAGTCGGAGATTGTTGAGATGGAGTTTGATATTGCAAGAATATAACATTGACATTAAACACATCAGGGGAAAAGACAATGTGATTGCAGATGCACTCTCACGTGCCTAGAAATGTAATATTGCTTGATGTAATTAAGTCCAGTATCATAAAACATGTTCTTATGTAATTTTGGTTATTATAGTATTAGATGTATATTCAAAAGAAAGCTTTATTATATAAATCTTTCTTTTTCTTTATGAGGGGAGGTGTTATGTATGATGTTTATATAATATTATAAATATTTTAGGAAATTATAAATGTTTCTTCACTTTAATATTTGCTTAAATCTTAATGTTATCAGGAAAAACATGTTTAACTAGTGTCCTTGAATTAGGTTGTTTTGATCAATATGTTTTCTCAATTTGAAGGTCAAGGTTGAATTTTGTTTACAAGTAAAATTCCATTAAGATGACATGTTCTACAACATTCTGTCATGTGACCAATCTTTATATATACCATGTTTGGTGGACATTTTTTCAGTTTTGACATTACCATCAGTCTTGTAAAGAGCTATTACAGTTGTGAAAATTCATTCCAAATTCTGAGAGAGGAATTATTTTAAATATTCATTGGATTATAACAGTGCTCATAAACTTTTGGATTTTGGATTTTTAATTGATGATTTTGGAATTTAAGTGAACTTATTCAGATATTTTGGAATACTTCATTTTGACATCAGCACATCAAGATTTCTAGTACATCAGGACTTTGGAGACCATTAGCACATCATAACATTCAAGGACACAGCCGTGAATTCGGAACATTCTATATTTAAGACTTGTGATTAGAACAATCATTCTTATTGGATTATTAGGATTTCAAAACACATTACTGTAAGTGACTTTTTGATTTTTTCATTTTAATTATCTAGTAATAAATTGCTTGTTGATTTTTACTTGATTTGTTGGTTTCACTTTCTTTCTGTTACATTTTTCTTAGACCATAGAGTCGTAACACTATGCACCTCTGCACCTCTACGCACTTTCTCAGTCTGATTATCCTATTATTAAGTGCCATTTTGTATTTTCTTTTTGTATGTTGTTTATACACTGGAAACGGCGCTTCTAACTGCATGGGCGATTTAAAATCGTCTGCCCCTCATCGAATCTTTGATAACGGAATTCAGCCAAATATTACTTGGAGCTAAATCTGGGCTGTATGGAAGATGTGGAAAAGTTTGGATGCTGTGCTCATTCAGGAAAGTTGTCACGACAGCGGATTTATGCGGCTGTGTGTTGTCATGGAGTAGATGGATACCTCGGGTACCGGTGCGCAAACGAGTGGTTCGGTAGTGTTCCACAACTGGGCAACACTTTGGAGATATACAAATATCAAGTGGCACCAGCAGAGTCAGGTACCTGGAATACCGGGTCTTTTGCATCAAAAAAATAATGCATTTTAAACGCTCTTGACAGTCCGAATACGTCGAGCGATTTGTGGTCTCTGCTCGTTTTCTCTGATCCAAGCTTTATTACTTTCTCCTGAGTCGAGTTTAAAAAAAGTTTAATCTGTGATAATCTCATTCAAACGTCTCTGGTCATTCGTTTTATATTTGTCGAGTAGCTTTTAGGTGATTTCAACCGAGTCTGTTTTTGATCAGCCAACAGCAAATACGGAACTCATCTTGCACAAACCTTTCTGAGCTTCAAATGATTCTTCAGTGTATTAAAAACAGGTGACGAATTAATGCCCGTAATAACAGAATTATCTTCCACTGTGTATCGAACATGATCAAGTGCGACCTTCACAGCAGCCACTTCTCGCTCACCAATCGCAGATAGCAGTTGATATAGATATTGGATATCCGATCAGCACCATTTGCATTTAGCTCCAACAAAACATCATAAGAAGTCTTTTGGTGAAAAACCCATGTCGACCTTGCATCTAGAAGAAGTAGCAATAACAAAATTTAAATTTTCAAAATGGCTACCATGGCGGGCATAATGAAGGTCAGATCGACACCATTTTAATTTAGAACCAACTAGATATCATCAGAAGTCTTAAGGTGAAAACCATATCACTTTCCGTTGAGGAAGAGTAGTGATAACAAGATTTTCAAGATAGCAGCCATGGCGTCCATATTGGATGTCAGATCGGTACCATTTTAATTTAGGGTAAACTAGATATCACAAGAAGTATTTTGGTGAAAACCCGATGTCGATATAACAATCCATCTCGGAGGTATAGCGATAACAAGATTTTCAAGATGACTGCTGTGGTGACCACATTGGAGGTCAGATCAGCACCAATTTCATTCTGGACAAACTAGACACCATAAGAAGTCTTCTTATGAAAACCCCCATGTAAATATGACTTTCTGTTCAGGAGGAGTAGCGATAACAAGATTTTTAAGATGGCTGCCGTGATGGCCGTATTGGACACCAGTTTCATTAAGGACCAACTAGACATCAAACAAAGTCTTTTAATGAAAATCCTGTATTGATATGACCATCCATTCATGAGTAGTAGTGATAAGATTTTCAAGATGGCTGCTGTGGCGGCCATATTCGATGTCTGAGCAGCACGATTTTAATTTCGGACCAACTAGATCTTGGGATGAATGTGTGTATAAAGCTTCATCGCAATCATCCAAGTAGTTTAGGAGTAACGATAACAAACTTGTGTTAACGGACGGACAAACATGGGAAAAGGGATGATGGACAACAGACCATCTCATAAGCTCTTCTGGTCTATGAACAGTAGAGCTAAAAAAAGATTAACCACTGTGGCAGTGATATGGGATGCAAGATCAGCACCATTTTCATTTAGAACAAACTAGACACCATTAGAAGACTTTTGGTGAAAACCCCATGTTGATATGACCGTCCATTCAGGAGAATTAGTGACAATACTTTCAATATGTTCATTGTGGCAGCCATATTTGAGGTCAGATCAGCACATTTTTCATTTAGAACCAAATAGATATCATAATTAGTATTCTTGTGAAAACTTCATGTCAATACGACTTCCCATTTACGAGGAGCAGCAATAACACGATTTTCAAGATTTCTGCCATGGTGGCCATATTGGATGTCAGATCAGCACCATTTTCATTTAGTACCAACTATGACATCATAAGAAATCTTCTGGTGAAAACCCAATCTTGATATGAGTTTCCAGCTTGAAGGAGTTGCAAAAAGATTTTCAAGATGGCCACAATTGGTTTTAAATCCAAGTAGACAACATAAGAAGTCTTCCATTGAACACCTCATGCTGATATGAGTTTCCATTCAGGAATGGTAGTAATAACAAGACTTTCAAGATGGCTGCCAGATTGGCACCATTTTTATTTAGTACCAACTAGACTCATGTCTTTTTGTGAAAACCAGTGATCACTATGACTGTCCATTCAGGATAAGTAGCTATAAGAAGATTTTCAAGATGACCACAGATGTCAGATTGACACCATTTTCATTTTGGACCAACTTGATATCATAAGAGGTCTTTTAGTGAAAAAACACTTGTTGTTACAGCTATCCATTTAGGAGTCACCATCATTACAAGATTTTCAAAATGGCTGCTGTAGCAGCCATAGTGGAAGTCTGAGTAGCACCATTGCCATTTAGGACAACCTAGACCTTGGGATGAATGTATGTGTAATGTTTCATGGCAATCCTCCAAGTAATTTAGGAGTAGTAGTGATAAGAACCTTGTGCCAATGGACACACAAACATCAGATGACGGAAAACAGGCCATCCCATAAGCTCTTCTGGTCTATAACCAGTTGTGTTAAAAATCATCCAACATCTTGACGTCTTAGCCTTTTTAGCAAGTTTGATGACAATTGGATCAGTCTCTCAAGTGGTATGAAGTTCAGCCAGTTATATGCAACATTCCGTCATTATTATGTGCGGAGCATGCTCAAAATATAACACATTATATAAGTCTATTTACCAAGTTTGGCAAAAATATGATCAGAAATAGAGTTGCTAACATGTTGACGAGCTCAACCAATCAGATGCAAAATAACATCATTAATATACAGGGATTTTGCTCATATTGATAATCATCCAAGATTTTAATGATTTAAGCTTATTACCAAGTTAGATCAAATTTGGATCAGAAATGCAGTCTTTATAGAGGTAACAAGCTCAGCCAACCAAATGCAAGATCACCTCATTAATATGCAAACCTCTAGCACATTATGAAACTCATGTTGGGTCTTAATCATGTAAGCTTATATTTGAAGTTTGATCAAAATTAGATTAAATATATGGATTCCAAAGTGGTATCAACCTCAGCCAATCAGATGAAGGATCATCTCATTAATATGCATGAATCTCACTCGCTAATGAAACTGTCCAAGAACTTGATGATATGAGCAAAGCCATATATTCTGTGTTGATTAAAATTGGATCAGAATTATTGCTTCCTGAGCATTCACAAGCTCAGTTATACATATGTAAGATCACATCATTAGTATGCATGGATCTCGCTCATTACTGAGCTTATCCAAAATCCTAATGATAAAAATATATATTTCAAGTTTGATCAAAATTGGATCAGAAATATCACCTCCAGAGTGGTAACAAGGTTAGCCAATCAGAAGCAAGATCACCTGATTATTATGCACATTGTATAACTACCCATGTTTAATTGTTCTCTTTGTAGGCACTAGTAAGACATGTTTGACTCCAGTCTCAAATGATCTGGGCCTTTGGTAAAGGTATGTAGTCTTCAACTAACTTTAATGTGCAAAAAACATTCTTTTCTGAACAGACTTACCATGACTGTGACCTCTGACCTTTTGACCCAGAATCTATATGTTTCTTTATTACCCTAAGTACAAGCTATCCACAAAGCTTGGTAAGAAACTTCATCTAGAACAATAGTTACTCTGCAAAATCCTTTTTTATTTTAGCCACAATGACCCTGACCTTTGACCTTTCAACCCCAAAATCAAAAGTCTTCCTCCTTAACCTAAGTGCAAGCCATCCACACTATTTGGTCCAGGTCTGAGATGCAGAACTAATGTTAATGCACATAAACATTTTTGCTGCTTTCAGACAGACAGGGTCATAGCATAACAGATTCAACCAAAATGTGGGTATATAAAAAGGGATACAAATGCTGATTCTGATGCATGACTTTAATAAAATACTGACTGTTGTGTGTAAATGATTCAAACACTGTTCTTATCTAGAGTACTACTCTATATTGTGATTTTAACAGTACAGTTCTCTTATCTAGAGTACTACTCTGTAGAGTAACTGATTTTAACAGTACTTGTATCTAGGGTACAACTCCTGTGTGAGTAACTGATTTTAACAGTACAGTTCTCTTATCTAGAGTACTACTCTGTGGTGTGAGTAACTGATTTTAACAGTACTTTTATCTAAAGTACTACTCTTGTGTGAGTAACTGATTTTAACAGTACTCATATAGGGTACAACTCTAGTGTGAGTAACTGATTTAACAGTACTCTTATCTAGAGGACTAACTCTGCAGTGTGAGTAACTGATTAAAACTATTCTCTTATCATGACAAAAGGGTGACAACATTTTAAATGTAAAAAGTACAAATGAAAATGGCAGTTCTCTGTACATTAGGCTCATTCAAATACAACACAAGTCATAAAATGGAAGCTCCTTTGTACATTAGGCTCATTCAAATATAACACATATGTCATAAAATGGAAGCTCATTTGTACATTAGGCTCATTCAAATACAACACATATGTCATAAAATGGCAGCTATTTTGTACATTAGGCTCATTTAAATACAACACATGTCATAAAATGGCAGCTATTTTGTACATTAGGCTCATTCAAATACAACACATGTCATAAAATGGAAGCTCCTTTGTACATTAGGCTCATTCAAATACAACACATATGTCATAAAATGGCAGCTATTTTGTACATTAGGCTCATTCAAATACAACACATGTCATAAAATTGGCAGCTATTTTTGTACATTAGGCTCATTCAAATACAACACATATGTCATAAAATGGAAGCTCCTTTGTACATTAGGCTCATTCAAATACAACACATATGTCATAAAATATGAAAAGGTTATCTGAAGTACAAAACTGATATACCCGTTGTGGAAAGTGCTCAATCAATGCATCCATTTGAACTGTCTGAAAAAAATACCCAAAACTGAAATTATGAGAAACCTTAACTCAGCGTACAGAAAATTTAAGATCAAACACACTGTATTCAAGCCTCTGAAGAAAAGTGGTCTAGAAAACAGTAAAAAAAAATTAAATTACCCAGTGGATTGGCAATAAACTGTTCAAAAACTTTGGGGAATTTTTTTTATATTTCTACATTCAAAGACATTAAAATAAAATAATAAATGCAATATAAGATCCTCCAATACAATCCTGGCAAAACATTATTTTGGAACCACACTGAAAAGTGTAAGAGTTTGCAAAGTATGCATTATAAAAATAGTGGGCCAAAACTGTACAATCAATCATCAGTTTAAAAAAAAACAACCAATGATCAATCATTAATTGATCATTCTAACTAATTTCAGTATCAAAATAAAGATATTTACCATAGACATTCACCTGTAAGTTGATTCCAACTGCAAACAACACAGACCCTGATCTGCCACTGCATAATGCACTGGCAGATCATGGTCTATGTTGTTTGTTCTACTGATTACTCCTAACAAACTGCACAGACCCAGATCTGCTGGCACATTATGCAGTTGGACTTGACTTATAAGTTAGTATATATGATATATCCCAGTAGCTATGCAAATGTTCACTTTAATTGTAAAGTTAATTTAGGATGCAATACATATTCATAGATTTTTAATTCGTGAAATAACTGACAAAATAATGGCAGTGTAATAGACCATATATAATCACAATTTATTTGTGACTCAATTCGATCAAGGGTTGATGATCAGATTGAATACTAAGATGTACCATGATATATACAGACGGGACACAATGTTTGCATTCAGTATTAAGCAAAACAATGTATAAAATACTGCCAATGAAATATACTAACATTTCAGACAGATAGGATAAGGTTGGGACAAAGCTAAATATTTACCTATGATGACAAAATCTGTTTTTAAATGTCTCTTAGACACAAAATGGACACAAAATGCAGTGTTTAATTTTCTGAAGTTTCAGGTATTATCCATTTTGATTTTTAACCCTGTACTTTATTATTATTATTATTATTATTATTAGTGTTATTATTATTATTGTTATTATTATTATTATTATTATTATTATTATTATTATTATTATTAGTGTTATTATTATTATTGTTATTATTATTATTTATATTATATTATTATTATTATTATTATTGTTGTTGTTATTGTTATTATTATTATTGTTATTGTTATTATTATTATTATTATTATTATTATTATTATTATTATTATTAACTAAATACCTTGCCTGTTTCTTCATAATATTTCTTCTTTCTTTATTTTCCCATAAAATTGTTTTTCTTCTATATTAACATTTTCAGGCCTTCTGGAAAAAGGCAATGAGTACTTGCTTGGTTTTAACAGCACTTTAAACACATTATTTGCTGTATGATGCTGAGGAAATAGAAGCTAAGTACCTTTCCCAAGTAAACACCCAAGCAGCTGACTCAAGCTCTGCCTGGGTGGGTATTAAACCTATGACCCTTGGATTACAAGTCTGAAGGTCTACAAATGAAGCTACTGCATCTCATCTACAATAATAACTGTAACCTCAATATCTTTTTCCAAGATGTCTTCTTAATTTTTGGCAAATTCAATACAAAACTGAATGTTATTTTCCTTATTTTCCTCCCCCCCAACTTAGTAATTTCATTAATCAATTTATAATTTCTAACCTGATCGCTGCCAGGGGTATCTAACATTGTCATCTGGTTTGCATTTCAAACCAAACGGGAGCTTCTTTACTAACAGTCACCATATTTGCATCAACAAGTCTTTTATTCATACAACAAATGTGATGTAGTTCGCCATCTTTGAGGAGCTCAGAATAATTTGGTAAATTTCAATAACTTTGGGAGTTACATCCCTTTGAACACATGTATATAAGAGTTACACCTTTTAATTTTTTTCAATTTTTTGTATAGAAATATTTAAACCAGACATTGCAAATACTGGATCCAGTCACAGCTTTTACTGAAAATGGACTGTTCTTGGAACCGGGAAATGATAGTGAACAGTCTGGTTGTTTGCATCAACAGCTTCTGTTTGGTTTGAAATGCAAACAAGCTGACGAGGTTTGGGGCCCCCTGGTGACAATCAGGTTATAAATTATAAATTGATGAATGAAGTTTTGCACATTTTTTATATTCATGTTGATTTTCATTTTTAAAATCACTAGAGTGGTATAAACTGCTGAAAGTGTAGGTGAATCTATAGTACTTATTCATTTCTGTCTTTTTTTAACTTTTCATCATAATTTAGAGTTGGCCCTATATTCTTGAAACATTTTGAGTAAGAATCTTAAGCTCTCAACCAAAAAAGTTTCACACTCAAAATGCTTAAAAAAAAATAGGCCTCGTCATCTAGCTTTCTTGTGCTAGCCCATTTCTACAATATTTTCTTTTGTTACTTGACATGTTCCCGCTTGTATAACAAAAGTAAAACTGCATGGTAATGCTCTCACAATAATTATTTTGGGTTTTTCCTACAGTTTCAGCATGTCCAAAGAGTAAGTGATAGTTGCTTTTTTGTCCTAGGTTTGTGGTTTCTTCCTAGTTCTCTGATTTCCACCACTTCAAAAAAAGGTATATATTGTACAATTTACTGCAACTTTTAATTGAAATAAAATGAAGATGTTCATATTATTCTGCTGCAGTCTTTTTCCCTAAAGTAAACCAAAATTTTTAGGAACCATGAAATGAGTATTTCTGATACAAAGAAGAAATCAAGAAATCAGTACCATCTACACTCACTTATAAGTTGAGACACAAGATACATACATGTTTAAACTAACAAGAAAAACAAATGTGACAATGCAATGAGTATAATGTAAATATGCAAGACATTTAAGCATTAAATGATATCATCAACAGGTTACTGAGTACACTTATTTTGCTTCATATTATGATATTGTAGAAAGTTCAAGATAATAATGATAAAAGATTTTTTAAAAAGTAAAACAAATGTTGCCTAAAGGCTTCTAACTAGGATTTTTTAATCCTGAATGCATTCAGTTGCAGTTTGATATGTGGGACTCATAAACCTGAGCTTTAGTACCCCATGTTGAAAATCAAGGGAGATAAACTAAGCTGACCAAACTTAGAAATCTTCCAGTAAAATGGGAATGCAGTACACAGGCATTTTCACCAACCAAGTTGTAAAAATAACATATATACTTGCTTATAAGTCAAGTCCAACTTCAAACAAAATAGACACTGTTAATGATAATCAAATAATGCACCAGCAGTTCAGGGTCTATGTTGTATGTTCTACCGATTGTTCCTAACAAACTGCATGGACCCATATCTGTCGGTACTTTATGCGGTGGCAGATCTGGGTCTGTGCAGCTTGCAGTTGGACTTCTATGCAAGTATATACAGTAAGTATATCTAACCAAATTCATATTTTGCTGTTCTCTGATGGACACCAAAATGTTTTATTTTCTGTCATGGATACTTTCAAACATGTCTTCTTCATTTTGGACAAGATATATAATAGTTATTAAATTCTGACATTAGTTAAACTGAAAATGTCTCAAAAATCTCATTTGAAGAAAGCTGATCTCATAGTCATAAAACTGTCCGAATACACAAATCAAATTCAAAATCCAAAAGACCAAAATTTGAAATCACCAGTATACTGAAAGTACTTTGACAAATTTGAAACCATGTAAAATTTTAAATCAATACTGAAATTTCGATAATTTTACCTCTATTCATAGTAAATTTATTTTCAAAGTTCTGAATTCCTTACATAGAATTCAAGTGTTCATGAATTTTCAGAGACTAATGGCCTTCTTGCCTCAAGAATTAGTATTTGCAAATATTTCCCATTTATGTGTCGTCACTCCGGAAGTATATGGAGTTTAGTCCAGGCTTGCCCAGACAGTATCCAAATAAAAAATTTGAAAATGTCAGTCTGGGAAAAAAATGGCAAAAACTACATATCTTGGCTGTTTGTTTATATCAAGTGGATATGTTTTAATTTCACTCCTCAATTAAGTATTGACATCATCGAGACAAAGATATCATGATGTGCATGTAAGTAATGACATCATTGAGATCAAGATATCATGATATGCATGTAAGTAATGACATCATTGAGATCAAGATATCATGATGTGCATGTAAGTAATGACATCATTGAGATCAAGATATCATGATGTACATGTAAGTAATGACATCATTGAGATCAAGATATCATGATGTACATGTAAGTATTGACATCATTGAGATCAAGATATCATGATGTGCATGTAAGTATTGACATCATGAAGATCAAGATATCATGATGTGCATGTAAGTATTGACATCATTGAGATCAAGATATGATGTGCATGTAAGTAATGACATCATTGAGATCAAGATATCATGATGTACATGTAAGTATTGACATCATTGAGATCAAGATATCATGATGTGCATGTAAGTATTGACATCATGAAGATCAAGTTATCATGATGTGCATGTAAGTATTGACATCATCAAGATCAAAATATCACGATGTGCATGTATACCTAAAGAAATTACATTAGGATAATATACGACTAGCCTGATCTTACAAAATTCTTCTGAAAATAAATTTGACTGTTGTTTACCCTAAAGGTGTGAACTGGCATGCTTTATTTTCATTATTTTTACCTTAGTCAATGTTCACAGCAACATCAAGTACCCCAAAATTTGAACAGCCCAGATTTCATTTCATTTTTTTCCCCCAGGCCCTTGTGTTAAGCTTTCCATTGCAAAGAGATGAAAGCTGAAGCATGCCAGGTGACCCAGACTATATGGTTATCTCCCTTAACATGCTTTGTCTCCCTTTACAGCATAGAGAAAAGCATTATCTTACACAATAGATACCTTCGTTGGAGGTGCATGTCATGAACATTAAAGTTCAGCATGATGTAACATTGTGACATCACAGCCATTGATTCATATCAATACAAAATGCTCTTTCAAGGAAATTGACTCATTATATTTTCTATCAAAAAGTCTTAGGAATTTTTAATCAATTCTCCAGAGAGATAAAGAGAAGAAAAGACTTAAACATTTAAAATTCAGATTTTATATTTTCAGAGGGATATTGCTATTTGCTTGTACAGTCCTACCCGTTTATGTCGACATCCTCGGGCCTGAGGAAATACTGTCGACATAAGCAGATGTCGAGATAAGTGTTGGGGGGGGGGGGTCTGAAAAAAAAAGCACATTTCTCTTGGACCTGCATACAAGTTAAATTCATCTGTATGGGGTGACCTGTCGCCAGTGAGTAGGATTTACACTTAGAGAAAACAAACAATGGAAATTTTGAGTACATGAAGACAAAACCAGTGTGAAATACACTTCTATATTGACAAATTACATGTTTTGGTTACCTTTGTGTAATAAATTCCACAATGAGTTAAGTGCATGTATATGAAAAATCTATGAATTTGTGTATGGGTCTCATGTTAGAAAATGTATGCATCGGTCACATCCGGATAGGAAACACATGTATAAAAAATGGTTGTCCTCATTTGATCTAACATGTCTACACAATTCGCTATGATATTCATCGTTGCCAGTAGCACATGGTTGCATAGTTTTTATTACATGCTACAAGTACATGTACATGTACTTAAATTGGGCTAGATTTTGGTCAGCCTGAAACAATACATGTTCCCATCTTACTGAGGCTACCAAGGGGATGGGGCTATTCACAGGGAAATGAAAACATGTATTTATTTACTGAAGTCATCGTGAAAAGTACATAAAACTGAACAAGAGATATGCGGCTGATACGATTAATTTACCTTCAACGTAGCTTTTCTTTATAGACTCAGCAGCTTTCATCCATCTAGACCAACAAGTTGTTCTACACATTTTTTTTTTTTTTTTTACTGGTCAGCCACCAGTATAAAAAAAAAAAAAAAAAAGGTGGAGAACAACTTCTTGGTTTATCATCCATCCTGACAGGGTGTTATGTTTAAGTGAAAAGTTTTCACAGACACCTTTGCGAGATGCCCCACCTTCAACTTCCTTAACAGCCAGACATTTAGTTTCCAGAGACTGTAAATTTAATCTGCGTTTTACGCTGCTGTTGGTAGCCATCATAAACATAAATAAAGTTAAAAAGGAAACTTTCACAGCACAATAAACTTGTTTTAATCACCGATCACTTTGGAAAATGCAACAATCGGTCAGATTTCATTGCTTTTATTCAAGTTTGGTGATGATTTTTTTTAATGAAGGGTTGATTGTTTTTATTGAACATTGTAACCGGCTTGCTTTGATGAAGGGTACATGTGTTATTTAAGTCGCCGCGATAGGCCATCTTTATAGGACCAAACAAAAGCCTGTTTTTTAATCCGACCGAGACATTAAAGCCTGGCGGCAAGATCAACTAATTGTTGAACAAAGTACAGGTTGGAACTGGCCACTTGTCAACATAAATGATCCGGCGCAAATTAAAGCTTGGCGGCAAGATCAACTAATTGTTGAACAAAGTATGGGTCGGAACTGGCATCTTGTCGACATAAATGGTTAGAAAACAAAGGATTTGTTCAAGCTGGGACCAAGGGGTTCTGTCGACATGTTCATTTATTTTTTTATCTCAACGTCGACATAAGCATGAAAAATTTGGTAGTAATAATAGACCAAGGGACCGGGACTTTGCATTTTTGTCGACATAAGCGGCTTGTTAACATAAGTGATGTCGATAAAAGTGGGTAGGACTGTAATCATAAAATGGAACATGATTATCTATATTTCACAATATATGTTCATCCTCCTTAATCCTGTTTAAAGTACCGTATTTCCCTACCCCTCGAAGGCATTTTGTATTATAAATATTTTGATTACAGTCACCTGGTATTATAATTAAGAATTAATTACTTGAAAGGACGTATCTATTTCAACAGATACATACCTGTTTTCAGCATTGCAGTTTTAAATAATCCTAAAGATTACCAGCACAAAGAGATTATTTTAAAAACTGCAACATAAAACAGCTGTTTATCTTCTGAAATTGATATCTCTTTTAAAGTCAGTATTTTGATTCTAACTTAGTGTTTTTATTAAATTTTCAGAAAATGAAGATCCAGATATGTTAAAATTACAGAGAAACTTGCATCAATAGAAATATTTATGTTTCAGATCTATCTCTCAAAGTCTTGTTATGTCTAACTAACAGATATGAAACTTTAAAAGAATTATTATCTTGTTGACTAAAACATTAATAATATGATATGATATGCAATGAAAAGCTATATCATTAGCTTTTCAACTAATAAACATGCTTGGAATCATATGTAAAATATGTTATTATGTTAGAGTGGAATACTAAATTACAGCATAAATTAAAAAATGAAAAATAATATACACCATGTGATTATAACAAAATGTATAAACAAGGAAAGGATAACATTCTTTACACAAAAACCATATAAAAAAAAATTAAGTAAAAAAGTAAACATAGAGAACATCTGTATATCTAAGCATACTTTGAGTTATAATTATAAAACTGTTTTACACTCAATCCCTTTTTATTTTTTAAATATTTACTAAAAAGAACAAAAGGATTTATTCTAAAAGAAGTAACAACTTTTCACTGTATCTTGCTTTTTATTCATCTATAAGTTCAGAAAATGAAATTGAAATCTGTATCATTTTGTTCTTGACAAAAACCATGTATGCTTTTAAAATCTTATACTAAAATATATATTACCAACCTTTTTGAACCAGAAAATAAATAATACATAAACATTACCATTTTCAACAATCAATGTACAATTTATTATCCAAACCTTAAAAAAAAGTACTATATGAACACAATGCTGATTTGAATTTTAAAAAAAACTGGCAAGAAAACTCGCAGTATGGCATACTTAGTTGAGAAACACATTTGAAATTCATTCTCTGTTAAGAATATTAAATTTGGAACAGACATTTTATTATTCTAGAATAAAGTTACAACATTATCTAAATCCAGGCATGTATCAATATATAATCACTTCATTTTTTGTTAAAAGAAGTTACTGATGGAAATCTTGCCCATGTATTGCAAGAACAAGCTTTTGCAGTATACCTGGTTTCTTGCTTGGTTGGTTTTTTAATTGCAGTATACCTGGTTTCTTGCTTGGTTGGTTTTTTAATTGCAGTATACCTGGTTTCTTGCTTGGTTGGTTTTTTAATTGCACTTTCAACACATTACTGGCAATATTATGCTGAAGAAATGGAAGGAGAGTGCCTTTATTCCAAGGGAGAGACAGAGGCAGCTGACCCAGGCTGGCCTGGGTGGGTACAAAACGTACAACCCTTGGATTATGAGTCTGACACCAACTGACCTATCATGGCTCCCTTTTGCACCATACTAATTACAAGGTGCAAGGTAACATGTAAACTTTAGAATAAAAATATAAAAACTTGATCCACACAACAGTATCTGTAAATTGTGATAAAATATGGTTCATGACATCATGACCTCTTCGCAAAAATACAAATTGTGATTTCAAGCTATAATCTGTACTTTTGACCTTCTACATCAAATAGCAACCCTGCACCTCAAGTTAAAAAAACAACATTACAACCAGTAAATACTTACTATTTGCTACAAGACAAAAAATGGAAAAGTAAAAGAAAAGAGGGGCAAGTAAAACATAAAAAAATTATATTATCTTGAAAATGATTTAAAAGACTAATTGTTGATATACAAATACATGTTTATTTTTATTAGAAGATAAAAAACTTCTTTTTAGGAAACATTTAATACACCTGATAAAATGAAAGACTATATTTTGAAGTTAGTGGCAGATCTGGCCCAAGTCTGAGATTTTTTAACATATTTTTTATTACTAGGTTGGCAACAATGGAATTTTTATTGAACATTAAGCAAGCATAGATGTTTTAAATCAGTAATAATTCATTTCACCTATATATAGTTTTTTTCAAATTTAAGAAAGTCCACAATTTTTTTAAAGTAAGAATAGAAAAGTAAAATGTGTACAAATTTAAACCAAAAGAGTTATTGTTCATCCTTTCTACTATCACTAACTTGGTCTAAACTCTCAATATTGTCAAAAGCATCATAAATGCAACAATATAAAATCCTCATAAATACAACAATATAAAATCCTTAAGGTCAATTGGCAAATTTCCAAACTGCAACTACTGTATCTACCACAAGCTGTCAATCAATTGTTGTTAATTCAAAACTCCAATGAGACACTAGCAAGTCTTGTCCCTGGATCCATAATGCAATGACAACAGTGCTAAGCTTGTCCTACAAAAAGGATTTTTGCTGGCCTGGTGGTTAGATGGTTTGGTTTGGTTTTGGTGTTTATGGTATAGTCACACAGATAGTCTATTTAGTACCAAGGCAATTGAAGTAACATGCCTTGCCCAAAGACACCCTGGTAGCTGACCCAGGTTGATATACTAGTGGGATTCAAACTCACACTCATTAGTTCCTGAGTCTGGTACATTAAAAAATGAACTACAATAGCTTCTGCATCCATTAGTCACCTCTTATGACAGTACCTATTTAACATCCCTGATCCTGCAAGGGGTGGTGATTAGGCACCAAGACAGTCTGTACTATGTAACTTGTATAAATTCAATGTGCAATAGCTTCATTATCCAAACTGTGTGAAATGTTTGCTATCAACTGAAAGTAGCTCTCTAATAAAGTAATACAATTTAAAAAAATAAATAAATCGGTTTTCTGAAAATGATACGCTACTGAGAAGGCATGGTTATCTTGATTCTGATGATTCATCAATTTTGGTTGAGACTGCTTAAAATGGACAATTACAGAGAGGATATTTGCTTGAAATGAGTAAATAACGGATATATTTCATCGAGTGGGTGAAAAACTCAGTATTTTCACCCACGAGACGAAATATATCTGTTATTCACTCGGAGAAAGCAAATATTCTTTTTATTTTATGCTCAAGCGTATTGTCTAGCAATTTGTATAACACACTGAAGTAGCTGATTTCTTACTGCATCCCGCGCGATAATGTCAGCGGTTTACCGTTTATGATTTGCTCTGTTTTGTGTATATTTGCACATAAAATATCAGTAGTTACATAATGCTTCTTCCCAATTCAAGGTAAAATATCAGATAAAAAGAAAATGAAACAAATTTATTTTATGTCTGTTGTTGGATTAGAACTCGGTTCGCCGGGATGCGAAGTGGCCATCTTTACCACTACACCACGCGAGCTATTGACTGCTAGTGAAAAAATATCATGATTTTTTTCACTGCAGTGAAATATCACAATTATATCTCTCGGAAAATCCAGTATTTCACTGCCTAGCATAAAATAAAGTCTTTTACTGATTACCATATATACTCTCTTAACGGTAGAGTCAACTTCAAACAAAAATAGACCCTGATTTGCCATCGCATAATGCACCAGCATAATGCAACTTCATCATGGGAGTGCTCAGCCAATGGTTGAGTGAGATACTCTCGGTTTGTGGTATTTGATCAAGTGAGTGCAATCTGCACAGAATGTTAGAATAAACAAATGACGAGAAAGGAAGCATTTTTTTTTAAAGATAAACACATGCAATTCTTGACATAATTTCTTGCACTGACATGCTCTGGGAATATTTAAAAGTACAACACTGAAAAAAAAATGCATTTGTCTACTGAAGCAGCTAGCTCTTTTCAAGACAATATTTCTTAAGTTTATTAGAGCCAAATTTGATGTGCATGAGATTTACTTTAATATTTTTTTTGTCCAGCTGTCCATGCATCATACAACAACTGTTTATTCTTAATTATTATCTTCAGCTGTTTATTTGCAAATACACCAAATGTTTTTAGCACAAAATAAAACTAAACCTCTCAGGATCAAAACTGCCAAAATGTCTGAATGTCAAAATGACCTGCTAAACAATAGAGAAAGATATAAAAAAAAAGGCGCTAAAGTCTAAATCCAAGGGAAAAATCTTGAGAAATTTCACACAAGACATACGTATGTCCAAACTTAAGCGTTACTTAATCATTCCCAATTGTTTCTGGATATATCTTGATATAATCTTCTGAGGCCGCTCTTGCCATTCTTCCAGCGTTTCATGTGATGCCGTTATCTGGTCACCCTTAAGACGGTCTATTATTGTGCAGCAAAGAATTGCACCTAGAAATTAAAAAGAAAAAGAAATGAAAAAAAAGTAGTACCAATTTTTTCTCTACTTCTAACCTGTACAAAAATATAACATTTTGTGCAGCTTTTATCTTACTTAAGTATAAAACCAAAGAGTAAAATATACATTTGCCAACTTCCAAAATTACTTTAGTTATAGAAATAGAATAGAATTAAGTAAAAGCAGTTGTGTTAATAATGTATGATTCTTAAACTAGAGGAAATGGTGAGCAAAATGCACATGTAAATATATCCCCACCTTTCCTGCATTTTACCCCTTTATGCTATGATGGATTTGAGTCAAATGAGTTTATCACACTGTCTCCATCAAAAACTGTGAGACTAGTCAACTGCAAGTCAAAATAGGGGCAATAACTCTTACCAACAGTGAGTTGGTCATTATGTATATTTTGATACGAGGCTCTTAATATGTCCAAATGGAAAGAACATAGACCCTGCCAGATCAGAGTCTATGTTATTTGTTTTCCTGATTAGTCCTTACAAACTGCATAGACCAAGCATTATGCGACAGCAGATCTGGGTCTATGCAGTTTGCAGTTGGTATCAGCTTATACACAAGTATAGACGATACAAAGTCGCAAAAAAATCCAGCAAAAACTAATTGCAGTCACAAAACTATTATATATTGCATACTCTAATGGCTCTAGCAAAAATGGGATCTGTTAATGTGTACATCTTGAAAAAATTACTGTAATGTCTAAAACAATATAAAAGAAATGCAATACTCTTTGCAGTCACATGGTTGTATAACATACTGACTCCTACTACAAGATAAAAGGGGCAATAACTCTTACTATTAATTGGAGGGACAGTGATGGGTCAATATGTGCATCTTCAGATGATAATGACCTTAATATGTAACCAGTTTCAAAGCATTCCATGAAAAATATGCTTTACTAGTTGTGGTCACAAGAATTTATACTCATTTATAAGTGGGATCCAACTGCAAACTGCATAGACCCAGATCTGCCATTGTATAATGCTCTGGCAGATCTGAGTCTGTGCAGTTTGTTAGGATTAATCACTAGAACAAACAACACAGACTCTGATCTACCAGTACATCATATGATGGCAGATCAGGGTCAATTATGTTTGCAGTTGAACCCAACTTATATGCAAGTATATACTTTATAGTTTTATTGCAATCCATCAAAAAACTTGGAGATTAGTTGTGGTTATTAAGCTGCGTGAAGGACAAGTGAAATGGTTGGAAGGATATAAGAAATCCTATATGTATGTGTTGAAAAGCATATCAGCACATGGAAGACTATTTTGTACCTAGGCAATGGGAGTAAAGTGCAGACATGAAATCTGCTGTTTAAAGAAAAAGATATAAACTGTGATACAATAGCCCAAATCCCATTCATAAACTTCTGCAAAATGTTTGAAGTTTTTCTTGACCAAAATAGCTGCAATCAGCTAATTTTTTTAAATTTTGTATGCTTGAAAGTGTCTGGCCCAGAAACCCACTAAGGCCAGGGTGTAGTATTTTATACATGAGATTTATTTTCTCACTTTCTATGAAAACCTCTAAAATAATTAATTGGAACAGTTTTGCATGTCTCTCTCTCTGAAAGTGTAATAGAAAGATTCCAACAAAAGACACACAAATTCAGACTACTAAAGATAAAATTAATAACTCCAGAAAAAGATACATGTACAACTTTTTTTCTCAAGGAAATTACCATATACCTTCTGTTACCTAAATTTAACATGCATAAATACAGCAAAAGCAATTTCCAATTGTTTCTACATTTTGACCTCAAATGGTGGAGCATATGATTCATAATCGAATGGTCATGGGCTTGATACCCACCCAGGCCAGCCTGATTCAGCTGTCTCAGTGCGTCCTTGGGAAAAGCACGAAGCTCCCATTTTCATCCCATGATATAGCAAATAATGTGTTGAAGTGTCATTAAAGCCAACAAACAAACATTATATTTAACACTTTCATTTATACTTTTAGATCAACAAAATCCAATAAAAATCGTTCTTATAATTTTCCTTGATTCCAATGGATTAGATTGTGTTTTGAATTCCGTATGGGCAAATATATTAATGTCTCCTGACTCTGAAATTTAATTAGTGAGTTTTGAGAATTCTAGAATTCCCATATATTTGTGATCTTGTTGTATCTTATTCAATTGCTAGAGCGAACAGAATTCACATGCAAGCCTAGGTCACATAGTGCGATTTCCGTATACTACAGTTTGCAATAGTTATTTGACACAATCGCCACACTCGACTCAGGGAAACGTAAACATTCAGAAACCAAGGAGTCCAACAAAGGGGATATAACAAGCCCATCTTGTTTCCAGCCCACTCATAGAAGGGGGCATTCATTTTCTCATGTCCCTCTTATACAATTAAGTAGTTAAGGGCCAACCTACAATCTGCAAGAGCTTGTACTTTCTAGTGTAAACTCTTCAGTTTTTGTAGTGTTATGTATATTGAATTTATAATGTGTCCACGATTGTAGTTGTACTTTAGTCAGATCATGGTCATTTTGTAAACAACATGTTCACATCGCATTTGAGTTCAAGGCTGGTTTTGTTAGCAGCTGGACTGTTATTTCAATGTTATGTCGTGACAAAAGTCTGGTACACAAAGTAATTTTCCATAAAAATTACTCATATTGTGATGTGACATATGTCATGTAGGCATGTGTATTTATACACAGATTTTGGTAAACAAATTCATTCCTATTCTAGAATTGCGATTCTAAAAGATCAGTCTGTAAGGAATCTATTTTAGTTGTGTTGTTGAAATCAGATATAATTAAAACAGAGGAATTATTTATTTACAATATTCATTGGAAGTGCTTATTGACTTTTGGATTAATACATGATTTTTGAATTTATGTGAATTCATTCAAAACATTCTGGATTATATCACTGTTGTACATCAGGATATTCAAGACTTGTGGTACATCAGGACATTCAAGACTTGTGATACATCTGGACATTCAAGGCTATTGGAATTCATTCAGAACATTCTATATTTTTGGACTTGTGATTAGGACACTTTGGATTATTTGGATTTTAATTCATGTTATTGTAAGTGTCTTTTGAATTTTCACTTTAATTGTCTAGAAATAAATTCCTTGTTGATTTTACTTGATTTGTTGGTTTTGCTTTCTTTCTGTTACATATTTTTAGGTCATAGAGTGATAACAGTAGATACTCTCAGAAGTAACCTCATTGACCACTCATGCAAGAAATGGAGGTGAAGCAAACTTCACTGATTGCTGAAAGCGTGAGAGCGGCTGTAATGTCCTCTATAAAAGAAATAAATAAAACTCCAATAGGATATGATCAAGCAGCAAATGGGGCAAATAAGCCAACTCGATTCAGTAGTGGAAGAACTAAAACGTCTTCTAATGTCAATCTCAAAAGATAGATACATGAATGTTAGAGTCAGATAGATTATACTAGAACAATATTCAAGAAGAAACTGTCTTACCTTCCATAATGTCCCTATAAATCACCTTGACCCTCATACTGTTTTTGTTGTGAATTATGGCAATGATGACAGTGAGGGGGAGAGTGAAGTGGAAATTGTCAGTACTGATGCCCAACTCCCACCCCCTACCTCAGAAAATCGCAATTGAAACCACAACATTTGCAACTCATGGAAATCGATCAACACTAATGAAATTATAATTGCAATTTGTCATGATAAGACTGGAGTCCATGTCACCAAAGCAGATATTTCGTGCTCCTATGTTCTTGGAAAAATCAGAAAAGGTAGAATCCAAATCATTGTAAGTTTTCTGTCTCATCGAAAAAAGGCCAAAGTTTATTTTGCAAAATAAAAAAAAATGTGCTTTGGTTTTGTGCGTGATCTTGCTGAACTAAAGAAGGAGAGGAAGATCCATTCTTATTGGACGATTGATGGCTGTGTATTTTTTAAGTATACACAGAATGGCAAGACAGAGGAAGTCAATCAGAAAGAGAGCTAAAGAACAATTAGAACGGTCATTACAGATTTATTAGAGACACATAGAACATTCAGTACAAATTGATTCTGAGCCATACAAGATTTACAAGAACCATATATGCAGAACTCACATATTATAATTCATGTTGTTCTTGTGTTTTTTTTTTTGGGGGGGGGGAGTTTCCTCATTGATTGACAAATATTAAACATACCTATATGTTATTAGGAGAGAGAGAGAGATTGTGTATGTGTCTGTGTGTACCAAAATGAATATTCTAAGAACCAGAGTTAGAAAGAGAAAGAGAGATTGTGACTATATTCAATATACAACTATGTACCACACTGTGATCATCAAGTCTGACAAATATTTTACATTCCAATGTGTTATCAGAGAGAGAGAGAGACAGACAGACAAAGATAGGGAAAGAGAGAGAAAATGCTATGAAATGAATGAGCCCTAACTGGTTAATAGTACCATCATTGTTGTGTTCAGAATTTATTTCTTAAATTTTTGTCATTCTTTGAAATTTTCTAAGGACTTATTACTTTAATTCAATACTATGGAACACTAGACTGTCATCTACCTATTTTGTATATAGTACTACATACTTTTCAAACTTCATCTCAGAAAGAGAGAAAGAGAGAGAAACTGAGAGAGAGAGAGAGAGAGAGAGAGAGAGAGAGACTGTGTGTGTCATAATGAATATTCTAAGACCCCGAGTTAGAAGGTGAAATACATTGTATGATAAAATGGACATAACCCGTTTGTTAAAAGTTACCTCAATCCATCAGAAAAGTTCATCACAAACAAATCTATAAATCATGTTTGTTTTCCTTATTTTAATTACAGGTCTGTTTGGTTTATCTTATCTTGTTGGCACTTACCTGCACCATTTTCTCAGTGAGACCCTTGCTTTTAGTGTTGTTGCTTTTCATGAGACAGTTTGACATTGTCCAAGAAGCCCTGAACTTTTGCTGTATATATTATTTTTCTTATTCCCGATGATTATTTAATCTTATACAGAGCTAGTAGGGCCAGTATTGGACGTTTCTATGTCAAAGCTTTATGCATCCAGGAAAGAAAATGCTTTGGAACTGAAGTCATCATGTCTGTTTATTATCCCATGTATTACAAGTCTAAAGCCTTATCAATAACGCTACTTCAATTCATTATTTTGCACGTAATATATTACCAATATAAACCTTTGGACAGTATTTACAGCTGTACAAAACCCTTTAGAACTAATGCTATATGTTTTTATTCTGTACATAATCATATCAACATCTCTGTTATGTATTTGGTATTGTTATTGTCATATTGAGATGAACCCTGGTCCCTTGCAAGACAGAGATGACTTGTTACTCTCATCTGAGAGTATTGATTTTTCTAACAATAATAATAATAATAATAATAATAATAATGATAATAACATAATCACAGTTTTTCATCTCAACATTCATAGTATAAGAAATAAGTTGCAATTAATCGAAGACCAGCTATCAGATTTTGATATATTGTGCTTTACCGAAACACGTTGACAACATGTATTCATTAGAACAATTTGCAACTACAAGGTATAGTTGGTGATATAAATGACATCTACTGGATGGAAGATGTTATAAATTAAAAGATTCAATAATATTAAACAATGTAACAAATATCATTCAACAACTGACAGGAGTTGCAGAAACAAGATCATCTTTATTAGACCCAATATTAATTTCAAATTCAATAAATATTAGGAAAAGCGGTGTTATTCCCTTTGGACTAGAGATCTCGGACCATTATGGCACTATTGTCTTTGTTGAATTGGATTTTCAGATTAAACAAGCTTATTGTCGTAAGATTTGGTTATACTATTGTGTGGCTTTTGAGACTTTTGCAGCTGAAATTGAGCATTTTCCTTGGGAGGAATTCCTTAATAGCAAACAAACCATTGATAATGCTACTGAATCTTTTACATCTAAATTATTGGACATGACTTTAACTTACATACCACATAAAAACATTACTGTGTGTCCATGTGATCAACTTACATGCCATATAAAAACATTACTGTGTGTCCACGTGATCAACTTAACATACCACATAAAAAACATTAGTGTCCATGTGATCAACTTACATACCATATAAAAACACTGCTGTGTCCATATGATCAACTTACATACCATATAACAAACACTACGGTGTGTCCATGTGATAACTTACATACCATATAAAAAACACTACTGTGTGTCCATGTGATAACTTACATACCATATAAAAAACACTACTGTGTGTCCATGTGATAACTTACATACCATATAAAAAACACTACGGTGTGTCCATGTGATAACTTACATACCATATAAAAAACATTACTGTGTGTCCATGTGATAACTTACATACCATATAAAAAACACTATGGTGTGTCCATGTGATAACTTACATACCATATAAAAAACACTACTGTGTGTACATGTGATAACTTACATACCATATAAAAAACATTACTGTGTGTCCATGTGATCAACTTACATACCACATAAAAACATTACTGTTGTGTCCACATGATCAACTTACATACCATATAAAAACATTACTGTGTCCATGTGATCAACTTACATACCATATAAAAACATTACTGTGTCCATGTGATCAACTTACATACCATATAAAAACATTACTGTGTGTCCATGTGATCAACTTCTATACCACATAAAAACATTAGTGTGTCCATGTGATCAACTTACATACCATATAAAAACATTACTGTGTCCATGTGATCAACTTACATACCATATAAAAACATTACTGTGTGTCCACATGATCAACTTACCATATAAAAACATTACTGTGTCCATGTGATCAACTTACATACCATATAAAAACATTACTGTGTGTTCACGTGATCAACTTACATACGATATAAAAACATTACTGTGTCCACATGATCAACTTACATACCATATAAAAACATTACTGTGTCCATGTGATCAACTTATATACCATATAAAAACATTACTGTGTGTCCATGTGATCAACTTATATACCACATAAAAACATTACTGTGTCTCCACTTGATCAACTTATATACCACATAAAAACATTACTGTGTGTCCACGTGATCAAACTTGGTATGACAGCATGGTATGAAAATTCAGCAGAAAAAAAGATAGAGCAAAGAAAGTCGCACTATGGATGAACAATCACTATAAATGGCAAATTTATAAGAAACTAAGAAATAAAGTGAATAATCTTAAAAAGAAAGCACAGGAAAAATTTGCTAAGAAGATTGAAACTTTAAACTTTACTTCTTGAAATTCGAAACAATACTGGAAGATTGTTCATTTTTTTTCATAAAGGAACAAATTTCAACTCGGTTCCTCCGCTGCTTGCTGAAGAAAATGTTTCAAACCAATTGATTTTTGTGGATATCAAAAAAGCAAACTATAGGAATGATTATTTTGCATCAATCTCTATCGTTGATGATAGGGATATTTTCTGACCTCCAAAATTTTATCACAATGATAAAGCTTCTGATTCTGTACAAATCAGAGAACAAGAGATCTATGATGTCATCATGTGACTGTCGCTAGACAAGGCGGCAGGGCCAGATCTTATCAGTCATAGACTGCTTAGGGGAGTCTCAAATTCTATAATCAAACCCCTTGTACTTCTCTTTAATAGATCATTAAATGAAAGTTTCCTACAATATGGAAAATTTCCAATGTAATATCTATTGTCAGGAAAGAAGATAAATGTTTACCATCAAATTATCACCCAATATTCCTTCTTAGTTGCATGGGAAAGATTTCTGAAAGAACTACATTTAAGCATTTCGTCTATTTTTCTGAACGAAAATAAGTTTATTTATAAGTTACAGTCAGGGTTTCTACCAAACAATTCAACAGTATACAAACTGATTGGCATTCATTATCAAGTCACACAAGTGCTAGAAACTCATAACTATATGTGTATGTTTTTTTTACTACAGATCTTGAGCATTTGATCGTGTTTGGCACAAAGGACTATTACACAAACTTAGTGAATACAGAGTAAGAGGAAACATGCTAAACTGGTTTATGACTATTTATCATTAAGAAGGCAAAGGGTTTTTTTAAATGCAGATGCATCACACATGGAATACATTAGAACAGGCGTCCCGCAAGGATCCATACTTGGTCCACTACTTTTTCGTATTTATATTAATGATATTGCAGAGGGTTTGTCTAGTATAACAAGACTATTTGCTGACAACAGTTATATGTCTTATGTTTCAACAGATATTAACACTGTTGAACACCAAATGAACCAAGACCTAGAAAGATTACATAAATAGACCAAACAATGGCTTGTCTCTTTAAATCTATCAAAAACAGGAGCCATATTATTCAAAACTGCCCCACCTTCTCAAATTTCTCTTCCAAAATTATTTTTAGATTACCACAAACATCTTGGAATAACTCTTACGAGTGATGGAAGTTGGCAAAAACCACACTGAAGAACTTATTTGGAAAACATCAAAGATGACTGGAATAAGGAGAGCACTCAAATTCATAATGAGATTCACTAAACAAAATATATATAGATTTCAGCAGACCAATTTTAGAATATGCTGGTGTAGTAATGAATGGGTGTAGCAAAACTGATTCTAATTGACTTGAAAATATACACAAGGAAGCAGCAAGAATTGTAACAGGATTTACCAGAAATGTTAGCTCTGAATTTGCATAAAAAGAATGTGGCTGGCTACCTTTAAAAGAGTGTAGAAAAGTCGACAAACTTGTTACATTTTATAAAATGGTTAATCACATGACACCAGATATTCTTCAAGAAACAGCTTAAATTCTGAAGTACCATTTTGTCATTTACAGCTAACAAATAAGTCTCTACTACTCCATAGGTGAAAGAAAAATGTCTATCATACATGCTACACTAATAGCTGTTCAGTCCTTAAGGCGGATCTATATTTGAAGCACATTGTCGCCAATCCATTGTGTAGTTACTCCAAATCAAATGAAACAGCCTACCACTATTTCTTTGAATGTAAACTATACGATAATCCTTGAATCCTCCTGATGAATAACCTACTCAAACTTTCCATTCATAATGACCAATACATGCTTTTGTTTGGTGACAATACTCTTAAAAACACAACTATTACTTAAGTTTTTATGCAGGTTCACCTTTATCTCAGACATAATAACTGCTTTGGAGCCTACAGATCTAGCAAATACATTTCAAGAAAGTTAAATCCAAATGTGTTTTTTCTTTAATACCATTATTGTAGTTTTTAAGTCTTGAGTGCTGTTATTATTATTTTTATTATTATTATTGTTATTATTATTATTATTATTATTATTTTCCACAAAGGATTTCCTTGGTTTTCCCTCCACATCATCATTTGACTAAGCAATATACATGTGTAAGTATGCAAGCTTCTGCAGGCATGTATGTGTATGTGTACACATGTATGTGTGTATGTATGTATATGCATATATAAGTATGTCTGAATGTCTATATATCTGTATGCATATATGTTTACATGTATTCAAAACTATTATACTACAATTCAAATATGATTACATTTATTCATCCAGAAATGCCAGTAAAAAGTTAAATAATATAAGAACTGTTCATATATTTGTATATATGTATCTATAAATTTGTGTGTGACCTATTCTCACATAGGGCCTCACCTTTCTTTATTTCTTTACAATCTCGCACGTCAAATAATAATTGCTTTAGATCATTATAGTTCTTACACTCATTCAATTATCATTTCAATTTTCTCTGTAAGTTTCACCTGATGTATGAAATATTATGTGTTTTGTATTTGTTACTGGAAAGGCTATTCTAAGTTGGAAGAACTGTGCCTAACCCTTTAGCTTTCTAATATATGCAATAAAATATCTTTAAAACCAAATAAAATCTAATTCAAATCTAATTCAAATCCAATACTTCCTTTACTTTCAATTTACTTTCGTTGTTAAATTTTTCAATATTATCATCATCATCATCATCATCATCATCATCATTATGTAAATAATGACTTCAACAAGGGAGATAACTCTTTATAGGACGATTGAAGCCTAGCATGCTGTACCTTGTTTCTTTTAAAATTACTTATCAGAGACCATTTTGCATTAGCATCTTTGTTAAACTGCATCATTCACTTAAGCATAACAATTTTACAGTAATGATGGTGGCGTTTAAAGCAGTCATAAGTTGATACTTTTCTGAAAATTCACAGAATACTATTATGAATAGGTTGCAAAAAGAGAAATTAACCAGTCTTCCAGTAAGACAGTAAATTTCAAGGAAATGAGGTGCAAGACTCCTACTTTTTACTCTTGCTCGGTATGCCATGGCAGCGAAACACAGTGATTCCATCTCAATATTTTGGATTCCTCTGTCATGAATTCTTTTTAGAAAAGCCATCTTGTCCTCCTCATTAAAGTCACAGAATGCCCCATCCAGCCGGGCCTGGCCTGAAAAATATGTGTAACCTTTACAAATGTGCATTGGCTCACTGTAATTCTTAAAATACTTCAGGACAATACAAATCCAAATATCAAATAATTCTACTTGCAAATTAAGTGCAAAATATAAAGGTTGTGCACATGGAAACAGATAAATAAAAAAGAAACTACTCCTTCTTTGTGGAAAATATGGAGGTTGAGCAACAGAGAACAAATAAAAGAAACTATACATTGAATAAATGAATAAATATATTGCCCTTAACACTAATTAACTGCTATTTCTACATGGCAGAACATTTCTTTTATAGGTACCATAATTAAAGGAAAGTAATTTTTATTTTTTTTTAGATGTAACTGTCTGTTCACTTCAAATACAGGAACTATTACAAATAAAATTTATTATTGTAATTATTTCTTAAATAAACAATCCACAATGGAATTTCTATATAAAATACATGACAATATCTAAGAATCAGTGAGGCCTATATCACCATGTCTAAGAATCATAGAGGTCACAACAAAATAAGTACTAAATTCATAAATACATCATTATATTAGAGGCAATTGCTAAAATAAATGACCACATCAAAAGGAAAAGGACAATAAATTGATAAATGTGAGCTTTCAAGAAATAAATGTGAAGTTACAAATAGTTCAAAATCTTTTTCATCTCCAAAGGACTTGGAGGTGTTTACCATCAAATTGTAATTCTTACCTTCATAAAAGTCATATGTGCACATCGTTTTGCCTATTACAGACTTGAAACCTAACTCTCCAGCAACTGCAAGGAGCTCTTCATTCAGTTCCTTATCTAGAAAGGCTGGATGTTGAAGAATCATCCCTAATGTGGCCTAAAAATAAATAACAGAAATGATGAAGACATATGAACTAAAGATGATCATTAATAATTAATCTTTATACTCAAATGCAGCGGCAAATATGATTGCTAAAATTCAGCTACAGACTTGGTAAAGCTGCTAATGTAAATCGTATAATTTGAGCAAATAAAAAATTGTGGAGAAATTCAAATTCAGGAACATGTTTGTGTAAAAGTATATTATACAAAAAGAAAGATCAGTAAATATGACATCTTTATGTTTTAAATTTGCTGAATTAAATGAAGTTTTGAAAATTTAATGATGGTAAAATACAATAAATTACAGTATTTTTTGGTCATTGTTTTTAGCCAGATATATGAAATTTCTCACTGGTAAATACAGTAAATTCTTGTAACAATGACATTCCTGACAACAGAACATTAAAGTTCTGACAGAAATATGCTGAAAACAAATGTATTCAAAAGTAATTTTAATCTTTAGAATGAAATATCCAGCACTTGACTCCAACAGAACTCTCCTGGTAACTTACATGCATACTTCCTCTATGTGTTGGTTTTTACAATAGAATATGTCGAAGGATTGTATGTAAATATTTTATTTCTAAAAACTGGTTTTATATGTATGAAAAATATGTCTTTGAATTTTAAAAATAGTTAAAATAACATTATATATGAAGTCATTTTTTAAAATTTTTGTTTGATTCTTCTCATTTATTTATCTTGGTTTGACAATGCTAAGACACGAAGGTAAGTTGTCCAAATTAAAGGCATTATCTTTAACATGATGGATGTTGCATCCATAATTAACATAAAAGTTGCAGCCTTAATTAACATAAACAATGCAACCTTAATTAACACAAGCATTTCAGCCTTAACTAACATAAACATTGCAGCCTTACTTAACATAAGCATTGCAGTCTTGGTTAACATATATGTTGCAGCCTTAGTTAACATAAACACTGCAACCTTAGTTAACTTAAACATTTCAGCCTTAGTTAACTTAAACATTTCAGCCTTAGTTAACATAAACATTTCAGCCTTATTTCACATAAATGTTGCAGACTTAGTTAACATAAACATTTCAGCCTTAGTTAACATAAACATTTCAGCCTTAGTTAACATAAACATTTCAGCCTTATTTCACATAAATGTTGCAGCCTTATTTAACATAAACATTTCAGCCTTAGTTAACATAAACATTTCAGCCTTAGTTAACATAAACATTTCAGCCTTATTTCACATAAATGTTGCAGACTTAGTTAACATAAACATTTCAGCCTTATTTCACATAAATGTTGCAGACTTAGTTAACATAAACATTTCAGCCTTAGTTAACATAAACATTTCAGCCTTAGTAAACATAAACATTTCAGCCTTATTTCACATAAATGTTGCAGACTTAGTTAACATAAACATTTCAGCCTTATTTCACATAAATGTTGCAGACTTAGTTAACATAAACGTTTCAGCTTTAGTTAACATAAACATTTCAGCCTTAGTTAACATAAATATTTCAGCCTTATTTCACATAAATGTTGCAGACTTAGTTAACATAAACATTTCAGCCTTATTTCACATAAATGTTGCAGACTTAGTTAACATAAACATTTCAGCCTTAGTTAACATAAACATTTCAGCCTTATTTCACATAAATGTTGCAGCCTTAGTTAACATAAACATTTCAGCCTTATTTCACATAAATGTTGCAGACTTAGTTAACATAAACATTTCAGCCTTAGTTAACATAAACATTTCAGCCTTATTTCACATAAATGTTGCAGACTTAGTTAACATAAACATTTCAGCCTTAGTTAACATAAACATTTCAGCCTTAGTTAACATAAACATTTCAGCCTTAGTTAACATAAACATTTCAGCCTTAGTTAACATAAACATTTCAGCCTTATTTCACATAAATGTTGCAGACTTAGTTAACATAAACATTTCAGCCTTAGTTAACATAAACACTGCAGACTTAGTTAACATAAACGTTTCAGCCTTAGTTAACATAAACATTTCAGCCTTAGTTAACATAAACATTTCAGCCTTAGTTAACATAAACATTTCAGCCTTATTTCACATAAATGTTGCAGCCTTAGTTAACATAAACATTTCAGCCTTATTTCACATAAATGTTGCAGACTTAGTTAACATAAACATTTCAGCCTTATTTCACATAAATGTTGCAGACTTAGTTAACATAAACATTTCAGCCTTAGTTAACATAAACATTTCATCCTTAGTTAACATAAACATTTCAGCCTTATTTAACATAAACATTTCAGCCTTAGTTAACATAAACATTTCAGCCTTAGTTAACATAAACATTTCAGCCTTAGTTAACATAAACATTTCAGCCTTATTTAACATGAACATTTCAGCCTTAGTTAACATAAACATTTCAGCCTTATTTAACATAAACGTTTCAGCTTTAGTTCACATAAATGTTGCAGACTTAGTTAACATAAACGTTTCAGCTTTAGTTAACATAAACATTTCAGCCTTATTTAACATAAACGTTTCAGCTTTAGTTCACATAAATGTTGCAGACTTAGTTAACATAAACGTTTCAGCTTTAGTTAACATAAACATTTCAGCCTTATTTAACATAAATGTTTCAGGTTTAGTTCACATAAATGTTGCAGACTTAGTTAACATAAACGTTTCAGCCTTAGTTAACATAAACATTTCAGCCTTAGTTAACATAAACATTTCAGCCTTATTTCACATAAATGTTGCAGCCTTAGTTAACATAAACATTTCAGCCTTAGTTAACATAAACATTTCAGCCTTAGTTAACATAAACATTTCAGCCTTATTTAACATAAACATTTCAACCTTAGTTAACATAAACATTTCAGCCTTATTTAACATAAACGTTTCAGCTTTAGTTAACATAAACATTTCAGCCTTATTTAACATAAACGTTTCAGCTTTAGTTCACATAAATGTTGCAGACTTAGTTAACATAAACGTTTCAGCTTTAGTTAACATAAACATTTCAGCCTTATTTAACATAAACGTTTCAGCTTTAGTTCACATAAATGTTGCAGACTTAGTTAACATAAACGTTTCAGCTTTAGTTAACATAAACATTTCAGCCTTATTTCACATAAATGTTGCAGACTTAGTTAACATAAACGTTTCAGCCTTAGTTAACATAAACATTTCAGCCTTAGTTAACATAAACATTTCAGCCTTATTTCACATAAATGTTGCAGCCTTAGTTAACATAAACATTTCAGCCTTAGTTAACATAAACATTTCAGCCTTACTTCACATAAATGTTGCAGCCTTAGTTAACATAAACATTTCAGCCTTAGTTAACATAAACATTTCAGCCTTATTTCACATAAATGTTGCAGACTTAGTTAACATAAACATTTCAGCCTTAGTTAACATAAACATTTCAGCCTTATTTCACATAAATGTTGCAGACTTAGTTAACATAAACATTTCAGCCTTAGTTAACATAAACATTTCAGCCTTATTTCACATAAATGTTGCAGCCTTAGTTAACATAAACATTTCAGCCTTAGTTAACATAAACATTTCAGCCTTATTTCACATAAATGTTGCAGACTTAGTTAACATAAACATTTCAGCCTTAGTTAACATAAACATTTCAGCCTTATTTCACATAAATGTTGCAGCCTTAGTTAACATAAACATTTCAGCCTTATTTCACATAAATGTTGCAGTCTTAGTTAACATAAACATTTCAGCTTTAGTTCACATAAATGTTGCAACCTTAGTTTAAATGACCCCAAAAAATAAATGGAATGAAACCAACTCACTCATTGATTCAAGAGTTGACTATACTTCTGATAGACTGATTTCTAATACCTCTTAAATTGCAAATTTGCTAATTTTTCAGTCTCAAACTTAAGTTCTGTGTCAGAGTGTCAGAAGTATGAAGGAAATATTTTTATATAATGATACAAATATTTAGACATGATATTTTTCTTTCACTCAAATTTCATATTTCTTCAACAAGAAAAATTTACAAAATTTTATGATGCAATAATCATAATCAGACTTTCAAAGATATATTGTGATCAATTACATCTGTCTATATTAAGTATGCTACCTCTGTAACATGAACTCCATCTACACTGATTAATAAAGGGTGACCATATCTAATATGATGTTCCACTTTGATGAGCAAATAATAAGAGAGGCTTCTAATCCTGGTTGGAGTGGGGATAGGATTGGAGTGGGGATAGGGTTGGAGTGGGGATACGGTTAGAGTGGGGACAGGATTGGAGTGGGGATAGGATTGGAGTGGGGATAGGATTGGAGTGGGGATAGGGTTGGAGTGGAGATAGGATTGGAGTGGGGATAGGGTTGGATTGCAAACAAGAAAAAGTGGAGAGGTAGTCAACATGTCTTTCATCTCTAGAATTGTTGTATGAGATAGAAAAACTGAGAGCATTTAATAATGAATAGTGGAATGGTACTTATTGTGTTCTTATAAGATTTAAATGACAAAAAATGGTCATCACAGAAAATGTACATACTATTTCCATGTAAGGTCTCAGCAGGCCATCAACAGCAGCCTCAGATATCACAACTGTCCCTGGATCCAGGGCTGAAATTCAATCACATGAAGAACATTGCAAAAAGGGAGAAAACTAATAGAACTAAAAAAAGGAAAGCAATACAATGAAAGGTTTCAAATGTATAGGGCTATGGTACCCAAGAACTATTTTATCTGATAAAGAAAAGTATTCAGGATATATGTAGAACAGTACAATTGTCCCCAAAATTGTTGTTTTAAAGAAGAAAGTTGCAAATATATGGTCAAAATGCATCAGAAATAAAGTAAAACTGGCTTGAGTGGATATCTCTATATACAGAATACCTACTTATAACAAACGGCATTTATTAAGTTTGCTTCACTTGTGAATAAAAGCCACTTATCTATGAAGGACATGGTCCCTCAAGTCTCCTTCAAAGACAGATATCAAAGTATTTTATACACTAATTAATTACATTCTCATGCAAACATCAGTAAATAGTGTCACTGAAAATTTATGAATATTTTAACATGAGGATCTTTAGAAAGGAATGACGAGATAAGAATTTTATACTCTATTTCTCTGATGATTATCCCATGATTGAAGATAAGCCCATCCCGACTTTTAGTAAATTTTTAGCACAGCTTTAATAATAGGATGCTGTATCCTATAGCAAGACCACCACTCACAATTTTTCACACAATTTATTTGGAAGACCTCTGGCTCTTACATAGGAGAAATGCAGCAAAATTGTTTTATATTTTGCTTTATTTTTACAAATTAACGTTCATATATTTTGCTGCTGAAAAACTAGATGCATTTGCAACCTGTTTTGGCTCTCATTGCAAGTGGTGCATACAAAGGGAATTCACTAATCTTATTTTAGGCAATGATCAGAACTCTTTGTAGTGAGTGTCCCTGCTTCAAAGACCTCTTCTAAAGTTGTCTACAACTACGACAATCAGTTTTTCAAGGCTGGAAAATTCCACTTCTCCACTCCTAAGTACAAGTGGAGGTTGAGAAAGAGCAGATGCTACTGATTGGATGAGTGGTGTTTTAAGCAGATTCAGTATTACGTACAGTATAGGATGAGTACAACTGATGCAGAACAAGTTATAAATCAACTGTCTTGCAGAACCAGTAACCAACTGAAATTTTTTAAAAATCTGGTTGGAGAAATTAAAACCCTGGACTTTTATCTTTAAAATCTTGCCAAGAGCTCTAAACACTAGGGCCAAACTAAGGTGGAGCCAGCAGCTGACAATTTCAAAAATCAGATGTTAGCTCAGTAGGCTACACACAGAACCTGGTAGCCTTGCTAAATTCAGTAGCCAAGAGAAGGCACTTCATTGTTAGCCTTGTTAAATTTAGTAACCAAGAGAAGGCACTTCAGTAAGAAACTGTTACCCTTGCTAAATTCAGTAGCCAAGAGAAGGCACAGGAAGAAACTGTTAGCTTTTAGACTTTCCTTTTATCTTATTTGTCTTAAATATATTTTGATAGTTATTATGTTTGAAAATCATGATATCATGAACTACCCCAATGGGCAACTGAAATCAACATATGGTAGCCCCAACAGAGCATTCTGGTAGCCCCGAGCACTGGGTACAAGATTTGTTGGCCCCTCCGAGGACTCACATAAACCTCCACTGGTACCCAGTCTGAACATTTTAACATCACTGCACCCTGCATGGTGTAGCAGCTTCAAGACCTCATGGAATACAATTGACAGAGATGGTATTCCCATCCCATGCTGAAATATAAATGAAAAATACATTAAATGGTGATTTGCCAAGGGTTCTTATGAACAAATTTATCAAGAGTTATTTTCCTTATTGTAGGACAAAGTTGCAACTTCCTGCTTTGAAAACTGAAACAATAATTTCAAGAATTCACCATCAGACATTGGCAAAATTCAAAAATATTGAATAGTATACCATCTTAATAATATTTACATAGCTGTTTATGCAAAATGACTAATTGATCACTGAATATTTGAACACTGCATTTTCGAAGTCAAGTGCAGATTTATTATTTTAATCCTCTCTTTATTAACAAAAAGATGTAACTGTCATGGAAGAATTTGCATCCAATTTGTAACTAGCAAAAAGATGTAACTGTCATGGAAGAATTTGCATCCAATTTGTAACTAGCAAAAAGATGTAACTGTCATGGAAGAATTTACATCCAATTTGTAAGTAGCAAAAAGATGTAACTGTCATGGAAGAATTTGCATCCAATTTGTAAGTAGCAAAAATATGTAACTGTCATGGAAGAATCTGCATCCAATTTGTAACTAGCAAAAAGATGTAACTGTCATGGAAGAATTTGCATCCAATTTTAACTAGCAAAAAGATGTAACTGCCATGGAAGAATTTGCATCCAATATGTAACTAGCAAAAAGATGTAACTGTCATGGAAGAATTTGCATCCAATTTTTAACTAGTAAAAAGATGTAACTGCCATGGAAGAATTTGCATCCAATTTGTAACTAACAAAAAAATCTATTGTACATGCATTTAATTATGCTATTACTTGTTATGTGCTGTCTTAATTTTAAAATTTTGAATGGCAGAAAAAAAACGAGGAAAAGGAGACATGTAAATCAATCTCTACCATATTTTCACAGCGAATTACTAAATTTTTTAGTGTTATTCATAATAATAATGTTAAATATTCAGATTTTTACTTTTGCCAGTTCCAACCACTAGAATTATTCTACAGTGTATTTTGCACCATTGGAGCAATAAAAGAGTCACTGGCCCTTTAGAAAATTCCTGATGTGGCAGGGTGGCACGTAAAAACTGCATGTGGTGCACTCCTGGTACTTGAATGTGCCACCTATTAATTTTCTTCTCAACAGTTCAGTTAGCAATCTTTAAAGCATGTACATCAGTGAGATTCTTACCAAAATACTATGCAACTAAAGTATGTCAAAATGACTAGAACTATGCAACTAAAGTATGTTAATATGACTAGAACATGTTGCCTAGTTATCAAAGTCTGGTTCTGAGATACCGCATCCCTTTCACTCACTTTATATATCAAATGAGATACTGTATCCCTTTCACTCACTTTACATATCAGCTGCGATACTGCATCCCTTCCACTCACTTTACATATCAAATGCGATACTGCATCCCTTTCACTCACTTTACATATCAACTGAGATACTGCATCCCTTGCACTCACTTTACATATCAAATGCGATACTGCATCCCTTGCACTCACTTTACATATCGACTGAGATATTGCATCCCTTTCACTCACTTTACATATCAACTGAGATACTGCATCCCTTGCACTCACTTTACATATCGACTGAGATATTGCATCCCTTGCACTCACTTTACATATCAAATGAGATACTGCATCCATTTCACTCACTTTACATATCAAATGAGATACTGCATCCCTTCCACTCACTTTACATATCGACTGAGATATTGCATCCCTTTCACTCACTTTACATATCAAATGAGATACTGCATCCCTTGCACTCACTTTACATATCAAATGAGATACTGCATCCCTTGCACTCACTTTACATATCAACTGAACCTATTATATATGCAAGATAATTAATCCAAAAATGAAGTGAAGTCAAACTCGCACAGCTGATGTTTTTTGGACTGAAGTTGGCAAGATTATCTAACAATCTGCCTGAATATGAAAATTATGGTAAAACAAAAAACGCTGGGCATTCATAATTACCCAATCAGTTTTGAATCTGCAGAATGTCAAGGTCAGTCAAATCTTACAAAAAAAATTAGCAACTGGCTAAGAAAAGTGGTTACTTTACAATCAATAAAGAAACTTCATCACATGCACTTTCTGTATTAAGCAAAACAAGGAAAAATCTTGAACATGAGGTACTAATAACTTCTCTAACAATACAATAGAAATACATGCAGCCACTGCTGATCATATCAACACAATTATGGAGGTTGCCATGAAAAGTGAGTTAAGTTCTGCTATGAATAGTGTTAGAAAAAGATCCAGCTTCCAAGAGTGCTATTACTGCAGCATACCAGTCTACTGGTCAGTCAATCAGAGTTTTCCAAGAGTGCTATTACTGCAGCATACCAGTCTACTGGTCAGTCAATGAGAGTCTTCCAAGAGTGCTATTATTGCAGCCTACCAGTCTACTGGTCAGTCAATCAGAGTTTTCCAAGAGTGCTATTATTGCAGCATACCAGTCTACTGGTCAGTCAATCAGAGTTTTCCAAGAGTGCTATTATTGCAGCATACCAGTCTACTGGTCAGTCAATGAGAGTCTTCCAAGAGTGCTATTATTGCAGCCTACCAGTCTACTGGTCAGTCAATCAGAGTCTTCCAAGAGTGCTATTATTGCAGCATACCAGTCTACTGGTCAGTCAATCAGAGTCTTCCAAGAGTGCTATTATTGCAGCCTACCAGTCTACTGGTCAGTCAATCAGAGTTTTCCAAGAGTGCTATTATTGCAGCATACCAGTCTACTGGTCAGTCAATCAGAGTTTTCCAAGAGTGCTATTATTGCAGCATACCAGTCTACTGGTCAGTCAATGAGAGTCTTCCAAGAGTGCTATTATTGCAGCCTACCAGTCTACTGGTCAGTCAATCAGAGTCTTCCAAGAGTGCTATTATTGCAGCATACCAGTCTACTGGTCAGTCAATCAGAGTCTTCCAAGAGTGCTATTATTGCAGCATACCAGTCTACTGGTCAGTCAATCAGAGTCTTCCAAGAGTGCTATTATTGCAGCATACCAGTCTACTGGTCAGTCAATCAGAGTCTTCCAAGACTGCTATTACTGCAGCCTACCAGTCTACTTGTTAGTCAATCAGAGTCTTCCAAGAGTGCTATTACTGCAGCCTACCAGTCTACTTGTTAGTCAATGAGAGTCTTCCAAGAGTGCAATTATTGCAGCCTACCAGTCTACTGGTTAGTCAATGAGAGTCTTTCAAGAGTGCAATTACTGCAGCCTACCAGTCTACTTGTTAGTCAATGAGAGTCTTTCAAGAGTGCAATTACTGCAGCCTACCAGTCTACTTGTTAGTCAATGAGAGTCTTTCAAGAGTGCAATTACTGCAGCCTACCAGTCTTATTGTTAGTCAATGAGAGTCTTTCAAGAGTGCAATTATTGCAGCCTACCAGTCTACTTGTTAGTCAATGAGAGTCTTTCAAGAGTGCAATTATTGCAGCCTACCAGTCTACTGGTTAGTCAATGAGAGTCTTTCAAGAGTGCAATTACTGCAGCCTACCAGTCTACTGGTTAGTCAATGAGAGTCTTTCAAGAGTGCTATTACTGCAGCCTACCAGTCTACTGGTTAGTCAATGAGAGTCTTCCTCAATAGTTGAATGACAGAGATTAAATGTGACGATCTCATACCTGCCAGACTGTTTGGGCAGAGGTTGGAGACTAAAAAAAAGTTTTCTAGATTCTAGATACAATAGTATTTATACAGCATGCAAAAACTCATATGTTGTCATGATAAAAAAAACTTGACCTTAGCAAGTAAAATATGAAATGTAGACATTGTGACCTTCTATTTTGTACAGGTGGGCAACTAACTGAGATGAAAACAATCATAAATCTGATGATTATAGCATGAATATTTCAAACACAAAATTTAACCAAAGTCACTTAAGTGTTAAGTATGGATCACAGTGACCTTCTCTTGTGATGAGGATGTAGTACTCATCAAGATGCATCCCCTCACCAAGTTTCATCATTCCAGGTATAACAGTATGCATGTAGAAAGTAATATGAGTACTGTGAACAGCACATTATACTCCCACCCCATGTTTAATAATCCTCTTTGTAGGCACTAGCAGGGCATGGTTGACTGAAGATTATCGATCAATGGGTCTCAATGACCTGGACCCTTGATAATCCAGGTTCAAATAAACTTACTCTGCAGAAACCATTGCTTTCTTATTAAACTTACCATAATCATTAATTTTGACCTCCATACCCCAGTATCTATAATTTTCTTTATTACCATAATTGTAAACCATCCACAAAAGTTTGAACAAGGAACTTACTCAATAACAAAAGTATTTTTGCAAAATCCATTTTTCTCTTGAGTCACAATGACCTTGAGTGTAGATATTTTTACTCCAAAATCAAAAGCCCTATTGCATACCTTAAGTGTAAGCCCTCTGCAAATGTTGGTCAAGGTAAATGGTGTAGAACTAAAGATATTATTTCAAAACAATGGTCTTCTTTTAGTCAAAGTATCCTTGACCT
The DNA here is from genome assembly GCA_029931535.1 of Margaritifera margaritifera. Taxonomy (NCBI): domain Eukaryota; kingdom Metazoa; phylum Mollusca; class Bivalvia; order Unionida; family Margaritiferidae; genus Margaritifera; species Margaritifera margaritifera. The sequence goes on from JAQPZY010001577.1 coordinate 4,141,276, forward strand.
TTGACCATTTTATAATACAATCAACAGGCTGCTTTTCTATTCAATGTGCAAGTCTTCTGCAAACTCTGGTGATGGTACATGGTCAAGAACTGAAATTTTTGTGCAGAAACCAGTTATCTTCTTTTAGTCACTGTGACCTTGAACTTTGACCTTTAGACCTCCAAATTGATGGGCTTCTTCCTCATGCCATGTGCAAGCCAGTGACACAATTTGATCCAGGTTTGTAACGTAGAACTAATATTATTGTGTAGAAACCATTTTTCTTCTTCCAGTCACTTTGTCCTTGGCCTTTTACCTTTTAACCCCCATATCAATAGACTTCTTCCTCATTCCAAGTGCAAGCTATCCACAAAGTCTGGTCCAGGTATGTGATGAGTGACCCTGACCTTTGACCTTTTGAACCCAAATCAAGTCTTCATTTTTACCCTAAGAGCAAGCTATTGACAAGTTTAGTCAAAGTATATAATGTAGAACTAATATTATTGTGCAGAAACCATTTTTTCCTTTCAGTCAGTGACTTTCACCTTTTTGACACCGAAACTGATAGGCTTCTTCCTTATCCCAATTGCGAGCAATCCACAATGTTTTAACCAGGTATATGATGTAGAACTAATGTTATTGTGTGAAAACCATTATTTTTCTTTCAGTCACAGTGACTTGACCTTTGACCTTTTGACCCAATACTGATAAGCATCTTACTTATTCTAAGTGCAAACTATCAACAAAGTTTAGTACATGTATATGATGTAGAACTAATGTTATTGTGCAGAAACCATATATCTCCTTTTAGTCACCTTTGACCTGTTGACCCTCAAATCACTGGACTTCTTCCTTATCCCAAACGCAAGTCATTCACAAAGTTTCATAACTGTAGCTGATGGAGAACTGAAGTTATTGTGTGGAAAAGGAAAAGTTAACAGACAGGCAGACAGACAGTCAGACAGAGTTACTGCATAATACATTCCACTAAAAGGCAGGTGTATAAACAACCTATGCGGTAATGAGCTCAACACATAAACTTAATCTAACCCAGTAAAATGTGACATGAAGGTTACTCTGATCTTTTATTGTAAGCAGGGCTCGAAATTACCTTTTTCAGTAATAGCAGCATTTCGATAGTTGTAATATTTTCAACTAGCAAAAATTAGGCCTATTTTCATTGCCCAATAGCATATATTTCATATATACAAAATATCACTGGCAAGAAACTTCTAGTTCATTTTTTTCATCCAGCAATTTACCGGCATATCAGAATTGTAACTAGCAAAATGGTAACTTACTAGCAATTTACCGGCATATCAGAATTGTAACTAGCAAAATGCTAACTTGCTAGCATCAATTTCAAGTCCTGCGTAAGAGTTGGTACTAACAGAAATGCAAATAATCATCTAGTTGGATGATTCTAGCATGAACAGAGCTTGAAAAAAAATCTTAAAACACAAAATTTCAAGAAGTCAGTTCTGGATGAAATACGAGTCATAGTGACCTACTTTTGTGACATGGGTGTAGTACTCATCAAGATGTACCCTCTCACCAAGTTTCATGATTCCAGGTATAACAGTATGTATACAAGATGCAAAAAATCTGAGCTTAATGCAAAAACTTAAAGAGGAATGTACAACCACCATTAAAGTTCCCAAGTCCTAAAAAAAATGACTGTCATCAACTAATAATTATATCAAAGCTGACAATCTTCTACTTGCTGTGAAATGACAATGCAAGAAAACTGCACACATCCCGAGTTTTATCTTCAGTTTTACATATAATTCTAGGCAATTTGCATAAAATATTACAAGTCCAGGAATAAGTCCAACTTGACCCAAGCCAATGGTCAAGGAATTGTACAACTCTGTGTTGATATGCAGGCACTTACACTAACTGACAGCACTGGGCCAACTTTGTACAAGACATATCGATCTGACCCATGAGAGATATTTTTCAACGTCATTCCAGCCGGGATCTTGTACTGAAGTTCCTTAACCAAGAAATTCACAAATTTCTCCATGCGTGTAGGGGAGCCGCCAAAACACACAAACTGAAAAGTAAAAAATAATGTTTTATTTTCCATTACAAAATGCATAGATCAAAAAAAAATTGTACTGATACTAATGTTATATTAATGCAATATACATATACAAAATGTTATATTATTGTAATATGCATATTCTAAATGTTATACTAATGCAATATACATATACTAAATGTTATACTAATGCAATATGCATATACTAAACGTTATATTAATGCAATATACATATAATAAATGTTATATTAATGCAATATACATATAGTAAATGTTATATTAATGCAATATACATATAGTAAATGTTATATTAATGCAATATACATATAGTAAATGTTATATTAATGCAATATACATATACTAAATGTTATATTAATGTAATATACATATAATAAATGTTATATTGATGCAATATGCATATACTAAATGTTATATTAATGCAATATGCATATACTAAATGTTATATTAATGCAATATACATATAATAAATGTTATATTAATGTAATGTACATATAATAAATGTTATATTAATGCAATATACATATAATAAATGTTATATTAATGCTTAAAAAGAAAGGAAATGTGTTCATATAACATATTCCTCACCACAATGCCTGAAACTGACTAAATGCATGCATACAGATGGATGGACAAGGGTAATACATTATACCCTACCAGTGTCATGGTGGAGCATAAATATTCTGTTAGCTTGGAAATGAGAAAATGTGTTGCATATAGTGAGATTTAGCATTTTTAAACTATGCAGTTTGACAATAAACCATGCAGTTTGACAATAAACTACACTGTTTTACAATAAACTATGCAGTTTTACAATAAACTATGCAGGTTTATAATTACCTATGCAGTTTTACAATAAACTATGCAGTTTTACAATAAACTATGCTGTTTTACAATAAACTATGGAGTTTTACAATAAACTATGCAGTTTGACAATAAACTACACTGTTTTACAATAAACAATGCAGTTTTACAATAAATTTTGCAGTCTAATAATTAACTATGCAGTTTTACAATAAACTATGGTTTTTTAATAAGCTATGCAGTTTTTACAATAAAACTATGCAGTTTTACAATAAACTATGCAGTTTCACAATAACTATGCAGTTTTACAAGTCCATAATACGAATGTCAGAAAGAACAAGAAGAATGATGAGGTGTGAAGGAACTTAAGTATGTGTGACAGAGCAATGAAGGTGTAATGGCAACATTAATGTAAGTTTTGTGGTGTGAAGGAACTTAAGTACATGTAATAGAGCAATAAAGGTGTAATGGCAACATTAATTGTAAGTCTTGTGGTGTGAAGGAACTTAAGTGCATGTAATAGAGCAATGAAGGTGTAATAGCAACATTAATTGTAAGTCTTGTGGTGTGATGGTTTGTGATTTAGTGGGTTTAACACCATTTTTCAGCACATGATAGGCTATACATAGCAGCCAGTATATTTGGTGGAGGAAGAACAGAGGAAAACCCTTAGAAGAACCACAGACCTAAGGGAAGCTACTGGCAAGCTTTCTCACATACCCACTTTTGTTGAGCTGCGACTCAAACTCACATCAACAGAGGTGAGATGTTAGTGATCTATAAAGGCGAGCGCCTTAGACCATGTGGCCACCTGGGGCCCCTCTTGTGGACTTAAGGAACTTAAGTGTGTCAGAGCAATGAATGTGTAATGGCAACATTATTTGTAATTCTTGTGTTCTCAAGGAACTTTGGTAAATGTGACAGAGCAATGTGTAAGTCTTGTGGTGTGAAGGAACTTAAGTACGTATGACAGAGCATAGAAGGTGTAATGGCAACATTAGTAGCTGTGTCAGAGCAACGAAGGTGTAATGGCAACATTAATTGTACTTATTGGACAAAGAATGTGCAGCTGGAACAGCTGAGCTGACAGACAGCTGTAGGGTACTAATACAGCTTACTGACCTGGGGAAAACACTGATAAGGTGATTTGTTTCGTATTTAATAGCATACTAGCACATTAAAGACTATATAGTGACACATGGTAGATTACCTGCCTAGCCTGGTTAGGATCTGAACCAGCACCTTTCTGGTCACAAATCATGCATGCTATCCACTGAGTCATCATAACTCAAATAAAATGGACTATATTTTCTGTGGGCCCCAGTATACTATATGGGAAATTGTACTTTTAAATGGAATAAAATGTTTACTAATTTGTTGTCTCACTACATGAAAGTATGTAATTTAAAGATTATCTTCTTTTTTTTATTTGTACCATTATCAGGAAGCAATTAATATTTCCAACTTATCTTTGTATCCTCTTTGCTCGCTCTTCTTATATCATAATTTTCATTCCTGAAAATTTAAGTAGATGTGATATATATCTATTGATGTCTGTTAAAAATCTTACAAGATGGTATGTCAATAATAAATTAAAAATTATACAGTAGGGAGCTAACAGTGAAAACTTAGCAGCAACTGATGTCAGTTTTGTACTTTAACTTACCGTATATACTTGCATACTGTGCTGGCAGATCTGGGTCTATGCGGTTTGTAAGGACTAATCAGTAGAACAAACAACATAGACCCTGATCTGCTGGCACATTATGCAATGGCAGATCAGGGTCTATGCTGTTTGCAATTGGGTATACGGTAGATGAAAGAAATATTAAATTATATTGTAAGGGCATGTGTGTGTATTTTACTTTCACATCATGGAACATTTCTTTCAGGTCATGTGATTTGTTGCTAAGCGCCAGATGGTACAGCACATCTTCATCCATTTTCTCTATATGGGGGTTCTTCAATTCTACTGGTCCATCTCTGGAATAAAAATTCAAGTCAGGTAGTAAAAAGTATTCCAGGGCTGAAATTTTGGAAGAATTATAATTTGGAAGGACTGTAATTTGGAAGAATTATAATTTGGAAGGACTGTAATTTGGAAGAATTATAATTTGGAAGGACTGTAAATCTACTTATCAAATTACCATATTGTCTATAATTTTTGTACACTGTATTTATTCAACTTTTTTTAACACTGTACTATTTATTCAATTTTTTTTACACTGTACTATTTATTCATGATTATTTGGAACACAAATAATTATGGTCAAAACTATCAGAAAAAGCGTGAGGGTTTGAGGCACCCGGGGGCAATGTTCTTTAATGGTGTTCCCCTACCAAGGTGCCTGGAGGCAATGTTCTTTAGTAGCGCCCCTACTTTGCCACAGAGAACAGTTTTTATGTCAGTTGCCAACCTCCAAACCTCTCCCCCCATCTAAGCTTCAGGAACTTAGATGCGGGGTCTGTGTGTGTGTGTGTGTGTGGCAAAAAAAAAAAAATCCTAACGGAGCACCCCCTTGCCAACTGCTCCCCTCACCCCCCTCGCACCACCAATGAAAACTATTAATCACAATCTTTAGCCAATTCTTAAGTAATAATATATGCAAAATCTTATTTAGAACACAAAGTAATCTGTACCAAAAAATTACATGAGAACAAAAGTATGATGTTATGGTGTACAAAAGATTATAGGGTACCAAAACAAGACCTGGACAAGCATGTCAAGCACAAAACTGAAGCATTGCTGTAAAATGTGTGACCTTGACCCAAAGGTCAATAGGTTGAGCAAACATGTCACAGAAGGTATTTTTCTAGTTTCATTATGATTCCTTAAGTATGAACAAAATTCATCAAAAGGTTTAGGAAATAAAGCAAATGAAAACACTTCAACCAAAACTTTAATACAAAGTTTCCATGACCATGACATTGACCCAAAGATCAAAAGTATGAAATCTAGTGTACTGTTTATAAGTTAGATGCAATAAGATTCTCTTACTTATGTTAAGCAAAAATTTGAACATAACACATCCAGGCAATAATTTGGACGTAACACATCCAGGCAAAACATATCCAGGCAATAATTTGGACATAACACATCCAGAAATCAAAATAGTTTATGCTGTATTTGCATGAAATTACTGGAAATTTTAGTGCGAGTGACCTTCCAGAACCTGCCAAATCACACCTGTTTGCTTTGTCATCTGATGCAAAAGCCAAGAGACTGAGCTCAATAAACATTTTATTTTCTATTTAGGATTTAATGCTATTTTCTATTGAATGCATGTAACATTCTTCACTGCTAGGCAAATCTTCAGGAAAAAGAAGACAAAAAATATTATTCAATTTCTGAGGGTACACAGTAGGATGCAATAACAGCTGATTGGCTCAATTAGTGTAGTGATACCTATAATGGAAAATTTGAACCAAAATCTAAGAAACTATTAATGCCACTGGTCGCGGAAGGAAAGTGACTATGTCTCTTTTTCCCACTAAGGTGGGTCAGACAAAACCTACAGAGAGTACGGTGCTTCTGTGTCTCCAAAAGATGAGAGATGCCTTTAAATTCACTGTATTTTGAAGAAAAACATAATTTATTTTCATTTATTTAGGGGAAAAAATTTATGAGTAATAAAGCTATGCCAGTCGAGATTCTGCAAAATGTGACCTTAACTGGGATCAGCTTTCCTATTTTCTAGTTCTGATCTATCCATTCTCTAGTTTCATCTTTCTTTCCACCTTTTTACAGTACCAGGGTCTATTCAAGGATGCATGATCTGACAATTGTGGGATTCATGCTAATTTCTAAAAATTAACAATGCACAAAATTTGCACATCATATTTTCAAGCCCTACTTTTATTTCTTCATTAAATTCCTCCTGTATTCAGAAACTTCCATCCTTTTTTCATATGGACGAGGGAATCCCTCCACATCCCACAAAAATTTTCAGTTCTAGAATAGACCCTGAGTGAACATATTAAATATTCATCAATGCATTCAATTTCAGTAAAACATGAATTTCAGCTAATTCTTAAGTACAAATATTTGCAAAATCTTAAATAGGTTGTTATTATTTTCTTACATCACAGGTCATGGCAAAGAACAACTCTGCTAAGGAAAATTCAATGGTGAATGATCCGCTCCATACAAATTCTGGATTTTGGGAAGCTCGTAACTAATGAATTAAATTACACAGATGACCTTTGTACCCAGACAGCAAGTCAAATCCCTCTTCCATCGATCCATTGCACTTTATTTTTTCAAACATTTATTGTATATTAGCAATTTCTGAATGAATCCCCTACCTAACTATCCAGCCACTGTTGAATTCCTAAAGGAACTTCTGATGCATTCTTGCAGATCATCCAACACTGAATTTGTCACTGTATGGTTATTCTCCACCAGTAATATCAGAAAAATGAAAGAATGGCAGAGAACAACATTTTGATATTGGTAGTGATGATAATGGTATTACACGGAAGTTCTGCACCAGTCGTAACACAAAACCAATTACCAAATGACCATTACTTATTACTTATTCTTAGTTCTGTGCAGAATTTGTGTAAGCTGTAGATACAAAATATATATTCCTTACCTTTTGTCTTAACTTTGTATTGTCATCATTAAAAAGAATATCACATGGAGTCAAGGTTAGGAACAATTATGCAATAATGGGTTCCATGTGGTGGCTGGTACAGTGCCTCTATTATTTTCACGTTTAGCAAGTGTTGCTTATCATATTACAATCTTTTCCTCTAACGATATAAATCAGTTCATGACAACAGACATGTACACATTCAAATGTGCAATGTACATGAAACACTGTGAAAGTGCAGGGATTTGGGTAGGGATAGGAATTAACGGTAGATGGCTCTGTGAAGGAAAAATTCAACATATGCAATGTACATGAAACACTGTGAAAGTGCAGGGATTTGGATCGGATAGGAATTAATGGTAGATGGCTCTGTGAAGGAAACATTCAACATGTGCAATGTACATGAAACACTGTGAAAGTGCAGGGATTTGGGTAGGGATAGGAATTAATGGTAGATGGCTCTGTGAAGGAAAAATTCAATATGGCTATGTAGTTCATTATACACATTAAATACATGCTGGTTATCTATGTACAATCTCTTACTAAATTTAATATACAGGTATTACAAATGGCACAAAGCATACGTTACATGCATTTACTTTATACAGGTATTACAAATGGCGCAAAGCATACGTTACATGCATTTACTTTATACAGGTATTACAAATGGCACAAAGCATACATTACAAATGGCACAAAGCATACATTACCTGCATTTACTTTATACAGGTATTACAAATGGCACAAAGCATACATTACATGCATTTACTTTATACAGGTATTACAAATGGCACAAAGCATACGTTACATGCATTTACTTTATACAGGTATTACAAATGGCACAAAGCATACATTACCTGCATTTACTTTATACAGGTATTACAGATGGCACAAAGCATACATTACCTGCATTTACTTTATACAGGTATTACAAATGGCACAAAGCATACATTACCTGCATTTACTTTATACAGGTATTACAGATGGCACAAAGCATACATTACCTGCATTTACTTTATACAGGTATTACAGATGGCACAAAGCATACATTACCTGCATTTACTTTATACAGGTATTACAAATGGCGCAAAGCATACATTACCTGCATTTACTTTATACAGGTATTACAAATGGCGCAAAGCATACATTACATGCATTTACTTTATACAGGTATTACAGATGGCACAAAGCATACATTACCTGCATTTACTTTATACAGGTATTACAGATGGCACAAAGCATACATTACCTGCATTTACTTTATACAGATATTACAGATGGCACAAAGCATAAATTACCTGCATTTACTTTATACAGGTATTACAGATGGCACAAAGCATACATTACCTGCATTTACTTTATACAGGTATTACAGATGGCACAAAGTATACATTACCTGCATTTACTTTATACAGGTATTACGGATGGCACAAAGCATATGTTACATGCATTTACTTTATACAACCTTCTCATTATCAACCAGGACACTGACAAAATTATTACTGTCTACTTTTCCATGTGAGCCATCTACCTTTACAAAACTTTAACATTTTTGTTATACTGTTGCATTGACATAGCCTTGTACTCTTAATTTTGAGCTGGCTACAAAAGATAATGTGGCAGCTGGATCTATAAGCATGACTAAATTAGAATTTTTAAAGAATGAGGTTTTGTAATCTTTAATTGAAGACTTAAGATTATTTATCATCTTAAGGAAGAAATGATGTTTGCACTGGATTCTTATATGCTGCTGCATTATGCCATGAGCAAATAAAAAATGACAAAACAAAGAATTCTCACAATAAAATATTACCAATCACTCGTTTACAAAATACATAAGATGTACCATTATTCAAGGCAAGTAACTCTATCAAATGTCATGATAGTTGAGTCTATTTCAACAAACACCCTCCATAACTCGCATACAACCTTACTTCTTTATAAATTTCTTTACAATTCCATCAAGGTATGAAATTGACACATGATAATTCATTTTGTCTAATCATGATGAAAAAAAAAACCTGTAAAAAAATAATAATTAGGAAATTAATATTCCATACTTTCAAAAAGGCCTTAACCAAACCTTCACACTGAATTAACTCCCTTTCTACATACATTCTAGGGAAATAAAAACAAAAACAAAATCAGAAAAAATATAATTTTAGCAAGATCCTGTTAAATTTACTAAATTCCCGACTTATTTATTGTGTTGTTTATATGTCCAATTATCTTTTGGACCCTATGTTATTTTTATAACACAATGGCCTAAGAGTCCCTCTATCCACTCCACTACCAATCCCTCCCGTTATGGACTAAATTCTTGTGGATATTTGCAGCCACTTACTTCCATTTTCCTCGTGATTCCTCTGGCTCGTTATCACTGGGATGACGAAATAGCGGATACTGGGCCATATTTTGTCAAGAAGAAGAGTAACCTCTGTGCTTACTGCAATAATTTCAGCCTTTCAAATTGTTCTTAACCGAGATTCTACCCGGTCACTAATGTACATAAACTGAAAGTGCAGCGGGTTCTTTCTCAGCAAGTTCAAGGCCGCATGAATTATCCTTCACCAAAGGGCAACGGGATTAGCTCCCTTTGACTCATTGACCATGTAAATGGTTCCTGGAAGTTGATGTAAAAAAAACAAAAAAAAAGCGGACTAGTAAAAGGTTTAACATTTGGCGACATTATCTCTGGTTGCAGTGTTTATATAAAACCTGTGCTAATTTATCTTTACCAGCCAATGATGTCATTTGATTAAAAACAAATTAAATATAAGTTATAAAAAGGGAAGACACTATGGTTTTACCTTCATTAAACAATGTTGAACATTAATGGAAGATTATGTATTCTGGATTCCTACTATATTAGCAGAATTTTTAAATACGATAAATGATATTATCATACAAGTATTTAAAAATTCATAAATATGGTCTAAATCTGTACAACGTTACATTTAAAAAAAAAAAAAAAAAAGGTTACGTTTACGCTCCAGTTTTTACACATTTTACTGTTGGCATTGTTCGTGCTTCTTTTTTTGTTTGTTTGTTTGTTTGGGGGTTTTTTGTTACCTTTTTGGCGCCTTAAAATAATGTACACAAACACTATTTTTAATTTTGCTTAGGTCATCTGCCTGTGAGTCTTTTTCTCTTAATATTATTTCCATTTTCTTCAAAGACAAATAGGTCACACTGGCGGGTTCTTCATAAATATGACAGAAGTTGGAAATACCTAATTGCGAAATTGCTGTTGAAATCACATATGATTTACTGCGAAGCTACTGGAATAGTTATTGCGGGGCAATTTGAAACCTTTTAATTTTTTTTAGATATTAAAATAAGCCAGACTAATAACTATATTTGCAACAATGAGGTCACCTGCGTGTAAATCTTTCTCTCTCTTAATGTTAATTCCATCGTCTAGCAAAATTCAATAGGTCATACTTGGGGGTGGGGGGAGAGGGAGGGGCGGTGGGGGTGGGTGGGGGTGGAGAGAACATGGGAGTTGGCTCCTTAAAGGTATGACTGAAGTAGAACATGCCTCGTTACTAAATTAATTTACCAAACAAAAATGAACCAACCGAAATTGAACGAATTGCAATCCCGAAATTATACGTAATTTAAAATAAACTTAATCGTTTGATTACATGTTTAATAATGACAAATAACTTTATAACCATTTTTAAAAAGAGTGTTAAATAAACGTTTCTTTTAATATTAAAATGCACAAACAGCCAAACAGCTTTTCTTCTCATAGCAATGTTTACAAATTGTGACTTGTTTATTTAATTAATCTTATGAACAAGAATTCAGTCGTATCTCGCGGACTAAAACGAGTTACTGTGCTAAAATAATGACAGTTACAAATAAATAAATGAGTTCCCAAGACAGACCTTGTGGACGAATAATCGCTCAATAATATCGACATTCGGACGGATGTAAATACTAATTATGGGTCATTCGTAGTCATTTATTCAAAACTACGAAGGTATTGGATGTGGTTACTGACATATACCATTTTCTGAAACACAGACTAGAGAAACTGATAGGAAATATTTGTGAAAAAGATTATGAATTAGACTCTATTTTTTATTTTATTTTATTTTTTATATTTTGTACACTTTGAACGTATTGATTATTGCACGCTGCATTAAACTTTTCGCTGTGTTTCGGAAAGGGGCCCACCTGCATTAACGTGTACCTTTATACATGGTAAAATGCTTTGTCAAAGAAGAGGACAGAGTGTCTTCTTTTTGTGCACTGACTGTCACAGATCGACAGTGCTAGGCCAGTGTCGCGTTCGAACTACAGCGTTTGAACAAACGGTGATTACTGTATGCGAAAGCTAATTGATGAACTGCTTTGTTTTGTTTTGTTTTTAGTGGGGAAATCTATGGATTTTGGTGGGACGGAGTCGGAAATGTAGATCATGGCATTATCTACCACGAGTTAATGAGGCTTGCTAAATACTACTGGACTGTTTGGCTGAAAGACGCCAAACATTTTTTTGACCTTTGGAAATTGTCAGAAGAAACCCTAAAAACCACAGAGAAAAGTAAGTAAGCCCAATGAAATTGAATTTCTCTGTGTTCATTTCTGTAAGTGATCCCCCTGAATAAGCAAATACGTTCAATGAAATGTTTGTAATTTGGAACAGTTGTATAAAGTCTTTTAGGACACAATAATTACTTTTGGAAGCGACTGTCTAGAGATTTTAGTAATAGCTTCCAGTGGCGTACTAAGGGTAAATGGCGCCCGGGGCGACGATGATGACCCAAAGGGCCAGAATACGAGGCCCGAGTTTTTATCATCTGTTTTTGCGCCCCAAGACCTCTGGCGCCCGGGGCAACAGCCCCGTCCGCCCGACCCCCCCCCCTCCAGTTTGTACGCTACAGATAGCTTCATCCGCTATAAGCTGAAGGTCATTTCTACTGAAAAGAGACATTTTATGATCAAAGGTGGAGGGGGCAGGATAGAGGAAACACAGTTATTCTATTACAAGTTGATATAAGTTTTGAAATGGTTGAATCTCTTAATTGTATTTCCTTCTGAAACATGGAAATGTATTATTCAGAAAGTTGCGTTCGACATGTATATTCTATTTCATATGCTACGTTCATTTGGACCACCTTGACTATTTCTGCGAGACAAAAATATGCCTCTAGATATGATCCGAAGGACTGACGTCAAAATTGCGAATGAGCGTCTTTGACTTACATATTTTAAACACAGTCCAAATTCTACAGTAAGCTTCGGTTTTTACACCCATATGTTTTGTTTGACATTACTTGTTATGCTCTTCTTTTCACCTAAAACTATCTTGTTTTCCTTACAAAAGTATTAAAAGAAACATTTAAAATTCAACACACGCACAAAAAGTAGCCAGCCGATCAAAAGCTTAAGCCTGCCCTAAAAACAACGTTAACTCAACGAAAAAGACCAATCAAAAACCTTTAGCATAACAAAATCTCATTTAATTCTTTTAAAAAATCAAGCAAGTTCTATCATTAAATAATTTATATAGCTTTATATATTTTTTCAATACTAATTGATACAAAGACCATACACAGGGCTTACTATTTTATACAGTATTTGTATTTTACATTATATTTCAAAAGGTTTAAATGTGACTATTTGTAAACAAATAAATTACTTATTCTTACATCACTGTAATTAATAACATTCCTAGAAATGAAAAAGATTCATTATGACGAATACATTTTCTTTGTTAAAATTAATTAGAAAATAAAATATACCCCACCGAATAAAAACATAGCTATGCCCACAAAATAAAGCGGTTTGTCGATTAGCCTGTTCCTATGTACTGGTGATGTTGCATGTCATCGCTTCGATATTATATATGCGTCATGTCATGGCCGTTCGCAACATTTCGACTTTGTCTGTGTATCTACACGTTTGCGGATATCTTGTGGTCAGTCGTACAACGATGCTCATACGTATGGATATCTCTCATCCTCTTGGTCATTAATATTCTTGGCATGCGTGCCTTCGATACACAATCAACATCCGGTTAATCAATTCATGTTAGATCTCGTCTTATACAGAATGCATACAATGTTAATTCTGGTACACAGTATCATTAATCAAAGGGCACGTCTAATTGAGCTGTTTAGGTTAAGCTGTGAAGTACAAATATTTCTGTATTGCTGTTGCCGTGTGATTACGAGGCAATTTATTAACTTATATATCACCAAACGCGTCTTATGGAATTTAAGTCGATTATATAAGGCAATGATGAAAAGACGGATGTCACAAATAATACTTCCAATACAAACATTGATTATGAATATGAATATCGATTAAACAAGAAGGTGAGAATCAGGCCGACGTAGTCAAATTAGGGAAAATTAGGCCTATTTAAAATTGTAGAGACTCAATTTGGTACATGAATAACATAGAATTGTATGAAATTTTCAGATGGATTACTTTTGAAGCAATCTTTAGATTGCATATATAATTATTCAGTTGTTGTTATTTGTTTACTGAGAAATCGATACTACTCAGATTGTCAGAGTAAAAAAAAGAGTAAATAAATAAAATAAATAATTATGAGTATATCAGTCTGATTTTTTCATTTACCCGAACCATTCCTGAAAAATCCATAAATAGTGCATGTACACAGAAATAATTATTATTTGGAACTTGATGTGAAAATCAGTGACACCTGTCAGACAGTGCGTTTAAGTTGTATTTGACAATATTGGATACCAATTAAAAAAAAAAAGTATTAACTTAAGGAAGCTGTAATCTTCATACGGGCATTTCAATGTTAGATTTAGGGTAAGATAGTGTGTATAAGTGAATAAAATAGATATCTTTTTTCCAAGAGAAATCATTTATGTCTTTGTGTGTTAGCATATGTTACTGTTTCGACCACTCTTTATCATCCGTCTGCCTCAGCTTACATATTCTCTCTCTCTCTCTCTCTCTCTCTCTCTCTCTCTCTCTCTCTCTCTCTCTCTGGAAATAAGATCCTAATTACACTTCGTATTTTTTAACAGGGCTACTACCGACTGACTTCATAAGCAAATATTGGATAGGGGCTGCAGTACAATGTTAGACGGTGTAAAACTATTGATAAGCTCAGTGAGAAAACATGCTGTACTGGCATTTCAGTATTAATTGTTTAACAGTTACACTGTAAGTATGTTTGACATTTTAGGAGTGTTAAAAAGCCCTCATGATTCTGAGATCAAAAATCGACTTTTGGAGAGTCAGAGAAGAAGAAGAAGAAAGAAAAAAAGAAGTTGCTCAGTAGGATCATGGCAAAGCTTCAACTTATATTACAACCACCTTTGTCACATGTACCAGCAATACAAAACAATTACCATCTTGATAAATAAATACCACTGTATTACCGCCACCTCGTCTTCATCACCAAAACATTCAACGTAACCGCCAACAATACCACCTTACCACTTACAACACCTAAAACAATGTTGGTTTGTTGGTTGGTTTTTAATGGCACACTAACACACTACGCCAACAATACCACCTTACTACTTACATAACCTAAAACAATGTGGTTTGTTGGTTGGTTTTAATGGCACACTAACACACTAACGAAGATATGGGAGCTAAGTGCCATTGTAGAGAACACAGAGGCTGCCGCAGTGGTGGCGCGAGGGGGGGGGGGGGTCGGGGGGCCATTGCCCACAGGCACCGGGCGAGGGGGGCGCCGTCGGGATTTTTTTTTTTTTTTTTTTTTTACACAAACACACACCCACCCATCTAACCCCCAGGTTTCAGGGCTAAGATGGGGAGTGGGGGTTTGGAGGTTGGCAACTGACATAAAAACTGTTTTATGTGGCAAAGTAGGGGCGCCACTAAAGAACATTGTCCCCGGGCGCCTCAAACCCTCGCGCCGCCACTGGGCTGCAGACCAGGGCTGGTCTGTATCTAAATCAAGTCTACTGCTATTACAACTATTACTACTACTGCTGCTACTTTCGCTGGCACTCTCATTCCACCTAATTTTCAAAGTCTACTTGTGTCAGCATTCATATCTCGAAATAGCCCACATATCCCGGACTCAATCTACGTTTACCCACTCTAAACTCCACTCCTTGACTCAATCCACATGTATCCAATTTAAAACTTCAGTCCCTGACTCGGTCCACATGTATCCACTCTAAAACGCCAGTTCCTAACGCAATCCACATGTATCCACTCTAAAACTTCAGTCCCTGACTCAATCCACGTTTACCCACTCTAAAACTTTAGTCCCTGACGCAATCCACATTTATCCACTCTAAAACTTTAGTCCCTGACACAATCCACGTTTATCCACTCTAAACTGCAGGTTTAGAACTGTATCATCCCAGTTTTCTAGTTCACTTTGAAGTCATGTCGCCTGTGAAATAATACAAGAGGCTCACTTTTTTCTCGGCCCGTCTTTTACTTTAGCTAGAAACTAAAAATTTTAACTTTGAACCTAATAAAAAAAAACAACACTAACATTGATCTTAATCTAGGGTGTTGACGAACGTACGGACAGGCACATGGACGCCAAAGTGATTGATATGTCGAGTTTACGCCAAAGCGGACACGACCAAATAAACTGCGATCAAGTAGTTTATTTTCATCTATTTTGTGTCGGTGTAGTAATGACTATGTATGCGGCTTATATATGTATGTATGTATGCATGCATTTCTATATGTATGTATGTATGTATGTATGTATGTATGTATGTATGTATGTATGTATGTATGTATGTATGTATGTATGTATGTATGTATGTATGTATGTATGTATGTATGTATGTATGTATGTATGTATGTATGTATTTATATCTGTATGTATGTGTGTGTATGCATGTTTTACGTTTTGTTTGTGCGTATTTTATAAGTATATATGTATGTATGTTATTTCAACTTTATAACTAGATCAATTGCAATGCTTTCCAGTGCCTATTCCAACCCCAACCCCAAAACCCCACCCCTGTACTCACCCACACCTCTGACACTAACACAGGTGTCATAATACAAAATCCACAAAATATATTGTGTTTTCTTCTATAATTGCATGTACAAACTTTGGTTATAAAATATTTGAAAATGTCATTGTAATTGCAATATTTTTTAGGTTTGACCTTTGACCCCACCCCACCCCCCTTACCTGGGACTCCAGAGGTGGAAGGCAAGGAAGACACCCCATCTCGCAGATGATTACCACAAGAGCAACATAAGTACAAAGTTTTGTGAAATTCCATCTGGCGGTTTAGGAGGAGTTTTGTGGTAACGGAGGGACAAAAGGGGTATCACAATATCCCAGAAGCCCTTTAAAAAAAGCTTGGGGATAATAATCTGTATAACAATAAGTATTTGTTCATTTCTATATCACGAAATTGTCATATACGCTGTATGGATTTTATATTCAATAAATATTTCTTATCTAATCTTCCAACCCGGTTCTTAGACAATAGAACAATTAATACAAAACAAAAATAGGTCTCCAATTAGATTTTGTGATTTATTCCAACCAAGTAAAGACCTTCAAACTCTGGACGAATCAATGAAATACACGACTGTCTTCAATTCGAAGGTACGTATGTATGTATATGTGGATGAATGGATGTATGCTTGTATGTATTTATGTGTGTGTGTGTCTGTATGTATGGATGTATGGAACTATGTATGTATGTATGTATGTATGTATGTATGTATGTATGTATGTATGTATGCATGCATGCATGCATGCAGGTAGGTAGGTAGGTATGTATGTATGTCTGTAGGTTGGTGTTGGTAGGTAGGTAGGTACAGACGTACCTATCTCAATTTACTTTCCTTCTTTCTCTACAATCTTTGTCTGTCTGTCGTTCTGTCTGTCTCTGTCTGTCTCTCATTATATATCTATCTATCTATCTATCTATCTATCTATCTATCTATCTATCTATCTATCTATCTATCTATCTATATATATATATATATATATATATATATATATATATATATATATATATATAGAGAGAGAGAGAGAGAGAGAGAGAGAGAGAGAGAGAGAGAGAGAGAGAGAGAGAGAGAGAGAGATTATTATTCAAGTTACTTGTGTATGATACAACATGAAGTACATCATACCAGTTTTCCCCATGATTTTACTTGTTACTTTTCTGCGGGTAGGAGGCGGCAATAGAGATAAATTTGTTGTTTGGTGCACGTGGTGTATGCAAGTAAAGTGGCGGAGTCGGGCGCTATAAACAGGACGGACTGACAAGGGTAACTGAAAATAGCTGATCTATGTGCCAGCCGACCAGTTAAACATACTGCCTGGATATAGGTTCACTCGTTGGAGGTAAGTTAATTTTCATTAATGTTATCGCATTTTTTCATATATCTCAATTTCGTTCACTTTGATAGCATGTACTTGGTAGACTGTAAATACTATTATTAAAATATTGGCTCAACTATAACTTCTTGATAAGTAGATAATCATCTTTAAAAAAAAGTTAAGTAAACGGGACCATTAATTCAATTTTTTTAAATCTATCCATGCATCCATCCTTCTATCTATCTGTCTATCTATATGTCTCTCTATCCAGACAGAATGACAGACAGACAGACAGATAAAGACAAATATGTATCATCAATAAAAAATTAATTTAACAAATATGCTAATGATTCTACGAGAAAATAATGAACACATATTTTGTTTATTTTCATGCCTTTGTCTATGTTATTCTACGTTCATTGTTTATCTTCACTGATATTTGTGAATTAACTAGATAGGTAAATTTATGTGCAGAGTGACTCAGCTTGATAGCTCTTAATTTACTTGCTTTAAAGGAATACTGCAGATTCGATATGTACAACTCAGTGGTTAATGTATTTGTATGGAATTAATATGCATATATAACAGACAAATGCGTTTGAGTATTTAGTGTGGATAAGACGCAAATTAATACTTGAATTCTTTGAAAGCTAGTACATGTCAGAAATGGAGGACACAAAACTGAGAGAGAGAGAGAGAGAGAGAGAGAGAGAGAGAGAGAGAGAGAGAGAGAGAGAGAGAGAGAGAGAGAGAATTTCATCCAACAATACACATGCTGTTCAAAAAGACTTAAAGAAAGTGAACATTTACCCATATTCGATATTAATAAGCATATACAAGCTATTGCTGATAATAATGATAGCTGAATTTGAATCGGAACCTCCAATGGAATTAGACGAATCAATCAATTTTGCAACAGTAATGTCCACATGCATTTCAGCAGTATGTCGGCGACTTCTAATATATGTTGTCCTACTTAAGCAGTTCATTTCTACGAATTGAAACTGCATACGATTATGTTTTCAATAAAAGTGACGCCCCTAAAATGTGTTTTTCTTGTCAAGAAAAATGAAAGGTAACTTATAATTTCTAGGGAGAACAAAGTTTCCTAAGCCTCTGTCTTGATTTGCCTAATTCAGTGTTACATATTATATATTTTCAATTAATAACCTGGCGATTTAGTTACTGACCTCACTCTTTTAAAAAAATAAAAACTGATGTTTGTCATATTGTAACAGAACAATAATATATTAATATAACACGTAGGCTTTCTTCGCGTCGAATGGGTTTAACAATTTATGAATAGCTTAATATGTGCTAGGGCAGTTTTACACAATTTTCTTATTTGTATGTTCAGTGGACTTTAGTTCAATAATATTTGTTTGTGGCATTAAGGGAATTTTATCGTAACTTTATTCAAAGCTTAAAAATTATATCTAATCAATCGGAACCTTTTCCGTCAAGTCGAGAAAGAAGCCCCGGATATATATCGCCGCCACTGAGAACTATATTCGGAACTACTTTTGTTCACGTGACACAATATGGAGAGGTTATTTCTCGACTTGACGGAAATGGTCAAGTGATGTTCAGACTGATATCTAGCATAACTTAATGTCCAAAAGCAAACAAAAAACAACAACAACAACAAAAAACAACAACAAAAAACAACATTTGAATCCTCTACTTTATCTCCAAAACCATACAATTTATTCATGTTACTACTAATATTGTGGTGTAATGTATAATTTGACTTTTTTGCACTAAATTTTTCATATCAAGACTTCTATTATCGACAGTACAACTTTGATAACTCAGACATCAGTTACTCGAATACTTGGCATATCTCAAATGACTTGCTCAGTTCTGGTTTTAAGGTTTGTGTTGCCTTCAACCTAGAAAACTAAAACAACCCATCACTCTAATAAAATGTCTGATCCGAAGCCTTTCGAGTTTTCGAAGTTCTACTATTATATTAGCTAATGAAATAAAACTATGGAAATATATAATATCTGGAAACTACTTCTTTTTGCATGCCAGAGCCTCATTTGCATGATTTCTATTGCCGAAATTTAGGTCGTACATTCCAGCATATAAAAACAACAGATTTTTTTTATAGATGCAGGTCTTATTCAAAATCTTTGAGCATTCTTCACGAGAAAAGGGCAAATGCCTCAAAAGACTTCCAGTAAGAAGATACACAGGTTCAGGTCATCGCTAGAATTTTCTTATTGTTGCGAAACATGTATGACAGCCCTTGCCAAATCCCATTCTCTATTTCCCACGTTTTTATAACAGCTTGATACTTACCAAAATATATTGGGATTTCGTTCACGCTCATTGTCAAGCCCAACATTTTCGCTGAGAAAACAGTGTAACGAACCTAGGGTATGTGCTATTTGCGTTTACGTATCCGTTTATAGCTTTGTTAAATTTAGTGATTATTTGCTTGATTATGGGGAGTCGGTGTTGGGAACATATTTCTCAAACCGAGTTATTAGCCAATTACTAGGAGCAGACGTCATAATGTACAGTATTCACATCATGGATTAGTTTCGTAAAATGGCCATTCCCCCCCCCCCCCCAATTTCTTAATACAAGGAATCGTCGGAATATTCTCACCTATAAGTGTCTGGTCATTTCAAATAGGAATAATTTTGTGTATTGGTTGTTTGGGTCGTGTTTCATAGTACGCGGCATGAACTACCGATCTATGGCTTAGAGAGCGTAGTGATACATCATACGAATGTGAAGCAAGAAAACCATGCAAGTGTGAAAATAGAGTCTCCTGAATATGCGGTCATTAGTTGATTTGAGAAAAATTATTTGTGGTATTAGCGCGTTTAATAACATTCAGTTTACAACGACTGTTGTCTTGAGGTACTTGGAAATAGGAGCAAAAATCGACCTCGAGCCAGCCTCACGCATGCGCTGTTTGATTCGCTCGGTAGTAAGGTTCTCTTAGACCTCTTGCGTGTTACAATAGCATTTAGCTCAGTGTTACAGTAGCATTTAGCTCAGTGTTACAGTAGCATTTAGCTCAGTGTTACAATAGCATTTAGCTCAGTGTTACAGTAGCATTTAGCTCACTGTTACAATAGCATCTAGCTCAGTGTTACAGTACCATTTAGCTCAGTGTTACAATAGCATCTAGCCCAGTGTTACAGTGGCATCTAGCTCAATGTTACAGTAGCATCTAGCTCAGTGTTACAGTAGCATCTAGCTCAGTGTTACAGTAGCATCTAGCTCATTGTTACAGTAGCATCTAGCTCAGTGTTACAGTAGCATCTAGCTCAGTGTTACAGTAGCATCTAGCTCAGTGTTACAGTAGCATCTAGCTCATTGTTACAGTAGCATCTAGCTCAGTGTTACAGTAGCATCTAGCTCAGTGTTACAGTAGCATCTAACTCAGTGTTACAGTAGCATCTAGCTCAGTGTTACAGTAGCATCTAGCTCATTGTTACAGTGGCATCTAGCTCATTGTTACAGTAGCATCTAGCTCAGTGTTACAGTAGCATCTAGCTCAGTGTTACAGTAGCATCTAGCTCATTGTTATAGTAGCATTTAGCTCATTGTTACAGTAGTATCTAGTTCAGTATATATATATTCACTTGTAGGAATGGAGTTCTAACTAGTTTAGGATGATGATCTAATGAAGTATAATTAGACCAGACAAATGTTCTCTCTTTCATTTCTCTTATAAATTCGACATCGAAGTTGATATCCTCATGTAAATCAAACGCCTGCAAGCGGTAATTCATGTTGTAGTCTCGCATCTAACCGTGCTTTAAATGTTAAATAACTGTTAATCATTGGCTTGCATTTCGGCCAGTTTGTCCGCTTTTGTAAAATCTACGCTTACTGCGCAGCTCAAAATGATACTTACATTATGACATCTTCGATATGACGTCACGTTTTACCTAGCGGTATGAACTCTGGGATAGATTGGACGTAAAATGATGCAGTTGTGACATCTATCTCTTTTTAAATAACGAAAAAAAAAATTCCTATACAATTTTAAGAATTACAATAGCATTCATGTGAAAGAAAAAGAGAAAGCCAGCAAAGAGTATACCAGACCTTTGTAAATCTGGAGCGATTCACAACCTGCCGCAAGTTGGTCGCGCAGGATTTCTGTTGCGGAAAACCGATGTGATCTCAATAACTGTGTTATACTGAAAACATGAACTCACTAACTTACATCTTAGGATAGATCTATTTTCTATGTAATGACCCTTACTTTAGGATAGTTATTCGTCTATGAGTAGCGCAAGAATATGCATACCATCCTATACATTTTGAAGTGATTTTGAATTGATTGGACTCTTAGCTATGCAAAAATATGAAGTTTTTAAACATTTAAATACTCCAACATTTCATAAGCAATCATCCTTAAGAAACAATCTTAATATAAAATGACTTTCATGATATATTGTTAATGGCAGTGTTTACAGGTATGCAGTGAATAGTTTTATCGCTATTAATGACAGAATAATTGTGCTATATAGTTTCCTTTCGGTCCTAATATTACACAGACGTTTGAACAGCGAGCGGTTTGCGATAACGCATACAATACAGGCATGAATAGCATTGTGCCTCTCAAAGATAAATTGTCCGCGTAGGGAATGTTACTGCCTTTGTGTGTCCGCGTAGCGAATATTACTGCCCCTGTGTGTATGCGTAGCGAATGTTACAGCCTGTGTGTGTCCGCGTAGGGATTATTACTGCCTTTGTGTGTCTGCGTAGGGAATGTTACAGCCTGTGTAGTCCGCGTTGCAAATGTTACTGCCTTTGTGTGTCCGCGTAGAGAATGTTACTGCCTTTGTGTGTCCGCGTAGGGAATGTTACAGGCTGTGTGTGTCCGCGTAGGGAATGTTACTGCCTTTGTGTGTCCGCGTAGGGAATGTTACAGCCTGTGTGTGTCCGCGTAGGGAATATTACTGCCTTTGTGTGTCCGCGTAGGGAATGTTACAGCCTGTGTGTGTCCGCGTAGGGAATATTACTGCCCTTGTGTGTCCGCGTAGGAAATGTTACTACCTTCGTGTGTCCACGTAGGGAATGTTACAGCCTTTGTGTGTCCGCGTAGCAAATGTTACTGCCTTTGTATGTCCGCGTAGCGAATGTTACTGCTTTTGTGTGTCAGCGTAGCGAATATTACTGACCTTGTGTATCCGCGTAGCGAATGTCACTCGCCTTGTGCACTTAAAAAAAACAAAAGAAGACAAAAAAACTTGAATTGACATGTAACAATAGGTTGTATTATATTCGCGTAATTTCTTATTTTATAGTCGGCAACAAAACAGTTCTATAAATTTCAATAATGTACGCACATCGAAAAGAATCTGTACAAAAGACTTGAACTATCTTCTCCTTGGCAATCACCTGTGATACTTGTACCGTCATCTCGAATTTATGCCAATAATGTACATTATTGAGACTATCGCCCTCTCTACAATAATATACAGGGAAGACAAAAGTGATGCATCAAGAGCGACCAACCAAAATTTAATTTTTTAAACGTCCGCAAATTGAAAGTGTCTGAGGTTACTACTTGATGTTCCAGAAAGGGAGTAAGAGAAGTTGTGAAGTTGAAGTGTCTGAATTTTTACAAACATTTGACCTTCTTGCGTACTTTTGTCCACTAAAAGTTCACAGTTTATTACAGATATATATATATATATATATATATATATATATATATATATATATATATATATATATATATATATATAGGGATAGAATTTATATATATATATATATATATATATATATATATATATATATATATATATATATAGTGATAGAATTTATATATATCAATAAGTTTATAGGTATCGTAAAAAATAATTTTGGTCATTGTCACCAGTGTTCCACAAAAAGTCCGCCTGAATGTCATTTTCGTTACAAAATTGTGCAAAAGCGTTTTAATTTCGAATTTTGTTGAGAAATCTGAAGTTGTTGTCGGCACACAATAATGAAAGCAGCCTATTACTGTTTCTATATTCATTTAAGATTTTTTTAACTTCCTTTTCATCAAGCAGATCAAATTTTCTATTACAGCTGGAAGATATACGAGATTTCAAGAGCATTTATGAGGAAAAATCTAAATCTACAATAATGAATAGCATCAATCCAGCAATTTAAATTCAATTTACTTTAATCGCTTACAGCCTCTGTACACCAGTCAATATGTACTATCTACAGAAAGTGATACAAATGTATACCATAACCACATACCTACCTGCCTGCCTGCCTACCTACCTACCTACCTACCTACATATATACATACATACAAATGTATACATTAACCACATACCTACCTACCTACATGCCTGCCTGCTTACATGCCTGTCTGCCTGCCTACATACATAGATACATACATAGATACATACATAGATACATACATAGATACATACATAGATACATACATACATACATACATACATACATACATACATACATACATACATACATACATACATACATACATACATTCATACATATATACATATTAAATCTTCCACATCTTCTGAAAAAGAAAATTAACCTTTCTGTTACCAAGTCAGTATACATTCCAAAGTTTTACAGAATGAAAGAAAGGTTTAGATTGGCCTCCAAGCATTTAATGTTTGTTAGGTGTTGTCCTAGCATATTCTATTAATTTGTCATCCACTTGTAAGTTGACTCCACAGTATAAGCTTGATTAGTCAGCACTTGCAAATGAACACGTGAACAGGTATAATTATCTTCACCTTTATTCAATATGTTATGTCAGCTATGCATATTTTTGGTCGTCTAGCCGTTTGTTTTTATTATTTAAGATAGTACGTGTGAGTTTGAAAAGAACTTTAAATTATACACTCGTTTCATCTCTTTCCATTCTCATTGTCGCGAGAATGTGTATAAATGGTTTCTAGAGAAACCATAACTGCTAACACAGGGGTGGCCAGACCTTAGTGACATGCGATCTACTTTTTACCGAGTTATACCAACACGGTCTACCAGCATACCCCCCCCCCCCCCCCCCCCCCCCCGCCTTCGCAGGACATTGAAACATGTTGCAAAATATTAACAAATTTTAATAATCAATAATTTGGCTATGGATATATCAAACACTTTTACAGACTTTTTTTTTTTACAAAGTCTAATAATAAATGTACATATGTCAGGGGTGGCCAGACATTAGTGATATGGGATCTACTTTGTACCGAGTCATACTAATACGGTGCGGTCTACCATAAACTACTTTGCGATCAACCGGTCGACCGCGATTGGCCTATTGGCCACCCCTGTGCTAACAAGTGGTCCCATCTAAAAGAGTTTACAAATCATTTAATCAGCAATACGTGTCTAATTGAAGTTGTTCGTTTCGTTTTGTATAAAAAAGCTTTTTAACGCTTTATTTTTAAGACTCGTTAGACCAAGGTCCATGGCCACAACATCATAACGACGTAACACACCAACTACAGAAAAGGTATGAGACTGGTTTTTGATTCCTTAGGATTTACGCGAAATTGTCAGGCTTGTGGTGGAATTAACAAGTGGTGCATATGTTTGTTGACTGCATTTATTTGTAACGTGGTGTTGAACAACAAGGATACACAAAATTTATTCCGAGAGGAAATAATTTCGATCTAAATTAACGATAACTTTACATCGTAACGTCTTTAATTTGATCAAATGAAATGAAAAATGTAATGAAGATACTTGTTTTATAGAAAAAAGTCCAAAACTACAAACGTTAACGTAAAAATGAGATTGATTGACGTCAATTTTGTACAAAAAGTCAATGCGCAGGAAAACATTGCAAAATGGTGTTTTATTATGTCCAAATCATGCATTCGTTTGTCTATTATGTCCAAATCATGCATTCGTTTGTCTATTATGTCCAAATCATGCATTCGTTTGTCTATTGTGTCCAAATCATGCATTCGTTTTTTTATTATGTCAAAATCATGCATTCGTTTGTCTATTATGTCCAAATCATGCAATCGTTTTTTTATTATGTCCAAATCATGCATTCGTTTGTCTATGATGTCCAAATCATAAATTCTTTTTTTTTATTATGTCCAAATCATGCATTCGTTTTTTTATTATGTCCAAATCATGAATTCGTTGTTTTATTGTGTCCAAATAATGCATTCGTTTTTTTGTTATGTCCAAATCATGCATTCGTTTTTTGTTATGTCCAAATCATACATTCGTTTTTTTTTATGTCCAAATCATGCATTTGTTGTTTTATTGTGTCCAAATAATGCATTCGTTTTTTTGTTATGTCCAAATCATGCATTCGTTTTTTTAATATGTCCAAATAATGCGTTCTTTTTTTATTATGTCCAAATCATGCATTCGTTTTTATATTATGTCCAAATCATGCATTCGTTGTTTTATTGTCCAAATCATGCATTCGTTTTTTTGTTATGTCCAAATCATGCATTCGTTTTTTTGTTACGTCCAAATCATGCATTCGTTTTTTTATTATGTCCAAATCATGCATTCGTTGTTTGATTGTGTCCAAATCATGCATTCGTTGTTTTGTTATGTCCAAATCATGCATTCGTTTTATTATTATGTCTAAATCATGCATTCGTTTTTTTATTATGTCCAAGTCATGCATTCGTTTTATTATTATGTCCAAATCATGCATTCGTTGTTTTATTGTGTCCAAATCATGCATTCGTTTTTTTATGTCAAAATCATTCATTCATATTTTATGTTATGTCCAAATCATGGATTCGTTTTTTTGTTATGTCCAAATCATGCATTCGTTTTTTTGTTATGTCCCAATCATGCATTCGTTTTTTTTATTATGTCCAAATCATGCATTCGTTTTTTTATTATGTCCAAATCATGCATTCGTTTGCTTTTTTTGGATCGTAAAATTAGAATCATGTCAACATGCAAAATAAAATCATGGGTTTATTTAGTGACTCATTCATGCGCGTGATCCACGTCATCAAAAACAGACAGTTTTGCTGTGATGTTTGATCATAAAGCGCGCCCCACGACTATGCATTGTTCTGTGCATACCCGTCTATTTACACAGCATTCTGAAAACAGAGTTATCGCATCGCCATACGACACTCCCAGGCAGTATTTTGGTGTAAGTTCTTTTACAGTCAAAAAGATGGCGTAACTGCGCACGCACCATCCACTTCCCGCCATCCATAATCTGCTGCACTTGAAACAAAATTAGCCTTTTATATTTAGTGAGGTATACTATTACATATTATGGGCATGCGCTCTTATTTCAATATTTTATAGCAAAGCAACAGTACCACGTACTATCAGTTGTCAATCCATCCTTTTTCAAACTCGTGCAGATAAATTTATCTTGAAAAGCTCCTTGTAATACCCAAACGCGTTGGACCGACCGTAAAATACCATGCAGCAAATCTGGTCCTCGATTCACAGTTAATATTGCTTTGTTTATTTCCGATACAACATAAACTGCTCGTCAAATCATATCCACTCATGACATACTAACCCAGAGGGCTGTGCACGTATCTGGTCCTACATTCTGCTAATGTCATGGTTACGGAGAAAATGAATGTGCGTTTGTGATTTCGTCATTATTAATAACCATAGATCAAATTTATTGTGTCTGATTCCTCTAGAACAAATTCATGAGATCAGTGACGTTGATAGCTTCCTTTTGTAACAAGTAAACACTTTTGCCACGTTGAAATCCCCAAGCCAGGACAAATGTGTGGCCTTATTGCAAACCCTATTGTACAGTTCTGTCCTCTAGTTGCTGATAAAATCGGTTAGATTTACTTTAGATTGCCTATATATTTGTAACATTGCTTTGGAAGGAATATATTTATACTTGGTTTTTCAACGTCAAAAGAGGACTCTTCTTTGAATCCGTTTTGACTCGGTTTTGTATCAACCAGATGCTACATCAATTCCTATATACTCTTTTTTTGCAAAGAGATATATATTTTAGATGTCGCGCCTAATTGGTTTGAACTCCGGTGATAAAATGCCCCCCTTTTTTTAAAGACCACTTTATTATCGGAGATCATACCAATTAGGCCCGACATCTAAACTGTTCATACTTTCATTAGACATAGTCATGTAAACTTTTGTAAATTCAACGCTTTCTTTAGTGACTATTGTTTGTCGTGTTTTTTTTTTAATTGCCTTCAACAAAGACTCAGTGATTGTTGTCATTTTTTTCCATTCATCTTAATGAATCCCTGACACACGCCATATGATTTGTACTCTCTATCTCTCTCTCTCTCTCTCTCTCTCTCTCTCTCTCTCTCTCTCTCTCTCTCTCTCTCTCTCTCTCTCTCTCTCTCTAATTGGGATGAGATAATTCCTATGGGTATAAAATAATTACAAAGATTTAAAGTAATAGACACAAATGAATAACTCCATTGAGAAAATGTAGCAAACTAAATTTGATTAAAAATAGTCATCGCGAATTATCTCTGCTTCTGCATACATTTTTTAAAAATTAATTCCAACGGACTGAAAGATGGCTAAAATATGTTCCTTTTATACAAGCTTCAATAATTTTCCATCTTTCCTTCCTCCACTTATGTGAATAGTAAAATTCACCCTTGAAAGGTAAAGGCGCTCGTAATGTAAATTTGTCAACGGGAAGTAGTTGCTAGAAATTGGTATAATCCGATAGGGGTCACCCGGTCACCGCACTTGATTGGTCACGTGCTTCTGTAGTCTGCATCAAAGTTTTAAAACATTGTGTTGCGTTTAAGTAAAAACTAAAAGAACCTTTAGAAAACTAGTTATAAATCCAAACAAAATGTTTAGGACGAATTACTGAAATGGAACATGGCTGAAAATCAGCCCATATATTAGAGCCTGCTCAATCAGCATGGAAAAATATTTGACAACATGGCGGCAGTTTTAACACTACAAACGCCTTGACCTTTTCAGAGTGACTTGAATGCATAATGTCCGCGTTAACGGAGGTTAGAACGGGTTGAAATCATTAAAGACCGTATAGATGGAACTCTTTTTATACATTTTTCAGGCTGTTTGCATTAATGGATTTTTCGATGCTGCATGAAGTACCATTCGCGATGTCATTTGAAAACAACTAAAGCTAGAGGCAACAGTTATATCAAGAATTCAGCGGAGTGCTATTTTTCGCCTGCGCCACTGCATCCAAATAAATAAAATAAGAGTCAGTATAGCAAGGGAAGAAAGCATGTCCCTACATTTTAAAGATTGTGTATACAAGTCCTCGAAATTAAATTTCAAGCTTGATAAATGCTTCATTGTTTGAGAAATACGACTAAATAAAATTAATTTTAAGTTATCGCTAGAGAGTAAATAGAGGTCAATGCGCGTTTTTTTGGCAGTGGCGATTAATCCTTTATTGATAAAGGTACCCATAAAGTTTCATGACTATAAATGAGAAAGTATCATATCACATTCGTCCTTCTTTTATTTTAGTATGGCCTGGGTGACATACGGCAGCCATGGCATGTCACAAGAACAAAGCCCATATCATATTCGTCCTTCTTTTTCTATTTTAGAATGGCCTTGGTTGCGTACGGCAGCCCTCTTTGACACAAGTACAAAGTCCATATTACATTCATGTTTCTACTTCTATTTCAGGGTAGCGTGGGTGACGTACGACAGCCCTTTGTGAAGCAAGCACATAGTCCGTATGATATTCGTCCTATTTAAGTATGGCCTGGATGATGTACGGCAGCCCTCTGTGGCACAAGTACAAAGTCCATATCACATACATCCTTCTATTTCAGGATGGCCTGGGTTGTGTACAGCAGCCTGTTGTGGCACAAGCACAAAGTCCATGTCACATTCGTCCTTCTTATATTTCAGGATGTCCTGAGTGACGTACGGCAGCCCGTTGTGGCACAAGGACAAAGTACCAGATCACATTCGTCCTTCTTCTATTTCAGGATGGCCTGGGTGACGTACGGCAGCCCTTTGTGGCACAAGGACAAAGTACCAGATGGCATTCATCCATTGCCAGACATACACCAGAAAAAAGAATTTGAGTCAAAATTTGTAAATGATGCAATAAGAACTCAGATATATCATTATCCGCGTAAGAAGCCCATTATTCCACCATACGACGCTGTTAGAGACAAATATGCACGAGCCTACTTCCAGTCCCCTTTCGTGAAGGCAATCATGCACAGAACATCCCTCATGCAAGTACGTACACATTTTTCTTTTTCCTTCTTTCTTTATCTTGAAGGCATTGTTGCAAATGGCGAATATAGCGGTCACAATTTATATTCGGTGATATAATATTACCCGACGATGCTGTAAAGGTTAATTACGCCAGAAACACCATTCGTATTTGATTAAAGCCATTATGCAGATAACAGCTCTGATGCAATTATTGTATGGCAATAGAAATTTTCTGGAAATATCGAGACTTGGCGGTCAAATTGTGTTACGTCGTTTGTGCATCTCGCATCGTCCAATATCTGCTTTCGAAGTAGATGCAAACTGAAAAGACAAGGCCGATTTTTCTTTTGTGATTTTGTTCTTAAAGAGGACAGTTTCCAAATCCAAGAATAAAATTTTAAGAAGACGAAATAGTCTTAGATATTTTGCACAATGGAACTTAAAATTTCATTAAAAAATGCCCCCCCCCCCCCCCCCCCGCTCCCGCTCCCTCTGCCGCTTCGACGAAATTACTGATTTATTTTCAACTTATAGAAAGAATATAAAAAGACATCTTATGCAGTTTTGTATTTTTATAGGGATTTTCACCATTTTTTTAAATAATATCAACCCTCGAGCTCAAGGGTGCACGTCTGTAAATTTTGCAGAATAAAAAATCTTCCAACAAAAGGCTGTAATTTTGATGCTAAATTACTGAGGTACTCAACTGCACTCTATCGAAAAATATACTTTTTGAACAGATTTTAAATGCAGTATTCATACTGATAATATGTGTGACCATAAAAGAAACGTCACCAATGTTAAGAGTGTAATCAGTATAGATAAGCTGATAGAGTGCGTAATGTCACCAATGTTAAGAGTGTAATCAGTATAGCTAAGCTGATAGAGTGCGTAACGTCACCAATGTTAAGAGTGTAATCAATATAGGTAAGCTGATAGAGTGCGTAACGTCACCTATGTTAAGAGTGTAATCAATATAGGTAAGCTGATAGAGTGCGTAATGTCACCAATGTTAAGAGTGTAATCAGTATAGGTAAGCTGATAGAGTGCGTAATGTCACCAATGTTAAGAGTGTAATCAATATAGGTAAGCTGATAGAGTGCGTAACGTCACCAATGTTAAGAGTGTAATCAATATAGCTAAGCTGATAGAGTGCGTAATGTCACCAATGTTAAGAGTGTAATCAATATAGCTAAGCTGATAGAGTGCGTAACGTCACCAATGTTAAGAGTGTAATCAGTATAGCTAAGCTGATAGAGTGCGTAACGTCACCAATGTTAAGAGTGTAATCAGTATAGCTAAGCTGATAGAGTGCGTAATGTCTATGCCAAAGGTCTCGAGTTTGATTTCCGTGTAAGATATTATTTTTCTCTCTCACTGCCTTATTAACCTGTCAGAATCAAGTTGAGTCGTTTTACTTTTTGTTTTAGAAAAATAAATCACTTCTCGATTTTCTGTATATTGCTTTTTTGCATCTTATTATATGTAAATATATACATATATCATTTTTCTTTGCCATCTGATAATACAATGTGTGTAGCTTAAGAGGTTCACGTGTGATTCCGTGTACAGATGATTCCGTGTACAGATGATTCCGTGTACAGATGATTCCGTGTACATGTGATTCCGTGTGCAGGTGATTCCGTGTACATGTGATTCCGTGTACAGATGATTCCGTGTACATGTGATTCCGTGTGCAGGTGATTCCGTGTACATGTGATTCCGTGTACAGATGATTCCGTGTACATGTGATTCCGTGTACAGGTGATTCCGTGTACATGTGATTCCGTGTACAGATGATTCCGTGTACAGATGATTCCGTGTACATGTGATTCCGTGTACAGGTGATTCCGTGTACATGTGATTCCGTGTACAGATGATTCCGTGTACATGTGATTCCGTGTACAGGTGATTCCGTGTACATGTAATTCCGTGTCCATGTAATTCCGTGTACAGATGATTCCGTGTACAGATGATTCCGTGTACAGATGATTCAGTGTACATGTGATTCCGTGTACAGGTGATTCCGTGTACAGGCAGCAGATCTATAAATAGCTAATACATGTGTCAGTTTATGTGAATATTCATGCAAAGTGCCTTATCGAGGACATTTTCTCATCAAAGCGTATCTTGTCAATCAATTTGAACCAAAAGGTCAGATATTGTCGCAGGCGTTCCCATAACTCTTTGATAACGAGCAAAATATCACCCCCCCCCCCCACACACACACACACACACAAATTCTTTCTTGTCCTATTCTCTTATCAAAGGATAACAGAGCGTACTCTTAAATTAATCCGGTTTGTTACATAATGGTATTTTGGGGGCTATTGTTATTTCTTGAAGTAAAAGAATACTTCCTTATTGGACTGGTTTTCTGAGCTTCATACAAGAAATGTTGATTAAAATGGGAGAATGGTAAGGGTGGGGGAAGATGACCAGAGGAATTGTGCAAAACAACAGTTTTAAAACAGAATGCGCGATTATAAAAGAAAATAAAAATAATTTACTTCAATTAATTGATCTTATCTGCTCCTTGGACATCGTTGTTAAGTTAGACAAGGGTTTTATAGTGCCTGCGAAGATGCATCAGACACTATATATGTTTCACCGGAGGGGTAGGGGTCGACCCAAAACATAATTGGTGGAAATTTTCATTATGAATGTCAGAAGCTAAAATTAGGGGCGATATGTAGGAAAAATAGAGTTTCCAAACATGCTGTAATTAGATATATCCAGCAGTTATAATTGATAGGGCAAAGTACGCCAGAAATTCATAGATATGCATATACATTCGACTCCATTGTATCGTTATGCGAAATTCCATGTAACCGCTGACCAATCCAATCAAGTAATCGCTAAGTAGTAAGTTCTCGTTGGAGCTTACTGATACGGGCAAAAGTCGATAACCTTGACCTACTTTTCAAGGTTAGCTGAACACAAATGCTATTGTATATGATGGGTGTATAATTTTAAATCAACAAAGGAAGAAGATACATGTAGATAGAAGCGATATACATGCACTTTTCATGCTCCATTAAATATTATCATTCTTTCCGTTTGCATACAACTCAGTTTTCTAGACACGGTTGCATGTTTGCGCTCACTTTTGTCACTTATGTTGGCACCCATAAAAAGTAAACTTTGGTTGTAATGACCTACTTTTCTTACTAACATGGCTAGTATGCTACGTTTTGGATTATGTACTGACGCAGTTGAGGCATTGCAATTAAAAAATTTCCCGTTGGTTCATACTTAGCACAGACCTTCACATTTGTATCATTTATAAGCGTGAAAAAAGAGAAAAATCTTTCATTTTTAATTTGATTTTATGACTCGGATGGAGAGTAACATCTTTGTTTCATGTAATATTTCACTCGCGTCCTCTCTTTCTTCTTGTGTACAATACCAATGTTATTCTTGTCTAGTATTTGCTTGACCAAATTATAATTGTTAACAGAGGCTGAGTTATCGTTTTGGAGTTCTACAGAAAATGCGTTATCGTTTGGAGGTTATACAGAGGCTGTGTTATCTTTTTGGGTTTATACAGAGGCTGTGTTATCGTTTTGGGGTTAAACAGATGCTGTGTTATCGTTTTGGGATTATACAGAGACTGAGTTATCGCTTTGAGATTCTACAGAGGCTGAGTTATCGTTGTGGGGTTTTACAGAGGCTGAGTTATCGTTATGGGGTTTTACAGAGGCTGTGTTATCGTTTTGGGATTATACAGAGACTGAGTTATCGTTTTGGGGTTTTACAGAGGCTGAGTTATCGTTGTGGGGTTTTGCAGAGCTGAGTTATCGTTGTGGGGTTTTGCAGAGGCTGAGTTATCGTTATGGGGTTTTACAGAGGCTGAGTTATCGCTTTGAGATTCTACAGAGGCTGAGTTATCGTTGTGGGGTTTTACAGAGGCTGAGTTATCGTTGTGGGGTTTTGCAGAGCTGAGTTATCGTTATGTGGTTTTACAGAGACTGAGTTATCGTTTTGGGGGTTTTACAGAGGCTGAGTTATCGTTTTGGGGGTTTTACTTCCCGCATTTATGTCATCTGATAATATTAAAGTTTATATTTCCCTTTCACTTATCACCGTGTCAATGAAGTGAAAACTTACATTGTTTAGATTTTATACTTTAGACTTGAGACTTTTTAGAATCTTTCTCGCACCTGTTTTCATTAAAGAAATAAGTAACTCTATTGAAAATTACATACATCCTGTAAAATATATATTAGTTTAATGCGTGACTTGTAGTTGGTTTGCATGACAATAAAATAAATTAATGCTGTAACAAGAACGGCAGGTTGTATGGCAGATATTCTGAGCGTTTTTTCTTTCCTCATTTACGAGGAAAGCGATTTACCAGCGAAACTCTAACCTTATCACATTTTAATGTATAGTTTTGATTGTTAAAACCCTGTAAAAAAAAATCCCAAGGCGAAGACGAGATCGAGATATAATAAAACCTTATCAACTTATCCAGACGTCATTAGCTTGGAATATTAGCGCCGCCGTATAATTGTATTAATTCCAGATTTAAGGTAATAGCAAAGAGTATACACGTTAAATGCCAGTAAATACACAACTTTTAATAATTTAAGTAACAAAATTATAGTCGAGAATTTAGTTACGAAAAGTCACATACACATTTATACTATTTCTTCTATCCATCCTTCGTAAAAGACTTTATTACTTGCAGAATATACTTTTCTTACACAAACCACAATGCTGCCAGATGTTTGGTATATACCTAATTCTAGTTTTCATTAAAATACAACATTTTTCAACTTAAGAGGTCTACATTTAAGCTGTTTGTATTATCAATAGCCATTACATCAGGAAATATGTATTTAGTATCAATAGCTATTACATCAGGAGATATGTGTGTATTATCAATAGCTATTACATCAGGAAATATGTTTTTAGTATCAATAGCCATTACATAAGTAAATATGTGTGTATTATCAATAGCTTTTACATCAGGAAATATGTATTTAGTATCAATAGCTATTACATCAGGAGATATGTGTGTACTATCAATAGCTATTACATCAGGAGATATGTTGTATTATCAATAGATATTACACCAGGAAATATGTATTTAGTATCAATAACTATTACATCAGGAGATATGTGTGTATTATCAATAGCTATTATATCAGGAAATATGTGTGTATTATCAATAACTATTACATCAGGAGATATGTGTGTATTATCAATAGCTATTACATCAGGAAATGTGTATTTAGTATCAATAGCTGTTACATCAGGAAATATGCGTGTATTATCAATAGTTATTACATCAGGAAATGTGTATTTAGTATCAATAGCTATTACATCAGGAAATGTGTATTTAGTATCAATAGCTATTACATCAGGAAATGTGTATTTAGTATCAATAGTTATTACATCAGGAAATGTGTATTTAGTATCAATAGCTATTACATCAGGAAATGTGTATTTAGTATCAATAGCTATTACATCAGGAAATATGTGTGTATTATCAATAGTTATTACATCAGTTAAAAAATATGTGAAAAGGAGCTCATGTTAATGTATCTGCAGAATGTTGACAACAAAGCCCAATAAGATCCAGCCTCATACATAAGTTCGTTGCTTAAAGCACGGAGAGAAATGCAAAGTATCAAATAATTATGAAACGTCTCAAGTAATTAAAAGGTTATAATATATAGCAATCTAGATATCGTATCCAAAATATGTCTTATTTTCTTTACTAGTTTCGTTGTACGCGTCATTATTTTGCGCATATTATTTCAGGTATGACACCGCACGCGCTACAACTTCAAACATTTATTTTACATTCCTCTAAAATATTCCATATTATCGATTCAAATCGTTATTGTTACTTTGAGAAATATGCCTGTTTTCTTTCCACACAAATGTACAGTTTAGAGACATTTACATACAATTTTTTCATAACTGTTTTACTTTGACAATACTTGTCAGCGTAGACTTATTCCATCTTCCAAACACCAATGACACGTTTGACTATTGGCTCTTCCAAAACCATGCTTACCGACCCTTAATTGACATAGGTGGCGCGTTAGATTACTGTTTCCGGGTAGTGAGCGTCCAGCATCTCAAATAGTGAGAAAGAAAACATGCACTTCCTATCAGATCATGAGTTAAGAATGTTTAGTGTGATAAAAGAGATAGTGCTGCATTTGCATAATAACAAATATGAATAAAATAGAAATACTAATCCCTTTTGAGGACTGAAGTTTGCAATATTTGTTGAAATACGACTTAAATTTTTCAAAAACTTTTCAATTTGTAAAACGACTGATGTCAAGATAGAGAAAAACAAGCAGGTTCTTAAAAAAATCATCAAGTTATGACCAAGCCTGTAATAAATGCAGTGGCGGCGCGAGGTTTCGAATCGCCCGGGGGCAATGATCTTTAGTGGCGCCCCTACCGAGACTCCCGGGGGCAATGTTCTTGAGTGGCGCCCATACTTTGCCACAGAGAACAATTTTTATGTCAATTACCAACCTCAAACAATCCCCCTCTCCCTCTACGCCCCGGTTACAGGTAAAAAAAAAAAAAAAAGAGACTGGAGAAAAATGAAGTATCCTGAAGAAAAGTTCGGCGATAGATGGGTGACCAAAACCCTTGCATGTTATGGCTCAATGATTGAACTTGGGTCGTCAGAGGTGGAAAGTGAATACATTATTGGTAAGCAAAAGATTTTTTAAAATGCTTTGTCCGAACTTTTGGTATACATAAATCATTGTTTTCACTCAAGCGTGTACACCTTGTGCTAATGTTCCTTACAAACTTGAAAACATTAAGATACACTGGTGCTAAAGTATTTAAGACCTTGAAGTAAGAACAAGCTTTTTTACAAATAATATAATCCTTAATTGGCATCCATCTGAGAGTGTTGAAAAGAGATTATGCAAATCCTAAAAATATATTTAACATTTAAAATCACCTGGCTGTTATTTCATTTGTAAGCTGTATAATATATGCTGGCAAGAAGAATTACGGTGTTCTACATATGGTTGCCCGTTGTGCTGAGCAGATAAGCAATAACTGAATTTTCTCTACATTTTTACGATAAGTTTATTGTCATACATCCATTTTATAGCACATTGTAAATCTTCATTTTGTTTGCTTTCAACATTGCTAACATCTTTATCGCTAACATATTGTGATGCATCATCTACATACAGAGACACTGAAGAAAGTTTCAGATACCTTTGAAAATCGTTTATAAATAAAATGAAAAAGAGAGGGCTCAAAATTGATCCCATGGGTACTCCAATGGAATTTTTTTTTGTAATTTACTACTAAGATATGATGTAAACCATCGCAATGAAGGTTTTTGTAACATTTTATGCTAATAATTTATGCAGTAAAACTGTATGATTAACAGCATCAAACGCGCTTTACGTACGACTAAGAATAAAACTCCCGGTAATTTCCTGTTATCAATATTCTTTAACCAGTGATCAATCAAACCAGTGAGTGCTGTCTCGCAGGAATAATTTGGACAGAAGCATGATTGACACGTCGTAATAAATTTTTCTAATAAAAAGTTATAAAATTAATTTAAAACATGTCATGTAGGAACTGTGCTGACAATAAGTTAAATAGATTCAGGTCTATAATTATTGAATCGATTCCTCTCTTGACTTAAAAAGTTGCTTTTTTCCAATTGTCTACAAAAATATGTAAGTCGGTCGTTCAACGATGCAATCTGTTTAAAGTTCATCTATAAAAGCTGTTGCAAGTATGTGTTGTAAATAACATCATAAAATAACAAGCTAATATTTTACCCTTACATCTATACATTCTTGTTATCACAGTACACACTATTTGGTATTTGTAGTGAGTATGACCATTCGTATCTATGAGAGCTATACCATGAAATAAATGAGTGTAGGTTACTTGCAACATTCAGATCGAATGGCACTAGATGAGTATTTCCCCCATCATTCAAAATCAACGGAGATACAAATACCTTACACGGGGGCGTAGCAAGAAATACTGCTCCCCCCCCCCCGCAAAACTTAATTCTGGGGCCCCCTCCTAATAATAAGTTGTTTGATGGGAATTTTGTGCCCCCCCCCCACTGCCCCACCCGGTTGCTTGGGGGGTTGCTACGCCACTGACCTTACACCCTTATACAAGCCGTATACTTTCTGAAATCCGATTTACTTGCTTCCTTTCTTCTATCTTTCTGTCTTCCTTTCTTAAATTTGACGAAACTGTAAATTTAGCTATAGGTTAATACTCTTATACATATCTCAACTAGATACATACATGATTGGATACATGATTGAATACATGATTGTATACATGATTGGATACATGATTGAATACATGATTGTATGCATGATTGGATACATGATTGTATACATGATTGGATACATGATTGGATACATGATTGTATACATGATTGAATACATGATTGTATACATGATTGAATACATGATTGTATACATGATTGTATAAATGATTGAATACATGATTGTATACATGATTGAATACATGATTGAATACATGATTGTATACATGATTGGATACATGATTGTATACATGATTGAATACATGATTGGATACATGATTGTATACATGATTGTATACATGATATGTGTATTTCCAACATGCTATATGTAGACACCATGTTTCTATCACGTCTAAGAGAGACGTGACAATATATACAATACAATCTTTTTTTCTCTCTCTCGTTTGACAGGTTAAAAATCCCGTCTGTCCACCATACAAAATGCGTGTGTGAGTTTAATCAACATTACTCAAGACTACTGACTGATTTCTACTTTTGGAGGGGACAATAAAACGTTTTAATAAATCTCGCTAATCCGTTTTGACAAATTTACTAGGCTTTTATTGTTGAAATACGACTTCTAATTTGCGAAGACCCGTCAGTTGAGGAACAGATAGAATAATAATACTTGCAATAAAAAGTTGAGTGTATCAGGATCTACTAGTAAGTAAAAATTGCCTTAACAATAAGACTTTTCTCGTCAGATTATGATGCATTATTAAAAATAAAAATAGGTTCATGTTTTTTAGGTGTTTTTCATATGCCATTAAGATTTTGCCGTTAAACAGCAAATTCTAGCACATCCGAATGTAACTCGCTTTCCGATTGGTCGATTGGCTAAATTTACGGCAGTAAATTCCATAAATATGAAGTTTTTACAATATTCTAAGACCTCGCCCCATTTCACTAAGTATGTAAAAAAAAAAACAAATTCTCTAAATTGGGATTTTGTATTAAAAAAAAAGGTATGTCTGGTTTAGAACATTTAATTTTTCACATACCATTTAGCAACTATTAAAGATCAAACAGTCATAATATCTTCAGTTGACTGAGAAAATATTGGTGATTTCTTCAATTCTGATGGCTTCCTTCCTTAACGTTTTTCTTGAACAAAAGAGTAGTTGCCGCGTGTACATTGTTGAGATTTTGAAAAAAAAAATTATATTTTTTCTACCTCTGACAAAAATCCAAATAGTGTCATAAGTAAAAATTATTATTTAAGGAGAAATTTGGAGAACTTTTGTGAAACTGGGACCTGGAAGTTTAGACCCCATCGAGAGAGCTCGCATTCCATACGTAAACTTAAAATTAAAATTGCATCGCATAGGAAACAAATTAATTTAAAATAAAAGTTTGAAATGGAATTGATCGATGTTAATCAACTCAGCGTTAAACCTGCAATCTAGATAAGTGAGAAGAACATATTTTATGATCAAACGTAGACTTCTTCCAAATGAAGAAAATGTATTGTTTGCGTGTGTAATTTACGGGATACATTAATCTCCATCTCTCATTGTTTGGGTGTGTAATTTACGGGATACATTAATCCCCATCTCTCATTGTTTGGGTGTGTAATTTACGGGATACATTAATCCACATCTCTCATCGTTTGGGTGTGTAATTTACGGAATACATTAATCCCCATCTCTCATTGTTGCTTCGCACAAACTGGCATATTTTTCTTGCCTAATCCTCTTTGACAATCGCGTCTTTTTTCTAATCCCGATATGGGGTGTGAATGAGAAATTTAAAGGCCTTGAAATCAAATGTCAAGTAGCATTTAAAGACACCCGCAAAGTTTATCTATTTGTATTTTCCTATTTACAGTTCATGTGAAGAGGTATGAATGAACAATTGTAGTGTCTTTGCCTCGTCATGCAATGTTATCTGTCGTATCAATGTTATCTGTCGTATCAATTTTATCTGTCCTATTAATGTTATCTGCCCTATCAATGTTATCTGTTTTATTGTTATCTGTCCTATTAATGTTATCTGTCGTATCAATGTTATCTGTCTTATAAATGTTATCTGTCCTGTAAATTGTATGTTGTTGTTATCTGACCTATCAATGTTAAGTGTATTATTAATGTTATCTGTCCTATCAATGTTATCTGTTTTATTGTTATCTGTCCTATCAATGTTGTCTGTCCTATTAATGTTATCTGTCCTATCAATGTTATCTGTCCTAATAATGTTATCTGTCCTATCAATGTTATCTGTCCTATTAATGGTATCTGTCCTTTCAATGTTATATATAATTAGATTTTTAAAAAATGAATATTTTATATTTTATACATGGATATATTTTGTTAACAATCAACAGAAAAATTATTTATACTTCATTTATATATATATAATGTTTGTTTGGTTTTATGCTCACAGTCACACAGTCATCGCGGACAATTTAGATTTTACCTCCAGCATGGAGATTAAATAGACCACACGGTATTGAAGCAGTTTCTACATGCCTGAAGAATCAATTTGAATGTAAAGTGAATATTATGATTTCTGATACTATATAAAAATTCCACAAAAAATTAAATACGTTTATAAAACCAGTTTTATCCTTAACTGGGAAGTTTGTCAGATGCATTCTGCTGCTTTCTGTTATTGTTTAAGTTTCTGTGCTAAGTTTTAACACGTGCTTATAATCCGGCGTTTTCCCAACAGAAGTTTGATAGATTTGCTCATGGTTCTTGACTTTTAATATTTGGCGTCTTCCATCTACCGTATATACTCGCGTATAATTCGTATCCAAATGTAAACAACATAGACCCTGAGCTGCCGTCGCGTAATGCAGGGTCTATGCTGCTTGTTATACTGATTAGTCCTTAAAAACTGCATAGACCCAGATCCGCCGCTAACGATATGCAGACTTATATGCCAATTTTATTATGTATACATATTGTCCTCTTTTTATTGTTTTAAATTAATGATATCATCCTCTATTATTTTACATCATTTGTGTCAGAGTTTTAAGTAGGATTTCTAGTTTTAAATAATGTATATACGTATGTAGTTTGTATAGATCTTTATGAGCACCGTATGCAGGGCCGGCGCATGGGTATTTGGCGCCCTAGGCGAACCTTCAGCCTTGCGCCCCTCCCCCCCCCCCAATAAACTTTCGAAAATGAATGTTGTACATTTATTCTTTCCTTTTGTTTTTCTCTGTATCTTTTTAGACGCTTATTATGTTCTATTTTACGCTATTTCTCTTTCTTTTTTTATTCATTCAGTTTGTTGCCGCCCCCCCCCCAAAAAAAAAAAAAAAACGTTGTCGCCCTAGACGACCGCCTAGTTTACTTAGCGATTAAACCAGCCTGACCGATTGGGATATTAGCATTAATGCTAAATATATTACCCTCTTAAAATAAAGACAATATTATTATTATTATTATTATTATTATTATTTTTTTTTTTTTTAAAAAAAAACATATATACCCTGCCTGTCATATTACTTTGAATATATTTTCTATTATATATTACTTTGTTTGTTTATTTGAATGATTCTTGTAAATATTTACTTTTTTTTAAATTAGAGTTTTAAAGAAACACTCTTTTTAAAACGCATTCTCTGAAAATATAGATATCATCATTTGCTGAATTACATCAAACAAACCTTCAGCTATTTTATTGGTTGACTTGATTTATCATTACAGGTTTCTGTACTTAAGCATTAATTTCTTGGTCTCCTATACAACGTTAAGTAATATTTACTTTGGTTTTTCTTTTCTTGTATCATAATATTGACATGCCGTGTTTCATCGTACACTGAGAAAGTATTGGAAGAAAAACTACATGTATCAGAATCAAAGAAAGTAATGAAATTTTGAAACATTGTATGAATACGTATTTGTTTTTATTCTTGCTCAAGTCTGATCATAATTGAACTGTCACAGAGCGTTTTAAGCAGTTAGAACTCAAGAGGTGAATTAGAGTCCATACTAAGATACTATATGATCTTTTTTCCATTACAGTAAATTTATAAATCCCACAAAAAATATATACATTCCAATGCCGTTCAAAGACCAAACTTTTCACCAATATACAACCATATATCTGGCTTATTCGTTTTACTCATTCATATTATAGCAAAGTAAATAACCGGGGTGGCTCAGTGGTTAGCATGCTGGATTTGCGACCAAAAGGGAGTGGATTCGAATCCTACCATCGGATCAGCCAGGGTCGGCGATCGTAGTGCATCCTTGGGCAAGGCACTTTACTTCGATTGCCTCGGAACCAAATAACCTATTTGTATTGCTGTGCCATAAAACACCAAACTACAAAGCAACACTCGTTCACATTACAGAAAAGAAAAATAGTTACTAAAACGATATCAGTTCCATTCTAATTCAAGCAAAAATTCACACTGCTGAAAAATCTCATAAAAAGTCAAGGTATCCAAGTGAAGTTAAACCTCTAACTGAGATAGAATCGGAAAGCTACTGCCAAGATCCTAAATTAAACATTTGCTTCACCCACTTCATAGGAAAGTAGCTGAGCATATGAATGATATAAGGAGACAAGTTAATCCATACCTCCAATCGTTACTTTGAGGAAGCGTATATATTATACTGGATAATCCTTTCTGACAACACAAGCCCATCTTTTTTTTTCTCCTCCGGAAAATGACAATAAATAAACATGAAAAAGGTGGGGACCCAAATGTCAAGTATCGTATATCGACGCTCGTAAATCTGATTTTTAGATGTTTCTTAATTTTAGATTAGTTGGAAACATATATGACGGAGTAAATACATGTACTCTCTTGATCACCCCACCCCCCTTTTTGATGCCTTACTAACTTTTGTTTCATATATCAATTTCTCTGTCTATCTATCTATCTATCTATCTATCTATCTATCTATCTATCTATCTATCTATCTATCTATCTATCTATCTATCTATCTATCTATCTATCTATCTATCTATCTACCTGTCTGTCTGTCTGTCTTTTTATGTATCTAAGTATTTGAAATATAAAAAATTCTCTTGTTTCATATATATTTTATATTTTAACTGGCAAAGTCTAAATATCATTAATTGATAGTTCCACTATTTGCTCGAAGTCCCGCCCACCCTCATTTGCATAGAAAAAACATATTCTACTAACACCAAAATTGCACAGGTTTACAGACTCATTAGTTTAAAAAAGAATAAGCTAAGCTCAAATAAGAATAACCATAATTCAGTTAATACTTTCTGACTTATCAAAGCTCACATTTACAATATAACTTAGTCTAGTTTGGTGAGACATTGTCCACCTATGGTCCCACAAACTAATATGTATAGTGCAAGAATATGCAATCACTCACGTCAGGCAATAGCTTGCGAATCTGTTATTGATCACAAATACTTAAATAAGGATGGGCTAAGTATGAGTGATTGACATGGATTCATATTTAATTTTTGACTCCTTTTGTTAATCAACAATTAATTTCAGTTTCAGTTAAAATGCCGTATATACTCGCATATAAGTAGGATCAAACTGCATAGACCC
This sequence comes from Margaritifera margaritifera, assembly GCA_029931535.1. Lineage (NCBI taxonomy): Eukaryota > Metazoa > Mollusca > Bivalvia > Unionida > Margaritiferidae > Margaritifera > Margaritifera margaritifera. Next base: position 4,184,950 of record JAQPZY010001577.1, read on the forward strand.
AGATCTGGGCTATGCAATTTGTTAGGATTAATCAGTGGAAAACCAATATAAACGCTAATCTGCGTGCTCATTATCAGGAACTATGGTTTTTTTTTTTTTTGTTTTTTTTTTTGTTTTGTTTTGTTTTTGCAGCTGGGCCCAACTTCTACGCGAGAATATATGGTATTCAATAAGCAAATATATATGAATATTACGCATTTATCACAAATTTCTCTCCAAGTTTAATGAGGATAGTGGGATCATGTTTCTGGCTCCATACAGGGATGGGGTATTTATAGTTTTTTTTTATTTATTTAACAAAACTGATTATGACACTCGGCAATAAAAATATCCCATGAAATCTCTTGATGTAATTAATATTTGGTTTGTTTTCATTTTGTGGGGTTTAACCCCATACATGGCGGCCAGTACATTTGGTGGAGGAAGAACCCGGAAAGACCCCGGGAAGAACCAACGACCCACGGGAAACTACTGGCAAGCTTTCTCACATAGCCACGTTGGTCGAGCCGAGACTCGAACTCACTCGGACAGAGGTGAGATGTGTGAGTGATCTGTAAAAGCGAGCGCATTAGACCACTCTGCCACCTGGGGCCCCTTGTAATTAATGCATTTGAAAATAGAAAAGTAAAAACATAGAACCATACATGTAAAAGCATGGCAATCAGTCAAGAGAAAACGATTGCATTCTCTAAATTGCATAGCCACCAATCACATATTTATAAGAAATTAGATATGCAAGTCGTAACAGATCCGCGAAATTATATTCCTGCAAACATTTTGACATAAAAAAAACCTGCGAAATTAAGTAGCCGCAAAAATAGCAGGCTTATAATATCAGACAGACGTACAGGGAAAATCTGTTAAGTTTGTAAGTAATTGACTATGTAATATATTATGTATAAGGGAAATGTTTTTTTTTTTTTTGTTTTTTTGTCAACTTTAAAGTTTTAAAAAAAAGAAAAACCCGAATTGATGTATTAGATTGAATAATTGTCATAATAATGTAGAACCCGACTGAAAGGCAAGGCATAATTGTCATAACAATGTAGAACCCGACTGAAAGGCAAGGAATAAATGTTTTGTTTGCATTTCGTTGTTACCGTTCTAAACTTTTTGTGCTTGTAAGGGGGGGGGGGGTTGTGGTTTGTGTAATTTATCTAAATTGAACTGTAAAACGTGTAATCTAAGTAGTCACGACAGCTATTTTTACATTCAAAGGTGACCTCTTTCACATCAGAGAAAATGTGACGTTGAAGTGGATGATTTACTAGACAAGTAAATCCCAACGTTCTTCTGGCAATTAGGAATATTTTTATCCACTAATACTTACTGACAAGCTATACTCTAATGAATAAAGTTACCAGAATCTTCGTGTTTTGGAGAATTACAATAGGTGAAAAACTTAAGTTTCGTCCAGTCATGGGGTATAATGGAGTATATCTGGTGCAATCCATATGCAGGGGGGATTTATGAAGCAGATGATTTTAGTATCAATTTTGACGTAATGTTATGAAAGCCTTTAAAATTTCAATGACAAACAAATACAAAGAATTCCACTGAAACCATTTAATATAGGATTCGAGTAAATTTTCATATTAAGTGGTACATAATAAAGATAGGTACAAAAAGGCAGTGTTTGGTTTTTCATGGCGCGGCAACACAAGTAGGTTATGTGTAGTATTGATGTAAAGCGTCTTGCCCAAGGATACACAACAGTGGTCGTCCAGACTGATTCGATTGTAGCATTTTAACCTGCATCTTTTCGGTCGTACATCTGGCACGCTAACCACTGAGCCACAGCGGTTCCGGCCTTCAATAATCGCTTCTTATGACATGCAGATTAGCGCTTCCATGTTGTTTTACGAGAGAGAGAGAGAGAGAGAGAAGTAAGTGCTGTGTTTCATACAACTACTCGAAGTTTGAAAAAAAACTCAGCTCAACATTTGCATGGTGATTATTTGTAAGCTAAAATAGACATCAAACTTCTGCTCTATACTCCATACATGGGCACACGAAAAACTGGATTTAAAAAAAGGTAAGGTACTTAATAAATTCACATTTCATGCACATCTTCCAACTATTTATACTCTCTATTCTTCGAAAACTACTTTTTCGATATCTCATTACTAAATTCATTATCTTTTGCGAAATAAGAAAAAATTTCAGCGCAGATATTCATGTTTAAAGACTTGACAAAAATTAACTTAGTTCAACTGTAGCTTTTAAAGCTGACATTAATACACTCAACTTTTTTCCCACACGAACCCTGAATAAAGGCATCTCAACTCAAAGAAATAAGAAAAATTTAAGAAAAAGAAGAAAAAAAGACCTGACAATAAAAACAAACAGCACACAGCAAAGGTCCGTCAGGTTGAACAAAGTGTTGTCAAGCGAATAGTATCTCAATTGTCATGATCCGTGATACTTTTTTTTATTTTTATTTTTATGGGCACCTCTCAGACCTCTATCAATGTTTAGTGGTATAGCAAGAAATTCTGGGCCCCCACGTAAAACTTAGTTCTGGGGCCCCTCCCAATAAAAAAATTTCCTTGATGGGAATTTTGGGCCCTTCCCCCCTCCCCGAAGTTGCGGGAGATGCTTGTGCGGTTGCTACGCCACTCATTTATATATATATATATATATATATATATATATATATATATATATATATATATATATATATATATATATATATGCATACATATACACACATACACACACAAATGCGTTGGATGTTAATTCATTTAACTCCCCGACAATTCCTTATTTCATCCAGTCCATTACAATGGACAAGATCTATTTTAAGGAACGAAAGTCTAATCGACCAAAACAAACTAAAATCTTTTTCGCTTGAAATAATAACATTCCCTACTGAGATAATCGCACTCCTTTTAATTGAAAATATATTGTAAGTCAGCGAGATAACATTATCGGTATTTATTGTTGTGACAAGTTGAAATCACATGAATATTATTAATTATGTCCTAGACTTAAGGTTCCACCGAAAGAATTCAAAGCTAATGCCTGTGAGCTAATACCTAATCCGTTATTGCATTGTTTTCTGACCCTTGTGATCCTGACTACCACACGACACATTAGCAAGACCCCAATCGGAATTTAAATTTTCGTATTTAAGTACTAGTAAACGTCTTTTGTATAATCTAAGGATAGTAGACCCCAGTCCCAATGAAAAATATTTCAAAATCATAAAGAATTTCAAATTTTTGCAATTTGCTCCTGAAACATTGTTCCTAATTGGTCTGTTTCTTTGTTGTTGTTGTTTTCTTTTTGTTTTTTTTTCCTCTCAAAATTAATGGACCCAGAGCTCCATTTCCAATCATCCCAGAAGAATCCATATTTGTATCAAACTTTAAAGTAGCAAAAGATAAATCCTGTTTCCTGGATATGATTTTGGTTTGAAAAAGGAAACTTTAAAACTTAAATAGGAATAAAAAGACACTTTATGATTACAGTTTAACTGGATTACAGAAGAGATAAGAATAACGCAGCTCTAAGCACCTTGGAAATTAGGTAATATTCACAAAATTATATAGAAACTTCAAGAAGTATAGATTAATTTTATATCTATGAATGATATTTTAATTTCGATTAATGCATTAAGAACATTGCTAAAAAGCATTTGTTTTTCCTTATCGGATTTCTCTGTATTAAATATTCTGTACTTTTAACAATTTGATAAATATGGTCTGCCTTTTTGCTCTCGTTACTCACACCCCTCCGTCCACCCCCCCCCCCCTCCCTCCCGGTCTGTCTATATATGACTGACTATACATTAAATTTTCTTTTTTACATCAGCTTCCGTTGTGCATATTCAATTATTTGTCTTGTTATGCAACCTGGGATGCATGCACTAATTTAATTGTATTACAAAGGAAACAACTGTTTAAATTAACGTGTGTGTGTGTTACGCATAATGATATCCATCTAACATAAATTCCACACATTGTGTAATATGTATGTTTAAAACTGTTTTATATAAATTATTGAATATCAGCCGTATCTGTGCCATACATTTTTAATATTTATGTGAAATAGACAAACTTGTCATCTTGGGGAACGGATGCACATGGTAATAAGGTCATATTGATTGTATTTCTTTAGTCATCTTAGATTTAGCTTACTACCAACTACGGTGTCGTTATTTATACAATATCGTCGACTTTAAAACTTCAACGTTCGGATAACTTCCTCTATCATTTAATTTTTGTAAACATTGAACCTTATTTTGTAAAAGCTTTCAACTTGTGTGTTAAATAAACCAATTGGGTAATAGACGTCACTATATGTTATACAGATTTACTTGTTGTGTTCGTGCCTCATTATCTCTGTTTTCACTGAATCTAACACGAGCGCTCTCAATAGTGAAAACTTTAAAGTTACCATAATTGATTCAGTAGGTAAAGAGGTACATATATGTACGATCATAAGTAGGTCAGAAAAAAAGTATTTGGACCTTGATGTTGTTTTTGCTCTCTCTCTCTCTCTCTCTCTCTCTCTCTCTCTCTCTCTCTCTCTCTCTCTCTCTCTCTCTCTCTCTCTCTCTCTCTCTCTCTCTGTGGCTGTAGCTGGAAGTGTACAATAGAACGTTATATTCTGAGTGAACGAAAATCATTACTTTATCGTCAAGGAACCGAATAAAATATAAAATAAAAGATAACAAAGACAGGTTTGTAGTATAAAAATCAGATTTTTTTTTTAAATAAAGAAAAATAACTTATTTCAAAGAAATCGTTTCACCGTTGATATGGTTTGCTCTGTGAAGTGGAATTTATATTTTCATTTCGCCTCTTTTGTGAAGTCTTGAACATGAATATTAGTATGTAATCCATCTAGTTACACCAAAAGGGGTGACATTAACAGTAATGTCATCCACGTACCTACGTTAAAGGGGTGACATTATCAATGATGTAATCCACGTAGTTACGTTAAAGGGGTGACATAAACAATGATGTAATCCACGTAGTTACGTTAAAGGGGTGACATAAACAATGATGTAATCCACGTAGTTACGTTAAAGGGGTGACATAAACAATGATGTAATCCACGTAGTTACGTTAAAGGGGTGACATAAACAATGATGTAATCCACGTAGTTACGTTAAAGGGGTGACATAAACAATGATGTAATCCACGTAGTTACGCTAAAGGGGTGACATAAACAATGATGTAATCCACGTAGTTACGTTAAAGGGGTGACATTAACAATGATGTAATATACGTAGTTACGTTAAAGGGGTGACATAAACAATGATGTAATCCACGTAGTTACGTTAAAGGGGTGACATTAACAATGATGTAATATACGTAGTTACGTTAAAGGGGTGACATTATCAATGATGTAATCCACGTAGTTACGTTAAAGGGGTGACATAAACAATGATGTAATCCACGTAGTTACGTTAAAGGTGTGACATTAACAATGATGTAATCCAAGTAGTTACGTTAAAGGGATGACACTAACAGTGATGTAATCTACGTAATTACGTTAAAGGGGTGACATTAACAATGATGTTTTAAATATCAAAGTGAGGGTCATCTAGTAAAGGTTTTATGCTAAACAACATTTCTGCAGGATTGTTATCATGGAAGGAAAACGAGCCGCAGAAGCTGTTGACAGAATATATATATATATATATATATATATATATATATATATATATATATATATATATATATATATATATATATATATATAACACTGATATTTCACACTTGGATTTACATAGATAAAACATTTAAATTCATTATTATTATTCATGGAATACGTAGTTGACAAAAACGGTAGATAATGTTATGGATTGAGGGCAGAAAAGTCCAAAATATCTTCGTATGTGCAATGTTCCGCAATAAATGTGTGACGGGCTGTATATGCCATTTTCTTTTCGTACCATTTTCTCGTCCTACCTAAAAGGTATCGCTGTAGCTCAACTGGATTTGCGTCTGACACTTAATTGAAGGATCGCGGGTTATACACCTGCCCAGGTCAGCCCGGGTCAGATGCCTGGGTATGTCCTTTGGCAAGGCAATTAACTCGCATGTTTTCGGCCTAATATAGCCAGTAAGGTGGCGCTCTCCAGTTTCGTACTTTGCATATTTTTAGATTGTTAAAGAAAACGAATTACCCAGGTTTTCCTCACTGACTCTCCTGGCTATTTAAAAAAGACCTTGTATATCTTAGGTATTGTTAAAAGAACTTTGAATTCCCTTTATTTTGGTGTATGATTGATGGGTGAAATTTGGGATATAGAGTATACAGCTTGGTCTTACTTAAGATGTGCACCTCTCAAAAAACTGCTAGCTCCGCTTGGTCATTTTCACTTCCTGTACTTCAAAGGTAAATTTAAAAAAAAAAGAGCCGATAACTTTTTTTACTTTTTGGATATTTTTTAATTCATTCATAGTACTTTCAGAGGCTGGTATTGTCTGCTCTGGCAAAATTCGTTTCCCTATATTAATAACTGCTGAAAATAGTGCACTTTTGACTAATTCAGGCTGTAGAGCGCCCCCTAATATGTTAAAGGGGCCGTTAAAACCAACCAACCATCCATCCATCCATCCAACCAACCAACCAACCAGCCGATCAACCATCATCCCACATAAATGCCGTTGGTAGAGTTTCGTTACTATTCTATCGTAATTTTCATGAAAACATAATATCCTATAATATGTGCAATGCTCTCTGCAAACTGTCAAAAGGTTTAACACTGATAACAAGAGTTGTGTGTGGTAAATCTTATATTTTTCAGTCACTAGTTAACAAGAAAATCATCTCTCGTTATCAGAGATAGGATTAAAGATACACTGAAATAGTTTTTAAGTGATTTAATATATATTTGTTTCAAGGGAACGTTGATTGTACTCGGCTATGTGTTAGTTTTCATAGAGTAGCCAGCTATATGTGCTGACCTGTGACAACAACACTATTGCTTCGAATTTTGGAAAGTGTATTCGTCTATTTAAAGATGCAATTTATTCTCAGAAGATTTATCTTTAAGAAGACATAATAAGACACATCAACAAACGTATGTAACACCTGTCTCTTTTCGTCTGAGATAGGCACTTGATTTTAAATGAAAAATATGACGTCAATATACATTTTCTCTAATGTGTTATTAAACTTATTTTCACCCGTTGTTTAGTTTAAAATGTGTACAAGACATTAGGTTTCTTTTGCAAGAAGGTTTATATAATGTACACACACATAAAATGTGTACAAGACATTAGGTTTCTTTTGCAAGAAGGTTGATATATCGTACACACACGTAAAATGTGTACAAGACATTAGGTTTCTTTTGCAAGAAGGTTGATATAATGTACACACACATAAAATGTGTACAAGACATTAGGTTTCTTTTGCAAGAAGGTTTATATAATGTACACACACACATAAAATGTGTACACGACATTAAGTTTCTTTTGCAAGAAGGTTTATATAATATACACACACATAAAATGTGTACAAGACATTAAGTTTCTTTTGCAAGAAGGTTTTTATAATGTACACATTCATAAAATGTGTATAAGACATTAGGTTTCTTTTGCAAGAAGGTTGATATAATGTACACACACACATAAAAAGAAAACCCTCATAAGTGGGTAAAAATTCCATCGACACAAACCGTCATCTTTGAATAAATATGCAGGGTTTGTTTTTTTTAAAAAGGAAGGAAAAAAAGTAATACAAATCCAAAAGACAGTAATGAATGTAGAAAAGACAGTAATTAATGTAGAAAAGACAGTAATGAATGTAGAGTTGTGACGGTATATATAGTAGCCAACATTATCATATCTAGAGAAGATATAATTTCAATCATATTTTCCTTTTAAGAATTAAGTCATTACAGCTGTCAATATCAGAATTTTTCAAACAATGGATATGTGAATTGATAAGTTAATACATGGATATGTGAATTGATAAGTTAATACATGGATGACACAACATGACTTTAATGGAAAATAACTTGCAATGATTCCCATATGTATAGCTCTTTTTGACTATATCTTACACCATTTTTATTAGAAAATATTTCAAATTAAGATACTAAATGACTAAGTTGGTATTTAGCGTTGTGATGAGTCAAAACAACAGCAGTATCAATGATGTCCCTGACTTAAGTTCGCGATTAAAGAATTTGTATCTAATACAGGTGAGCTATTATTAAATCCGGTAATAATCGTTCCTTTGCGTTGTGTAATCCCGACTACCACACGACATGCAAAGGATGACTCATCTAGAATTTCAAAAATGCAAGTTTGCATAAACCGAATGTTTTATAAGCTGTTATAATAATGAAGTTTGCACCATGTTTACTGGATACGACCAATTGTCAAATGTTGAAAAGTTGAAACTTAGATGGGTTAAACGTATATATGGATATTTTTTACTCAGAATTACGATGTGGTACTCTACATCTGTTCTCGTAGAGTACATACTCTTGTTCACCGTCTCTTTCTCTATACAGTAAAACGCCGATTATCCAGACCCATCCGGAGAGATGGAGTATGTCCAGATAATTGTTTGTCCGGAAAGCTAACAATTTCATGCGCAATAACTTGTGTGTCCAGGGAACACTCCATTAGTCCGTATGATCGATAAGTCTGGATAATAGGCATCTGGATGATCGACGTTTGACTATATCCATCTCCATCTTAAATAATAGGGCTATTTGGAACAATTTCTCTAGCATCTTTTGACAAGAATCAAGTATAAATATTTTTTCCCTTAACTCATTATATCTGTTTTTGCATCTGTGAAAATATTTTGATGCTTATTAAAGACCCTATGTACTATTCTTTTTCTTCACGTTATGGAAGTATATCCCAGAAACCACTCAAACGTTTGCAAAATTGTTGGACACGTTGATCCTATTGTTGCAGAAAAAGGCAAACTTATGTTTGCATGTAAATATGTGTATACTGTCATATTCGTTATATTGATTGGTTTATCACGTCCTTGCTGGTTACCTATCGTGTCATCTTTGTACATGGGATCTCATCTTTGTTGTTTAAAACTCCGCCTCCATTTTCCTTTCTCTTGTAATATATTAGCTTTTGCAAGAAATGTAATTACTGACTGGAGAGGTTAAAATCAGGCAAAAATGTATAAGGTTAAGTGTGATCAGAGTCATACTGTCATTATTAGTCATAAATTAGTCTGCATAAGCAACTATATCTCTGAAGTATGTTGTTATATTTTTTTTTTTTGGGGGGGGATAATAATAATAATAATAATAATAATAATAATAATAATAATAATAATAATAATAATGGCTATATGGTATTATTATTGTTGTTGTTATTTTTGTTGTACTGTAATAGATAGGCCTGTATATGCAATTAGATCTTGTCTAAGCCTTTGTTAATTTTGTTGTGGAAAGTTATGATGATAAAGTAATCAATATTATTATTAATATTATTATTATTATTATTATTATTATTATTATTATTACTGCTGTTTTTATTGTTAGCAATAGTTCTAGTAGTATGTGTGGGAATACTACGACTACTACTACTAACAATAATGGTGAAGTAGGCAACGAACTATTCTGATGTAGGAACAGACATGAAATTATCATAGAAAAGGTGAAAGACTGCATCTTTGTGAGGATAAAGGACTGCAATGGGAAGACTATATGTTGTCGTTTGAGCCAGATTTCCCTTGTGTTTTTAGCTACCGAATCTAGCAATTTCCTTTCCTATGCGATCTGACCTGGTCCATCCCGCTTTGGGACCTAATAGTAGCATCTAAACATGAAAGGGACATAACATAATGTCCTGCTAAGTAGTAACGGTTGGAGAGTTTAGTGTTGAGTTTATTGCCAATGTGTCTCTTGTGGTTATTAATTCACTTTCTGAAGTCCACAGTCTCGCCAACATATTGAGAAGACCAGTTTTTGCAAGTCATGAGATACTTGACATTTCTGCTACAACATCCCAGTTTTTGGTCGATGTTAATCTTGCTCCCATGGTTAAACTCCAGAAAATGTGCAGATTTGGCATCGTTTATCTTTGCATTTGTATGTGCCTGATTCCGTGGATCGATTTGAAGGGAATCTTAGACTGTACCACGTGATCTTTAAGTCTTAGGTTTGTGGTACGCAACAATCTGAATTTCTTTAAATATGCCTTTCGGACTTTCGGAAGATTCGATGTGGTTACAGTGATTCCGAAGTAACTGTGTTACATTTGGTGTATCAAGGTGGTACGTAACTACGAAAGTGAAACGTTAATTTGTGGTTTTATTTTTGTACCTGGTTTTATTTTTGTACCTCAAAGGTGTGTTGTTTTTTGTTTTTTTAAATATTTTAATCTTTTTATTTTCATGGAGAGTACTGGTTTTAGCTGCTGTTCTGTCTCTGTTTTGTTCTCTTGTATATATAATTTATATTTCACCCTTAGACATGTACATCGATAATACGCTCTGATTCATTATTTACTAGTTGCCAAAAACAGTAGATACCGTACATTGCAAAGGATTTAGAGCAGAATAGTCCAAAATATCTTCTTATATGCAGTGTTCTGCCATATATTTGTGACTTTGACCTACTGCATATGTCACTTTGTCTTTTCGTACTAATTTTTCTCACCACTTAAATGCCATTGTCAGGGTTTCGTTACCTTTCTATTAGCTTTTATGAGAATATAATATGCGGTACTGTGTGATTCTATCTGAAAACTGTCAAAAGGTTTAAGACTTATAACAAAATTTGTATCAGTGATGAATCTTATATTTTTCAGTCACGAGTTAACAAGAAAATCATCTCTTGTTATCAGAGATAGGATTATAGAGACACTGAAATAGTTATTAAGTGATTTAACATAGATTTGCTTCAGGGACACATTCGTTTTACGCGGCTATGTGTTAGTTATCACAGCGTAGCTATAAGTGCTGAAAAACTACCTGTGACAACAACACTTCTGCTTCGAATCTGATCTTCTTGAAAAGCGTATTCGTCTATTTGGAGATTAAATTTATTTTCAGAAGATTCAAAATGTCCTTTATTAAGCTGTTTTAGAAGACATAATAGGAAACACAAACAAACGCACGTAACACTTATCTCTTTTCTTCTGGGATAGTTAAGTATTATACACGCAACATTTGATATCAATATAAATTTTATCCGACGTGCTACTGAATTTATTTTCACCTGTTGCCCAGTTGAAAATCCCAAATGTGTACCAGACTTTCTTTTGCAAGAAGGTATACACAATATACACACGTAAACAGAAAATTCTCCATAGTGGGTAAAAATCTCATTGACACAAACCGTCATCTTTCACGAAAAATACAGAATTTTGTTTTAATTTTTTTTTTGGGGGGGGAGGGGCTTCTAAAGGACGGAAAAAGTGATAACTATTCAAAGACAGTAATGAATTTAGATTTGTGCAGGTAACCAACCTTTTTACGTTCACAGAAGATACAATTTCAATCAATATTTTCCTATGCAGAATTAAGTCATTACAGCTGTCTATAGCAGAATTTTGAAACGATGTATATGTGAAGTGATAAATTATTACCTGGATAATACAAACGTAAGAACAAAAAATCATGACTTTAATGAAAGTAACTTGCAATAAATTGTATATGTATAGCTTTCTTTGACTATATCTTACACCATTTTTATTGAAGTATATTTCTCGCAAATTCTTTTTTGATAATCAAGTACGAAATTTACTTGCTGACTGCGACGTAAAAGTTATGCAGAATCGGTTCAGTAAAGTGTGACTACATAAGAACTGTCATAAATATCATAAGTAATTATATTTTTGAAGTCTTTTGTTACATTTCTTTTTTTTAGAAAATAATAATAATAATAATAATAATAATAATTATTATTATTATTATTATTATTATTATTATTATTTATTTTAACTATATTTACATTATTCTTTGTGTTGTTGTTTTTGTTGTATTTTAATAGATAAGCCTCTACATGTATTATATCTCAAGCCCGTTCATTTTTCTTGTTGTTGAAAATTAAGATGACAGTTATTATTATTATTATTATTATTATTATTATTGCTGTTGTTGTTAATAGTCGTGTTCGTAATAGTAGTAACACTAGTAGTTTACCAATGATATTTATATCGAATGAGAAGAAGGCATGTAACTGCCTCAGACAATATTCTACTTCTATTACATACGTAGCTATTTATATTTCATAAATAATGCATAGCGAGTATATGAATACGTATTTAATTTTCCATTATGTTTGTCAATGTGCAATGTTTTATTCTTTCATTTTTTGCGCCTCAACATAGAGGTATCCCCAACATGACTTTTATCGTTTATAATAATCTTCGTGTCCTTTTGTACGTCCGTACCTATGTCCAGCACAAAATCTCGTTAGTGCAACTAATCCCGTAGCTTTTGTGGATTGGCATGATATTTGGTAAATATCATGGTCATCACCTGTAGATGCTCATATCAAACAAATCACTTTACTCCTACAAGTTTTGTCAGAGTTATTGACCTTTTTGACTTGTAGCTTAATGCAGTGTATGACACAATCTCGTTAGCGCAACTAGTCCCGCAGTTTTTGATGGATTGCCATGAAACTTGGTAAATATCATGGTCATCATCTGAATATGCGCATATTGTTAAATCACTGTGTTCGAGCAATTTTTGTAAGAGTTATTGCCCATGCAGTGTATAACAGAATCTTCTGAACGCAACCAGTCTGACATATTTCACTGAATCGCCATGAAACTTTGCAAATGTTATGACCATCATATGAAAATGACTAAAAAATGTGTCTCTGCAATTTTCGTCAGATTTATTGCCTTTTTGACTTTGAGCCTGATGAAATGTATGACAGAATCCTGTGAACACAACTAGTCTCACAATTTTCAATGGATAGCGATGAAACTTTGTGCATATTATGGACATAATTTGAAGCTGGGCATATCGACAAATCACTTTGCTCTCGCAGTTTTTATTAGATTTACTGTCTTGTATGTCCAGTAGCTGAATCCATTGTAAAACAGAACCTTGTGAATGTAACATGTCTTGCAGTTGTTTTATGGATGGCTGTGAAACTTGGTAAATATATGATCATCATCTAAAGAGGTACATTTTTACACATCTTTGAGCTCCCGTGAGTTATGTAAGAGTTATTGCCCTTTTTTACTTTTAGCTGGATGCATTACAGAATTTTGTCAATGCAACTACTCTTGCGGCTTTTAGCGGACAGTTGTGAAACTTAGTGCATTATTGTCCTCATCATCAGATATGGGTGTTGACCATTCATTGCTCACCATTCCTCTACTTTTTATATGTGACTATCGTTTGTTTTATTTTATTTGCATTTCGAACAATCAACCACGATTACCTTTGTGAATCTCTTGCCCTTTTCTCGTTCTTCGAGAATATTTTACGTCCTCGGAAAATCTCAATCTTATTCCGTTCTGCAACTTTTTGTTTTATTATACCTCAGTTTTAGAATCCCGTTTGTGGTTGGTTGAAAATGAAACACGTGACATTTAACATTACGTTATTTCATAAACATTTTCCATCTCCTCAGATGTTCATATATTATCCTCAAGGTTACGTCATATAAGACTTCCGTGTCGGTGACGTACCGTCATATAACACTTACATGTCAGTGACGTATCGTCATAATTTATGATACATACATAGTTTGCTGTGTGCAAACGTTTGTTAGAGTAAGAGGCAAGACTTTGAACACAAGGGTTTAAAGTCATTCCCTAGTTAAAAGTCATTCCCGAGGAGTCAGGTCATTCTCGAAGGTTAAAACTCACTTCCTAGTTTAAAGTCATTCCCAAGAATTGAAAGTCATTCCCGAGGCTTTAAAGTCAATCCCGAGAGTTTAAAGTCATCCCGAGTCATTTCCGAGGGTTTGAGGTAATTCTCGAGTTTAAAGGTTATTCCCGAGGGTTGAAAGTCATTCCCGATGTTTTGAAGTCGTTTCCAAGTGTAAAGTCATTCCCGAGTTTAAAGTCATGCCCGAGAGTTTGAAGTCATTCCCGAGGGTTTAATGTCATTCCCCAGCAAACTGTATATGATCGTTATTATTCCATGATCACTAATCATAACGACACATTTTCAACAACAACTACCAAAACGGAAAACAAACAAACAGAAAAATTACTCCAAATTATGTGTCTCCCTTCATTGTTTACACAAGAAGTTGGTCACTAAAGTCTTAAATATCCGCTGTTCAGGGCAAGTTAATATAAACGCGCGACTTGACTGTGTGGCCTTGCTTTGTATTCTGCCTTATTTCACTTAGCACATGCTCCTACCCCTCTCACAACATAATCACACATTCGTCCAGTTTCGGCCAAAGCATCAATGTCGCTTCCATCTTGTCGTACTGTCGTCAGCAACTAGTGTGAGACTGCCGCTGCGTAAAACAAAACCGTACTCGCGCAGCACGAGAATTTCACGTTTTTTTTTTTGTTTTTTTTTTTGTTTGTTTTTTTGTTTTTTTAAGTAAAACTTACTTTAGCAAAAAGTACAACTTCCAACCAACCAAAACCTGAACCGATCATGAAAGAACATCGTGCGAGTGCTTGGACTTCTAGTAGTTCAAAACTGTGCTGCATCACTTAGAATTAAATGACTCAGATTCTGCCGTTTGTTTCTCACTCAGGCAATTTACTTTCCTACAGTATAATAAAACAATTAAAGTTGTCCTCTTCTTGAGGTTAAATGACAAATTGTACACCCACGACATATGTCATGTTATCCTTGGACAGAGTCCTCAGGTAACATAACACATTTCTTGAGAGGCAGATATGTATGAAGCTGTGTTTAACGGCACATCAGCACAATGGTGGCTATATGGTGCCAACTAAAAGGAAAGTTCGAAAAATCGTCATGTAACCTCAAAACCAAGGCAATAATAGTAGAATATGTAACCATGAGAAATATGTTAAATTTCATGATCAGAAATTCAAAATCAACACAAAAAGCATTGCTATCAAGTGAACTTGGATCCCTGTAGTAACAACAACTTTACATGAAAAAAATCAATCAATATAAGTTAAATTGTTGTAAAGTAAGTCCAGGTATGAAACGACTTGGGTAAGTAGAATTAAGTGACAGATCAAAATGCCAGCTGAAACTCTGGCTCATTCACTCCCAGAGGTCATAGCGCTCCGCTACTGTTTCCGCTGTCAACGTCTTGGTCCTTTGGATGACTCTCGAATATTGAAAACAAAAATATTGACACTTACAATCACCATTCATTTTTATTTATCTAATCTTTCCCAATAAATGTTTGCATTATAAGTGTACTTTAAACAGTTCATATATATTGCTGAAAGTTTCGTAGTATTTCACCTAACCTTAGTGTAGCGGGGGCAATTCTTCACAAAACTTATTTTTAGGAGGGGAGGGGGAGGGATGTTGGCAACTGACATAAAAACTGTTCTCTGTGGCAAAGCAGGAGCGCCACTAAAGAACATTGCCCCCGGGCGCCTCGAACCCACTGGATCAGTGGTTAGCGTGCTAGACTCTTACGCAGGAGTACGCTTGGCAAAACACCTTATAGCGGGCATAACCCAACCAAACCACAAATGTTGCTGTGCCTCTCGGTTGAGTACCAATATTTTATTCTAGAAATTGGCAGATTCTAAAGGAGCGGAGGGCAATGAACTCTGAGAGAGATCGGCAATTGTTGTTAGTCTGTAATAAAATGGTGAATAGATTCCTATCAAAGAAGCGTCTTGGTTGATATTGGTTATCTAGGGAACACGTCAAACCCTATTCTCGTTGCTTTGCGACAAAAATAATAGTTTGCTATTTTGGCGCTTCTTTATCGAGAAAATAGAATGTAGCCGAAATGTTAAGGGTTCTAATGACATATTTAAAGTTACCATTTAGCGACACAGGCATAACTATTCGAGAGAATATAACTATTCGACATATTCGACATAACTATTCGAGAGAATATAACTATTCGACATATTCGACATAACTATTCGAGAGAATATGGAGATTATCAAGCTTTCGAAAGAAAGTTTTGATGGGGCTTTAAAAAACTTTCACACAATTGCGTATCTACATAACGCTCCCTTACCGATGAAAGGACCTATATGACATTACCTGCGGCTAATAGAGGACACAAAATATTTGACAGCTGTAAAATACCCTGAAAGTTTAACTTCCTTGCTTACGAAAAAATCTAGGAGTCTGCATGCAATAATCAATATCCATGAAATGTTTAGCTCTTGCCTATATTGGATTATTGTTGTTCAAATTATAACTCCCAACGGGTTATGTGTACATAAAATTTTCAGGTTATAAAACAGTGCATTTATTAGAAATCAAGCTTTATGCACTTCTTCAAAGTTGTACCAACAAAAATGGTTTGCAAAACATTTAATTTTCTTTGTTACGTTGCCTATCTTAAATTAGTTTTAAATTCTCCAAAATGATCCTGACACGATTTTTCCCATTAAATTTCAATGTCCATTGCTATCGTATTGGGGTTATTCAAGATAATTTATAATTACAATAATATCTGGTACATGTATATGATAATCATTTGTTGACTTGTGACATTCAAACAAACCCGAGGAGCCGCGGTGACACAGTGGTTAGCGTGTCGGATTCACGACCGAGAGAGTGCGGATTTGAATCCTACTAACGGATCAACTCGGGCACGTTACTCCAACTACCCCATCGCTATGTAACCAATTTGTGCCGTAAAACACCAAACCAATCCAAACCAAACCAATCTGTACTAACTGTGCCGTAAAACACCAAACCAATCCAAACCAAACCAATCTGTGCTAACTGTGCCGTAAAACACCAAACCAAACCAAACCAAATCAAACAAACCTTGAAATCCTGTCTCTCAGTTGTATTTATTACACATACATATATCAACAGCTTGGTCAGCATATCTCGAGAGCCTAATAGACACGGACATCTGGGAGTATATACAAAGCGTATTTAAAACGTTCTGAACATTAGTGCTCTATACAACAAAGTTCTTTATTAGTGCACAGTACACCAGTGCATCCCTCAAAGTACTCACCATGCACCGCTACACACTTTCTCAGTCTGATTATCCAGTTTTTGGTATGTTGTTCATACACTGGAAGACTGCACTTCCAACCGCATAGCGGCTTTCAAATCGTCTGCCCCTCAGCGAATCTTTAATTACGGGATTCATCCAAAAATCACTTGGAGCTAAATCAGGGCCGTATGGAGGATGTAGAAAAGCTTGGATACTGTGCTCCTTCAAGAAGTCTGTCACGACGGCGGATTTACGCGGCTGTGCGTTGTCATGGAGAGTAGATGGATACTTCAGGTATCGGTGCGCTGACGGGTTGTTTGGAAGTGTTCCACAACTTTGGCAATACTTTGGAGACATACAAATATCCAGTGACAATAGCAGAGTCAGGTACCTTAATTAGACCTTTTGCATCGAAAAACAATGCGTATACAACTTTATTGAAAGTCTTACTACGTCAAGCGATTGATGGTCTCGGCTCGTTTTCTCCGATCTAAACTTACTCTTTTTTCTTGAGTTGGGTTCAGAAAAGTAAATCCATGTGTCATCACCTGTGACAATCTCATTCAAACGTCTCTGGTCAGTCTTTTCCTGTTTGGCGAGTATCTTTTTGGCGATTTCAACCCGAGTCTGTTTTTGATCAACTGTGAACAAACGCGGGACCCATCTTGTACAAACCTTTCAGAGTTTCAGATGATTCTTCAGTATGTTAATAACAACAGACAAATTATTGCCCGTGATAAAAGAAATATCTTCCAGTGTGTTTCGAGCATCTTCGTCAAATGAGCCCTTCACAGCAGCCCCTTCCCGCTCACCAATCGCAGACAACGTTCTACCAAACTTGGGTCATCTTCCATGGATTTGCGACCAAATTGATGACAACACATCAAAGTTGTAACATATGCCAGAGAACTGCATCCGCATACTTCATCCAAGTCGGCCTTGATGTCAGTCATAGAGTACCATAAGCGCCCGGATGTTACAGTATGCTCTTTGCACAGTAGCAGAATTGTTCTCCTTCTCCGAAATGTTTGCGTCACTGTCATTTACCTGTCTTACTTCACACACATATATCTGCCGTTGTCCAGCGTGTTGCACGTGCAGCTGCAAATCATTTTATAGAACGCTATTTTGCCTATCGATCGGCATTAAATTTACTACAAATAAGTTATAACAAAATATTTAGAACGTTTCAAATACCCTTCGTAGTTTGCATAGCGTATCTCAGGAGATATAGACAAGCTTTATTAATAACCGGATTCAAGATATAAAAGCACGTAAAACACTTGCACAAGATTTCCACCTAATCCCAATTGTCAAACGTTCCAACATCACGTGTACCTATATTCTTGTTAATTCCTTCTGACAGCTCCCTTCGGCTCACCCTTCATAAAACATGTCCTGTCTGTTTAGATAAAATCTTCAATTAATTTTATGACCAAGACCAAAAACTGTAAAATAAAACCAAAGAAAAGTCGCAGAAACTAGTTTACATTAGATGTTTTAATATATACTGTTCTTTTTTTAAAAACTTGAACATAGTTATCTAATATCCAGTGTCAGTAATTATGGACGAGGGCTTTTGCTGTTCACCAGAGATAATTATAAGAATATTTATCATTGTTCGCTTGTACGGTGCGCAATGGAATGCATGGATACTTTGGGTGGAGGTGGGAGGAGAGAGTCATTAAAAATATTCCTAGCTACATGCTAAATATATTCACAACTTCACTAAGTGACCTATATATATTGCTTCAAAAAAGTATCGTCGATGTTAATGATTATGTCTTGGCAACTTCAAAAGTAGAGATTCTCCCTTAGAACTACTGTATATACTCGCGTATAAGTCAGATCCAAAAAGCAAACAACATAGACCCTGATCTGCCGTCTCATAATGCGCCGGCAGATCAGGGTCTATTTTTGTTTGTTCTACTGATTAGTCCTTACAAACTGCATAGACCCAGACCTGCCTGCGCATTATGGGACGGAAGATATGGGTCTATGCAGTTTGCAGTTGGGATCGTATTATACGCGAGTATAAACGGTAGCTTCTTAGATTTTCAAAGAATACAAAGGCAATACAATCTTAAATAAAGAACTTTAACCTCAACTGGGATTGTAGTTTACTTCAATCTTTTATAAATGTTTTTGCACATACCATCTTAAAAAAAAGGACGTACAAGTTTATTTTTTAAAAAATTAATTGAACATGACTAAAAACCAGCTTCTATAAGGAATTGAAATGCTCATTTCAGTAATATATAGAAGAGAAATATTGGCATCAATATTTTATGCTTCCATATACAACCACAAAGTGCCCAAATCTTAGACGAATGCATTTGAAGATTTTAGATAGGACCTTGGCTACTAACATTTGACTTAAAACGGTCAAAATTGTCACAGGTGATCTTTGTTCTCTGTGTATGTTACATGCTGACGCAATATCTCATCTGTTCTGGGATTGTTACGTATAGCAGGCATTTCTAACTTACTTATTACAATGGCTCAAGAGTAAGTCCAGTCACACGAACAACTTAGTTTTCTCCCCAAAAAATGTCATATTAAGAATTTATATGTAATAAATTTACTTATTTTCTAAGCAAAACAATTTATTTATAAATGTAGATGTTACAAAGACAGACCTAATCTGTCATATTTTAAAAAGGTACTTAAATTTCATTTCAGTGTCTAAAAATACAATGCATAGAGAAACTGTGAATATGAACAGTTTAATAGTAAATGATCATTATACAAAGAATTGACTGAATAATCTTATGTTCATAAAGTCTGTTGATATGTGATGAAAAATCATGTTAAATTTCATCATAAAGTCTGTTGATATGTGATGAAAAATCATGTTAAATTTCATCATAAAGTCTGTTGATATGTGATGAAAAATCATGTTAAATTTCCTCAGACTGAGCTATCTATTCTTCATCTTTTACTTTATGTGACACATGATGTTTCCACATATAGTTGTGTAACTGTTACCTTGAGTAGGTTCAAAAAATTGTATCATATTTGAATCTTCATGAAGAAGAAGTATGTGTACCCCTGTGTACACATTTACATGGGGGGGGGGGGGGCAATTACCCAGGGGCCTGGCGATTTCTAGGGGCCCGCCGTCAATTCAGTTATGAGAAACAATCTAATCTTTTCAGTAAATATTAAAATGTTTTCTCTGGAAGAGTCTAAGTTACGGTAGATTACTACAGGTTTTATATGCAAAACTGTACAAAGGTTTTAATATACAAAAAATTAAACGACTTTTTGGGCCTGCCCAGGGGCCCGGAATTTCTGTTGGCGGGCCTGTTTACATCCCCGCATCTGTTTCTTCTTTCTATTTCTATTTCTATTCCCTTTCCCTTTCTCTCTGTATGTATTTTTATTAATGCATGTAATTAGAGCCCAGAAATCTCCTAATGGGTTTTATTAAAAGTAATCTGAGTTTATGACAAAATATATCAACTTATGAAGATGTGCATGATTAATTATTAGAAACTGTACGCTTCTATACGTACCAAACTATACGTACCAAACTACTACAGCCCAAGAAGTGGTAAATATTGCAATATTAGCAAGTTTTTGTATCTACAAGATCATTATGACATATCATATATTGTACCTTTCAAATTGTATAATGATCATGCACCCTGTATGAGTATATGTATACGATGCTTCCAAGGCTCCCCAACATTGGCACCGTTACGATTCTGGGGTCAATTAAAAAAAAATAATAATATGAATATACAGGGAACCATTGAATTTTACACTATAGAGACACATTGAGAGAGAGAGAGAGAGAGAGAGAGAGAGAGAGAGAGAGAGAGAGAGAGAGAGAGAGAGAGAGAGAGAGAGAGAGAGAGAGAGAGATAGAGAGAGAGAGAGAGAGTAAATACAAGTGATTGATTAATAAATTAAAAATTGTGTACATTGCTTATTGATACTCATACCCTGGCAAAAGAAAGGAATTAGAAAGTGAAATAGTTATCAAGAAACAGAGAAATACAGAAGTAAAAATAATCTGTTTATAAACTGTGAAAACATTATTTTTATGCTAATCTTCAGCACCCAGCTTCCTTTTAACATTACTTTTTGAGCAATATGTGCAGAAGATAAGAAGCAGTTGAATTCAGTTCTAAAAGAAACGGGTAGAAACTTTCATTTAAACATTCCTTTGACGAGAGAATTCATTTATATTGTATATGTGTGCATAGTCTATTTTGTTTCGAATTTCAAGAGCTTTTGCTCTATCCGGGATATGTGTTGCAGACATCAATATTACATAAGCTAATCAAAAGTCTTGTTTTGTAAAACAAAAACTTATATTTTACTGTTAAAAATTAAATTCCGGATTAGACATCGTTTGCTTGTTGAGTGGTAGTTAGGGTCACACATCAGCAAGAAACGGTGTGGTAACGGATTTATTATAAGCTCACCGGTATTAGTTGTACTTTCTTTCCTCACGGATATAAGTCCGGGACATAATTAATATTTTTCGGGATTTGACTTAACAAGAATAGATTTTGTCATCTCAAATTTACATTTCAAATACACTTGAAATAAAACGGTGTATAATTAATCAAAGTAGAAGTACAACGTATCCTTCCAGGGATCAAAACATGATACACATTTCAGGTCCATTTTCTGGCATTTAAATTCCTTTATATTTCTCATTCTACCTTTTATTCAGCCATTCGTCGGGAGCCGCGGTAGCTCAATTGGTAGAGCGTCGGACTCGTAATCCAAGGGTCGCGGGTTCGATGCCCAGGCTGCCTCGTTGTGTTCTTGGGAAAGGCACTGAGCTCCCATTTCCTCGGCATGATAAAGCCAATAATGTGTTAAAAGCGCCATTAAAACCAATAACAACAAAAACTCATCTAGTAGTCAACCCATCAATCGATCTATCAATCATTCGCAAAAATTTGCCATTTACAACTTTCGAGAATTCTTTTTCAAAAAGGTATCCTCTTTAGAAATCATGCTTTGTATCAGTTGGAAGTTCAAAATAAAGCTCACAAAATTCACAAAGAAAATGTACAAAGGGTAAATATAAACGATGGAAATTAAGAAGAGTAATACGGTTATCTGATTTCTTGTAAATTACCTCTTTTCCAATTTGCTGGGTTAATATTTGTATTCTTTAGAACAAGCTCTCTATATTTATCCACTCTTACTATCGTGAAAACCAAAACCCATAGCAAAATATTAAGGAAGAACAAAGTGAAAATACCACAGAACAGCCTATGAGATGCGATTTCTCGACTCCAAGTTCATTTAACCCACTGTCAGCATAATTCCACGGATTATTTGAACAGTGTTAAAAGGTTCAAGTTTTATTTTTTTTTTAAATCAGCTGAAATAGTCAGATGGATTAACCTGAAATAGTCAGATGGATTAACCTGAAATAGTCAGATGGATTAACCTGAAATAGTCAGATGGATTAGCCTGAACACAGAAAAATATAAGGAAAAAAAACACATTTCTTATATATTGTCGAAGTAGGGATTGGTCTCTCGAGTCTTGTCAATGAAAATGCCGAAAGATTTGCCACTAATAAATCAAACTGGACTTCATGCATGTAATACATGTCTTTCATGATGGAAAACTGCACGTCAACCTCAAATGAGTAGGATAATAATTTTGTATGTATGATTTCCAAGATGTGCTCATTATTATAGTCAAAATATGTATTAAGTGTAGACTGTGCATAAAGAACTTTGAGGTTAATGTAAAAAAAAAAAAAAAAAATCCTGGAGATACTACTTGAGATTTTTTTATCTAGATGTCGAAAGATACATGGATATAATTTGCTAATGCACTAACGCACACACACACACACACACACACACACACACACACACACACACACACACACACACACACACACACATATATATATATATATATATATATATATATATATATATATATATATATATATATATATAATTACACCAAAATTGATAAGGACGCAAATGCAGAACAGTTTCCGAACGTTTCGAGCTAAACAAGCACTCCGTCAGGAGAAGAAACAATTTATATCCACAAAACCAACACTAAACACAAAAAGCCAAGAAGAATTCTTGAATCCTACATGCTTAAATGACGGGGAAATAAAAAAACAAACAAAGGATAAACAATAGAAAAAAGAAACAATAAAAAATAAAAAAACGGTCTAAAACGTGTAAACTACATATCTATGTTATGCTGCAATCAGCCCAACAAAGTTGTGTAAAAATAATTAAAAATGTTTATCGTGGGTATCGCTCAGAGGACCAAAGTGTTTTGACATATATATATATATATATATATATATATATATATATATATATATATATATATATATATATATATATATATATATATATTTATATATATATATATATATATATGTGTGTGTGTGTGTGTGTGTGTGTGTGTGTGTGTGTGTGTGATCTTACCATTGTGGTAAATTGACCTCCTTATGCTAGAAAACTACCATTCCATGACTGATCAGAGTGTATCGTCAGTCTTTCCATAGTAGAGGAAAATGGTGGTTTCCACTGGAAAGTGTTACTGTGAAAAATGCAATGTGCACAATACAGGAACATATATCTCTCTCTCTCTCACACACACACACACACACACACACACGCACGCACACGCACATACGCACAGCCCTAGATCCTACAGAAGGATGACTGATAATATAAAGAGAAAGGGTATGTCAATACTTCATATATAATTTCACTTCATGTTAATATTCTTTCTCCATATGTAATTTCATTTCATATTAATATTCTCTGTGTGTGTGTGTGTGTGTGTGTTCGTGTGTGTGTGTGTGTTCATCCCCGAGCCTGCTGGGACATAAGAGTATTTATATAATAAACGGCGCAATGCTCAAAATTTAAAAATGCCTGACGCAGTCACAATATGGAATCATAATCATCATTCGACTTAAATTCATAAGCCGTCAACACTTATCGTCGGTACTGTAACAAATTTTTGATTTGTCAAGAACATAGGTTACTTTTGTTGATTTAAAGGATGTGAATACAATAATATTGTGTATATTTCTCAATTTAACAAGGAACTACTTATACACGAAAAACCCAGAAATTAGAGCGTGTCTTGTCACAGACCTGCAATCGGTAACGATTACTTTTTAAAACGGACGATACTGGCCTAACATTTGATCACCAGACTGAGTCTCGATCGCTTGATTGCGTTATATATTGATTAATCAAGGCCTAACATTTGGTCACCAGACTGTGTCTCGATTGTTTGATTGTGTTATATATTGATTAATCAAGGCACATAAACTCAGTGCTGCAAACGTTTTACCCCAAACACTCTTTTGTTTTAACCGCTTTTTAAGAGGGAATGCTGCGAACGTTTTGCCCAAAAACACTCTGAAATTGTTTAGTACAAATCATTAGAGATGATCACCTAAAGACCCCTAACTCATTACGTCCCTTTGGTGTTAGACAATTTTCTTTTAGCATAATCAATTCATTTACATGTATCTTTCGACAATTAGTTTTTAAAAAATAACTGCACATATTTTCTTCAAGCGGTAATTATTTTAAGATTGTTTACATTAACCACAAATTTCTTTTTGAACAGACTCTACATGGATTGGTTAAATCTCAGCACTTACACTTGCAAAATTATTGTTTGACGTATTTCATTTTGACGTCATTCTATCTTTAAAGGCAACTATTGATTGCATGAACAGAATTCGACTTGATTTATGAGTTCCATATCCTTCAACATTTTGATAGAGAATACTCGAAAAAATGGACCAATCCCTTCCTTCCACAGAACACAAAAAATAGACCAATGATTAACTTCTACAAAACACAAGAAATAGACCAATCCCTACATTCCACAGAACACAAGAAATAGACCAATCCCTTCCTTCCACACAACAATTAGACCAATGTTTAACTTCTACAGAACACAAGAAAAGGGCAGTCTTGACCTTTTATAGAACATAAAATTGGACCAATCGTTATATTCTACAGAACAGAAAAAATGGATCAATTCCCACCTTCTACAGAACACAAGAAACGTTTTATCTATGTGCAAGTTAATCCCTCTGAATTTAAAAAAAAAAAAAGTTTTATCCATTTTAATCTTCTTGAGTTAATCTGATGAATACGGCTAAATTCTAGAGAAAACGAACTTGAAGGACGTCAATGAATCGCAGCGCAAGGGTTATTCAGTTGTGGAACTTTTTGGGGACCTTAGTTTGTTTCCATGTTTGCTGCTTCGTCTTTTTTTTTTTTTTTTAAATAAATGACTATGCATGGTCATAGTGAAAATGAACAAATATACACCGCTGTTTCTTTTATAATAATTATATTTATCCAGCATATTCGAAAAGAGATATTTTATACTAAATCTGACAAAATTCGGCCTCTTTTTTTCCATCGTTTATATTGTCTCTGGGCCCCGGGTGGCTGAGTGGTCTAAGGCGCTCGCCAATACAGATCACTCACACATCCCACCTCTGTCCGCGTGAGTTCGAGTCTCGGCTCCGGCTAATGTGGGTATGTGAGAAAGCTTGCCATTATCTTCCCGTGGGTAGGTGGTTCTTTTCCAAGGTCTTCCTGGGTTCTTCCTCCACCAAATATACTGGCCGCCATGTGTAGCCTGTCATGGGCTGAAAAAATGCGTTAAACCCACACAACACAAAATTATATTGTTCCAATTGCATTTAATGCACAACATGCATGATTATGAAAAATTTAGTGAGTTTCATTTTGAGAAAAAACTTTCGTAGTATTGATGCCTCGTTTGAGTGTAATAATGACTGCGTTTCCTTCATCCTCCTTTGGCTTCACAAATACGGCATCGCAATAAGTTAGAATGCGAATGATTAATAGATGAATTGATGAATTGATGGATTGATGAATAGATGAAAGAAAAGTACAAGCAGGAATAATAAAATAAAATGAGTGCAAGAAATGGGCCTGAAATAAATGGCTTGTTTTTGTTCCATGGAAATCTACATTATAGTTCTACTCAGCTATTTTATGTACCTCTTTACTTCAGGTGCATTTGAAGTTTAAATATGGGATGACAAAGTCGGTATTTGTTGTTAGGATAAGTCAAAACTCTACATATATTAATTATCTTCCGGACTTAGGGCCGCGAGCAAAGAATTTACAAGTAATACCTGTGAGTTACTATTCAATCCGTTACTACATCGTTCTTTGCCCTTGTATGACCCTGACTACCACACAACAAGCAAGCGATAGCTAATCCGGATTTTCAGTTTTGACAGGAAAATAGAAGCTTTTAAAGACTGAATATTTTGATCAGCTTTTATAATAGTGATGTCGGCAATGCGTATCCAGGATAAAACAAACTCTTTCAAAATTCAAAATAAAAAGGGGTTTGCATACAGCTAAAATGTAAACTAATTATATGGCCAAAGGGATTATTTAATTAAAATCTCTAATCCGTTCTTTAAAATTCAAATCAAACTCTTTCTGCTCTTGGGCATATATTGCTATAAAGGGATATACATATAAACGGAAGGAGAGTGTTGAAGTTTTGCAAAGAAATTAAGTTTTCACTTTTTATAAACCATTATTTTTCACTTGTCTATCTCTCGGTTTCTAAATAATTCTATGCTCTTCTGATTCTCTTTGTCTGTCTTGCTTCCCATCTTTCTTTTGCCACATCTTAATTAACATGATCATTCGTGCTCTCTCTCTCTCTCTCTCTCTCTCTGGGTGTTTCAGTCTGCCGTTTAAAGCTCATTTGTGCCCTGCACATATTAGGTTATTACTAGTAATATTTATAGAAGATTTCAATATAATTTAAATATTATCCCTACTATTTACAAAATATACCCTTAAACTACTTATTGTTTTTTTAGTTTTTGAAAATATTGACCCCCGCCCTGTCTATGCGCAACCTTTACACTAACTGGGTGAAATCTAACATTTTTTTTCTCCAATTTTGACACCGTGCATATTTTGTTGTTCTTGCATTACAAAATATGCACGGTGTCAAAATTGGAGAAAAAAAATGTTAGATTTCACACAAATAGTGTAAAGGTTGCGCATAGACAGGGCGGGGGTCTATATTTTCAAAAACTATATATGTTGATCAAGTCATATTTATTATGTGCACTGGCACATTAGGGGTCACTGGGTCATTAGGGCTTATTAGGAGTCACTGACTCATTAGGGGTCAATGGTTGATTATGCTTCATTAGGGGTCGCTGGCTTATTATGGGTCACAGGCTCATTAAGATTAATTAGAGGCAACTCGTTCATTGAGGGGGGCACTGGTTAATTAGGGCTTATTGGCGCATTATGGCTAATTAGGGGTTACTGGCTCATTAGCGGTCTTTTTAACATTTGTAATTGCATTCCAGAGACTAATGTTCATCAATGATAAAAGCAATATCATTACACTACTGAGTTACGTGGCTGAGTTTTGTAAATAGTAAATTTTCATTCTGTAAAATGTCTTTAATATTTATCAAAAAGAAACAAAATCATCCTAGGTCATGTTGTGATGAGCACGCTGTCGTTGAGAGAGAGAGAGAGAGAGAGAGAGAGAGAGAGAGAGAGAGAGAGAGAGAGAGAGAGAGAGAGAGAGAGAGAGAGAGTAGACTGACTTTAAAACAAGTCTCATGCAATATTTTTCCCTTGCTTACCATGTACTGAAAGTCGAGGCATTTTCTGCAAGTTCTCCACAGTGTTTCGTACACACAGAAACTGCTGACAAAATGCTATATTAAAAAGATCGGTTGAACAGAAGAAAAAATAAAATGTCTATTTATCATTATTATTTTCCAGTTTCTATCCCAAGTAATCAATTTTCTGGGAATAACATACACTCTGTCATTATACATTTTCTAAATATATTTAATTAAATATCAGAGTATACGATAAAAATGTGAAGACAGATGCGGTGTGGTATATTTGCTATTAACGCAATTTTTATCGCGACTCGGTTTCATGGGTTAGATTGTAACAAACTGTTTCGAAACTGTTTCTAACTTAGAGGGAACATATGACGTACTTGAGTATTAGCCCACGTCAGGGTTAAAAGATTTTAAAAAATTAAATAATTATATTTTCTCCAGTATTTTCAAAATGCAGTTAAAAATAAAAATGGTCACATAAAACGACTGCAATCGTTGTAATTGTGCTTCCTCATCAACGTCATTTTCCTTACTGGTTATATTTCATGATGAGATTATTCAACGTATTTTACATTAAGACCAATCTTAATCTTGTGGTTTCCTTTAGGAAATTGCCTTCTAAGTTTTTACCTTTCAAGGTATGTTTATCTAAAAAAAAATATATTTAAAAAAAAAAAGACTCTATCCATGTCCTGGCATTTATTCACTATTATTTATATAATATGTTAAAGATTATAACTCACGAATACACACACTCGCGTGCAATCACAAATATTGATTAGTGTTACTCCATGGAAAGACATCATCACTCATGGCGTTTCTCCACTGTTTATCTCATTGTGTTGTTCATAAGATCTGCGAAAACATTCCGAAAACACATTATGTTGGTATCCTTATGTCTCAAATAAATACCAAAATACATATTGATAGGTAGGTAGGTAGGTAGGTAGGTTGGTTTCTTGGTTGGTACATACATACATACATACATACATACATACATACATACATACATACATACATACATACATACATACATACATACATACATACATACATACATACATACGTACGTACGTACGTACGTACGTACGTACGTACGTACGTACATACATACATACATACATACATACATACATACATACATACATACATACATACATACATACATACATACATACATACATACATACATACATACATACATACATACATACATACATACATACATACATACATACATACATACATACATACATACATACATACATACATACATACATACATACATACATACATACATACATACATACATACATACATACATACATACATACATACATACATACATACATACATACATACATACATACATACATACATACATACATACATACATACATACATACATACATACATACATACATACATACATACATACATACATACATACATACATACATACATACATACATACATACATACATACATACATACATACATACATACATACATACATACATACATACATACATACATACATACATACATACATACATACATACATACATACATACATACATACATACATACATACATACATACATAAGGCCTTACGAACAAACTGAAAGATATAGTTGAATGAAAGGGAAAAATGATAATAGTTCTCCGTCTTATTTATTGATTAAGAGATTGGACTGTCACAAAACCCCTCAAAGTATTGACCTGTAATTTACTTTACTCTTCAAGCTTGTCAGAGAGGTAGATGGATTAAGGGTATTAAGAACGAAGTTCATCAAAACATTTTAAATTTTTTCTTTAAATGGGCGAATTCCAGCGAACGTATTGCAAAGTCCTTGGAATGGAGTGTATTTCTGTATATTAATACTTCAGATTTTTGCCGCTACGCTTGTTTCTATGTTTATATGTTTGTATAATCGGGACCATTGATGTTATTTTGTTATTAGAGAGATAGATCACTGTCTTTGATAAGAAAGATAAAATAAATTTGCACAGATTGTCTGGTAAGGACTTTCACGTGGCGGATTTGTCTCGATGGATTTGAAGACAGAGGAACTGCTTTTTTAGATGTAATTTCCATCCCTAGTGGGGCCCTTGTTCCTGACCACGTGATAGATTGCTGTTAATACTGAAAGTGGATTAAAGACTTAAAGTTGGCTATCAAAGACATTGTTGGAGATTAAACTAATCGATTTGTATACTTTTTACTTGATATTGTAACACTTGAATATACATATGAAATCCGAGAACTGAAGAAATAGAGATAAGAAAAGCAATATTTATGTCATTTTGATAGCTTCTAAATCTTGTTGAGAGGAACTTTTTTCTTGACAGGAAGCGGATTTATATCATCTGGCAAAGTACACATAGTAGTTATTCCCAGGAGGATTTATCCACCAAAAGACCTAAATAGTCGAGTTCAGCTCATCAGAGGTATGCAATGTTTGGTTGCTTTGGCAGTGTTTGGCTCTCTCTTACTTATTTAACATGAAATACAAAACAAATCTAGATATCCTAAAGTTTTAGATTGGTGATATTATCTAGATGTTATTATTATTGTGCAGTGTGAATGCTTTTGTGTCAAAGACCAGTCCTAGAGTCGGTTCTTTAACAGTATCCCTCAAACGAGATTTAATTTATGATCCTCACAAAGGCTTGAGAAAATAGTACATTTATGACCGAGAGCTGATACTTGATATTTGGAGAAAGTCGCACTACTGGTCATATAGGTTACGACTCTCGCACAGGAGTCATTTACTTGACATTATTCTAGATGGCAGGTCGCACGTGGGAGGTGAAAAATAAAAAGGAATGTATACAGGAAGAGAATATAAAACAGATGGAGGGCCTATATGGAAAGTCCCTCGGAGGGCGAGTGAAAGAAGCTCTGGAATGGTACAAAAAGGTAGCCTTTGACCTTATCCTATTTTCTGTATAAAAGGCCCTACCCTTTCTCCCAATTTAGGTAATTTCTGCTTTAACTAATCTTTTGTCTGTTTGTACACCATTATACATCAATCAATCTTCTATGTTGTGAAATAGACCTCTATTTTTACTTTATCGGAGATTGGGGGAGGGGGGAGGAGGAAGGATATAGAGGATCAATTTTATCCAACTTTTTCTCGATAATACATTAGACACATTTTCTCATATTGTTTAGTGAGCACTTTTACGTTCCAAATTCTTTCCAATGAACTAACAGTTAGTAACAGTTTTCGAATGCAATTAATAGATACCTATTTGGGCATTGATAACGTCACCTGTAGTAAAAAAGAAAATGATAGAGTGACTTCTCCTCTACCTTTTCGTGTTCGCATATAAATTTCAATTAGGTAATGAGTGCGTGCGCAATTTTGTGTATGCCCCTAAGATTGCATGATAGCATTTCATAAAATATTTTACTTTAGTATTTTCTTTAAATATTCCTTCAGTGCTAATTATGTATTAATTATATATTAATTATTTATTATTTATGCATTCAACAAGAATCAGAACTACAGGAATATCAGGTTCTTTTTAGGCAATAACTAGGACACGGCACATACAGGAATATCAGGTTTTTTTAATGCAATAACTAGGGCACGGCACATACAGGAATATCAGGGTTTTTTATGCAATAACTAGGGCACGGCACATACAGGAATATCAGGGTTTTATATGCAGTAACTATGGCACGGCACATACATAAATTCGGCATATTTTGTCGTATTTTCGGGAAATGTTTACATCCAAGTAAAATAGTACTATTAATGAAATAAGCTTTTCCATCACTGACCGAATCACATCTTAACTATGAAACAACTTGTTAAAAGAGTCGTTAAAGCCTACAAACCAACCAACCAACCAACCAAACAACCAACCAACCAACCAACCAACCAATCAATCAAACAACCAACCAAACAAACAAACAACCAACCAACCAAACAAACAAACAACCAAACAAGAACCAACAAAAAGCACAAGAAAAAACAACAAACAATAAGAATAAGTCAAAATGATTCCCTTTGCCAAAATTGGTGGCTGACTTCGTGTTATGAAAGCTGCCAGAGATTCATGCTTAAAGATACGATTTGACGTAGTCTGTCTTTTGGTGTGATTTTGTGAGTAGTTGGGAACAACGTTTCTAGATATGTGATCCTTAGCCCGTGGGACGGGCAAATGGGTGGATTTGGAACAAAGGGGGTAGAGTATCTATGGTTCACTCAGTGTCCTGCCTCATATAACTAGCCATATATGATTATTATTATTATTATTATTATTATTATTATTATTTCCAGCTGCAATGCCAATGCAAGGCGACGGACTATAAGTCATGTTTGCTTTAACCCAATCAAAGTGCTTCATTTGTTTTTTTGTTTTTTGCTTCTTTATTTCTTTTGCGAGACTTTTGATTTGTCCTGTTTCTATGGGGTAATTCAAAATTGTAAGATTACAGTGAGCTTTTACAACCAGTCCCAATCAAACTTACCGCCTATACTCGTGTATAACTCGGGTCCAACTGCAAACAAAACAGATCCTAATCTACCGTCATTACATGCACCGGCATATCAGGGTCATTGTTGTTTGTTCTACTCATTATTCCTAACTAAACTTGATAGACCCAGATTTCCCAGCACAGCAGATCTATGTCTATGCAGTTTGCAGTTGGATCTGATTTACAAGTGAGTATATACGGTAATTAAACGGGACAAGAAGGACAAACCAAATGTATATATTCGTCACAGACTTCAAAAGCTCAATCGGGAAAAACTAACACGTTGCAACATAAAAATGGAAAATAAAATAAAATAAAAACAGAATTTAACGACTTATCCAACAAACCAAGTCGCCATAGGATAATTTAAATTTATATTACTTATAACACACAGTAC